>CM046447.1:32058138-32408579 GCA_025506515.1 Flaveria trinervia
TTAAGATTGTGGAGTGCAGCATTGGCTAAAAACAATCTAATTGCCTCCAGTCTGGCTACAGGGGCAAAGGTTTCATCATATAATAACCTTCTTCTTGTGCAAACCCCTGCACAACCAGTCTGGCCTTGTTCTTAACAATTAGCCCATTTTCATCAGTTTTATTCCTAAACCCCCATTTAGTGCCTATTGCACACTTACCTGGGGGTAGAGGAACAAGCTCCCACACTTGCTGTTTTTGAACTGAAGAAGCTCAAGCTCATGGGCTTCAACCCATCCATTGTCTCTCAAAGATACATGATAGTTCTTTGGCTCTAGCTGACTGATGAAGAGAGCATAGAAGCAGAAAATTGGACAACTGGCTTTTGGTTGAACACCAGCATTGATATCACCAAGGATTTGAGACATTGGGTGATTTTTCAGCTCTTGGTAAACAATCAAATCTGTGCAAGTTTTGTAGGACCTTCAGCAGCAGCAGATGTGATGCAGATTCTTGAAACATGAAGATGGTGGCAACTCAATGAAGTTGAGGATGCAGAAATCTCATCAGCATTTGTTGTGGATGGTGCTGCTGGAGCTACAAGAGCATCAGGTTTAGAGGACACAGGCAGTTGGTCACTAAACATGAAGAGGTGATACTACTATCATCATCATCTTCAGCAGTAACACTAGTGGTGAACTGTTGACAGGAGCAACAGCAGGAGATTGATAAGGAACATATTGCAGTATGTCCAAATCAAAGAGCTCCACAGGCTTTGTGGAATCTTGTCCTTTGGAGATTCATTGAACTTGACATGTAGAGTCTCTTCAACAATCTTTGTTGTGCTGCGTTGAAGACTCTGTATGCCTTGCAAGTTGATGAATAACCAACAAAGTACCCTGCATCCACCTTAGATCAAATTTCTGGAGCTGATCTTTGTGTTGAGATGACACAGGGACACCAAATACTCTAAAGAATGAAATGAGAGGGGCCAAATGATGTAGAACTTCATATGGAGTCTTCATCAACTCTGATTTATTAGCACTCTATTCTGCACATAGCATGCTGTGTTGAGAGCTTCAGCCCAAAAGGTCAATGGCAGTCCAGAATCAGCCAACATAGACTTGCAGCTTCAATGAGGGTCCTGTTCTTTCTCTCCACAACTCCATTTCTGTTCAGGAGTTCTTGGAATACTATACTGCCTCTTTATTCCTTGGAAAGGTAGAACTCATCAAGTGTGTTGTTCCTGAATTCTGTTCCATTGTCACTTCTAATACACTTGACTGAGAGGGAATACTGCTTCTCAGCATACAACACAAAGTTTATGATCTTCTGTGCAGCTTCATCCTTTGAATGTAGAAAGAAAGTCCATACAAATCTGGAGTAATCATCCACAATTACCAGACAGTATTTCTTCTTGCCATGCTCATCACTCTCACAGGACCAAAGAGATCCATGTGAAGAAGTTGTAAGCAGGCAGTGGACTTTGGTTCTTCAATAGGTGGGAATGAAACCTTGTGCTTATGTTTTTTCCTTTCAAACAAGCAGTGCAGTTGTTTTCACACTTGAACTCCTTCATAGGAATTCCCCTTACTAAACTATGTGTATCAGCTGATTCATGTTCTTGAAGTTAACATGTCCCAGCCTTCTATGCCATAGATTAGATTCTTGAGGAGAGGCCTTGGAAAATAGGCAAGGATGACCTTGAGATCTATTTTCTTGGAAAGATCTAAGGCATACACTCTTCCTGTCCTGTTGGCCTTCAGGAGAGTGTGAGCATCCAATACCTTGTCAATCAAACTCAGAACTTTGGATGACAGAATCCTGCAGTTCTGGCTTGTGAAAAGGGCAACATGACCTTTGTCACACAATTGACTGACACTCAGAGGTTATACTTGAGATTTTCCACATGGTTGACATCATCAAACCTTATTTCCCCATTGGAAACAAAGCCCTTCCCGATGATGTAACCTATTGCATCATTGCCAAAGGAAACAAAACCCTTCCTTCCTGGAGAGTAGTCATTAAGAAGTGAGTGTGTTCCCAGTCATATGCATAGATCCCCACTGTCTACATACCAGATGCTACTTTGGCATGTTGAAGAAACCTGCATTAATAAATAATCAGTAGTTTTGGAGACCCAAACCTTTTTGGTTTTGGCCTGGTCTCATCAATAGATGGTAAACTAACAGTTTATTGGGCACACATAGCTTGAGGTGAAGGAGATGGTGTAAAAGAGGAATCCTGTGGCTTGGATCTCCTTTTCTGGGGTTTCAACACAGGGCCATCAAGTTGGTTAACTCTTCCCAACAGATGTTGAACCATCATTACCAGCTGTGTCTGATTCTGGAAAGAGCTTTCAGCTCTTCAGACACATTGGTATGGTGGTGTTTGATGATGAGTTCTTGTGTTGCACCATCTTCTTTTGAGCACCTCAGCTGTTGCCTGTTGCCTCCTTCCCTTTAGATTTCTTTTTGGACATAGGAGTAACAGGATTTGATGCTGTGCTGGTACAAACTTGGACTCAAACTCAGTTTTTCATTTTAGCCAAGTTTTCTTTAATTTTCTCCTTTTGTTTGAGTTTGGATCCCTTTTTGTACCAACAATCATCTGTGAGATGATTGAATAGACCACATATTTCACATGGTTTCTTCTTCATCTTCTGTTGATCATCAACTGAAGAAGATGAAACTACTGAAGACTTGCTCTTCAGCAGTTTAGAAGCACTTTTTGCCTTCTTGTCAACTCCTTAGTAGGCTTCAAATCCTTCCTACTGACAGTTTTCTTCTCTTTAGTGCTGTCAGTTATTGGGATTTGAACTCCAGATGTTATCCCCTGCTCTCCAGTACCCTCAGTACTTCTAGGATAACACTTGGGTTGATCAACTCATTGATCATGTGAGTGTCAGCAGTGAACCATCAATATCAGCCGATAGGTTCACAGAGGGATTACTACTGACTTCAACTACTGATGGTGCTTTATCAAGTAGTGAATCACATGATGAGGTGGATTGGTCATTACTTTCTCCATCAGATTCTACTACTCCTGCTCTTGAAGCAAAATCTGTAGGAGGAGCAGTGTGATTAAACCAATTCCAAACTTCACATTGGAAGCTGTTTGTTACTAAGAAGCATTTCAAAGCCCTTGCAAGATTGTACCCATCGATCACACTCTACTTGGGTGACAGCAAGTATCTTTGAGGTCTTTGTACTTCTCTAAGAGTACATCCTCCCTAGCCTTATCATCAGAGATTTGGCATTTTAATTTATAAATCTCATCAGTTTTCTCTTTCAGCATAGACTCAAACTCAGCTTTATTTTTGGAAATTATTTGTTCTAGCTCTACATTTTTATTGATTAAAGCCACATTTGCTTCTCTAATAGAGGCAAATGCTGCTATGCAAGTTTCAGAACATAATTTGGCCTTAGCCTCAGAGGATACCTGTGATACCTGTGTTGAAGAGGTACTTGAGGATGATCCATCAGAGGATTCCAAAGTCATGAGAGCTAGATTTCCAAAAGGATGCTCACCACCATGTTGACCAGCACCTGAGAACAGTTGTTCATTACCAGACAAATCATCTGGTAAGCTGCTCCTGTCAACAACTCCTGGTGTGAAGAAGCTGTGTTGTTGAAGTTGATTAGGTTGATGAGATTGGGATGGTTGAGACTCAGGGAGTGCATGTGGTTGCTGAGCAGTGGGTGCTTGAACCTGGCCTGGTTGTGGCATGTAATAGCAGGGTATGGATATGGCATTGGCCCCTGTGGAACAAAATATGCAGAGATTGTGGTTGATGATGATAACAGAATTGATAGGTTGTTTGCCCTCTGTTTTGTTGACTATTGCCAGGGAAAGTCACAAAAGGTGCAGGAGAGTTAGATCCAGATGATCTACATTCTCTTGCAAAGTGTCCAAGCCTGTGGCATTTATGGCACTTCAACTTACTCTTGTCAAAACCAACTTTGGTTTTGCCAGAGAGTCCTGGGAATTTCCTTCCAGTTCTTTTGTAGAACTTCTGAGATCTGATATTTATCAAGGCCATTTGGCTCAAATATCCATCTCTTCTAAGTCATCATCAGCAATCCCCTTGAGATCATCCATGATGAAACATAGATTGTCACTATTACTACCAGCAGAATAACTATCAACACTCCAAAGGCAGGCTCAGAAGTGTTTGTAGAGAAATCAATATGCTCATCATACTGGCTTTCAGATGACACATATTCTGACTCTTGATGTCCAATCAGGGCAGTGTTCCCTTGGACAAAATCCTCAGTAAGCTTGCCAGATGAAGCCAATTTCCTTTTCTGCTCTATCTCTCTCTCGAATGTAAGCAGTTTCCCATGATGTTGGGTGAGAGATAGGCGATCAACATCAGCATTTGAGCGTAGAACAATGGTATATGTGTTCCATCTCTCAGGCAGTGATCTTAGGAATCTATGGTTCATCTGACTCCTGGTATATTCATGTTTAACCATTTTCAATTCAGAGATTAACATGAAACCGCTCAAATTGTTGAGTCAGAGTCTCACCCTTTCTATGAGAGAAAGTCTCATATTGTTGGCGGGAGGATTTCCCTGTTGTTTGCTAAAACCTCATCAGTACCACCAAATTGTTCTTTGATGGCTTTCCAGAGGTCATGAGCAGACTCACAATGCAGAAGCCCAGAGTAAATCTCATTAGGAATAGCCATAGCCAAAATTCCATGGCTTTTGCATCGATTTCAAACAACTTTTTGTCCTCATCGGAGTATTGCTCCTCTTCTTTGGAACCAACTGGTTGTTTCCGGATCATTCACCATTGGCTTATGTGGTCCATGTACCACAGATGTCCAACAACCTGAGCTATTGACAGACAGGTGATGGAGCAATCTTCTCTGCCAAATGTTATACTCCTTCCTCCTCACCAAGATCGGAGGCTTGGTAGAGGATCCAGTATTGAAAGGATCATTCGAAGAAGTAGTCATTGTGGAAAATCAGACAGATTCAAGTAAAATCACAATAAATTTAGCTCAGAACCACACAGAACCTCAAATAAAACGGCCAGAAGCGATACACTCTCAATCTCTATAACAGATCCTTGCGAATTTGCTAATTCGATCAAACTTAGAGCGATTGAACAGTTTCAATGATCAATTGTTAGATCGATCAATGATTAACCTGCTCTGATACCATTTGTTAAGATCTCAGCCTCTGGTTTAATCGATTGAACAAATATAGCAGCGGAATAGCTCAGAATTAGACAAATTCAAGCAAGAACATTTGATATAAAGCGATAAAAGAATTTGTTATAGAGAGAGAAATATCTGACGAAAGGAATATGCATTAAGATTGTCGGCCTCAATGGCACGATTACAGGTGAGTCATCCTTCCTTATAAGAAAAGAATGACGTAGGCTGATGTCACTTGAAAGTGACATGTAACCATTTTATAACTACTGATGTTTAACAACTACTGAAGATGTCAACAACTGACATCTTCTTACAAATGTTCCTAAGTGTTAAACATCTTATTTACAACTACTGAAAAACATAAAACTACTGATACTACAACAACTGAAGAACAACCTCTTCAGTTGTTTACAAGTACTGAAAAGGAAACAAAACTACAGAAAAGTAAACAAACTACTAAAAGGAAAAGAAAACTACTGATGAAGAAAAACCATCACAACAACTGAAGAAGCCCTCTTCAGCTGTTGTCATCAGCTGTTAGCATCAGCTAATGTCTTCAGTACTTGAACATCAGACTTTGTCTTTCAGCTGTTGATCTTCAGTCTTTGTCTTCAGTACTTATTGAAGTCTTCAGACTTTAGATCTTCAGCTGTTGTCTCAGTCTTTGTCTTCAGTACTTCAGAAATACTTTAGCATTGTATTGTTCAGACTTTGTAGAACAGCTGATCAGGTCTTCTTCAGCTGTTGAGATGTCCTGTGGGACTTAGAGGTTTCTCTGATCAGGCTCATTGGTTCTTTTGGTCCAACAGTTTAAATCTCATGATTCTTATCATTAAGCACAGACTCAAATTCAGCTTTGCTTTTGGAAAATGTTTGTTCTAGCTCAATGTTCTTGTTAATTAAAGCTACATTTGCTTCTCTAATAGATGCAAATGCGGCTATGCATGATTCAGAACATAGTTTGGCTTTTGCCTCAGAGGATACCTGTGATACCTTTGGTATAGAGGCATTAGAGGATGAAGTATCAGCAGAATCCAAAGCCATAAGAGTTAGATTTCCAAAGGGACTGTCACCACCATGTTGACCGGCACCAGTGAACAGTTGTTCATGATCAGACAAATCATCTGGTAAACTGCTCCAGTCAACAACTCCTGGGTGAAGAAGCTGTGTGTTGAGGTTGAATTTGTTGATGAGATTGGGAAGGTTGAGGTTCAGGCAATGCATGTGATTGTTATGAAATGGGAGCTTGAACCGGATTAGACTAAGGCAAGTAATAGAAGGGAACAGGATATGACATTGGACCCTGGGGGACAAAGTATGCAGGAGATCTAGGGTGTGAATGATGACCAGAACCAGCAGGATGTTGCCCTCTGTTTTGTGGACTAGTACTAGGAAAAGTCACAAAGGGTGCAGAACAGTTAGATCCAGTTGATCTACACTCTCTTGCAAAGTGTCCCAGCCTTTGGCATTTGTGACACCTCAACTTACTCTTGTCAAAACCAACTTTGGTTTTGCCAGAGAGTCCAGGAAATTTCCTGCCAGTTCTCTTGTAGAACTTGTGAGATCTAATATTAATCAATGCCATTTGGCTCACAATATCCATCTCTTCTAGATCATCATCAGCTATTCCTTTCAAATCATCCATGATGAAGCATAGATTGTCACTATTACTGCCAGAATGACTATCAATATCAGCAAATGCATGATCAGAACTATTTGAAGAGAAATCAATATGCTCATCATAATTGCTTTCAGATGCAGCATATTCTGACTCATGACCAACCAAGGCAGTATTCCCTGGTACAAAGTCATTAGTGAGCTTTCCTGATGAGGACAGTTTCCTTTTATGCTCTATCTCTCTTTCGAATGTAAGCACTTTCCCATGAAGTTGGGTGAGAGATAGGCTATCCAGATTTGCACTGGAGCGTAGGACAATAGTGTATGTGTCCCATCTCACAGGCAGTGATCTAAGGAACCTGTTATTCATCTGGTTGTTGGTGTATTCCTGTTTCACCATTTTCAGCTCAGAGATCAAGCAGGAAAAACGCTCAAACTATTGAGTCAGTGTCTCACCCTTTCTATCGGAGAATGTCTCATATTGTTGGGCAAGGATTTCTCTGTTGTTTGCTAAGACCTCATTTGTGCCACCGAATTGTTCCCTCAGGGCATTCCAGAGATCATGAGCACTTTCATGATGCATAAGCCCGGAATAGATTTCATTAGGCAGTGCCATGGCTAGAATTCCATGGGCTTTAGCATCAATCTCAAACAGTTTCCGATCTTCGTCAGAGTATTGTTCCTTCTTCTTCGAACCATTTGATTGGTTTCCGGATTATTCACCATAGGCTTATGTGGTCCATGTACCACAGATGTCCAACACCTGAACTGTTAACAGACAGGTGATGAAGCATTCTTTGCTGCCATATGTTATACTCGTCCTAACCAGCATCGGGGGCTTGGTTGAGGAACCGGTATTGTGAGGATCATTAGAAGGAGTAGTCATCTCAGATTCAATCAAATTCAATTAAGCTATAACAGATTTAGAACAAAAACACAACAACTAATTGAACCAAAAGAGATCTCAAAATAAATGAACGAAAGCGTCAGAAATTCAATAATATATAACCAGTTCATGCAAATATGCTAATTCAATCAAACATAGATATCAATTAGCAGTTTCAATGATCAATTGTTAGATCGATCAATGATTAACCTGCTCTGATACCACTTGTTAAGATCAGTGATCTACGTTTAATTGATTAGAGAGTATAGCAGCGGAATTCTAACAATTAATTAGCCAATTCACAAGAACAAAGAGATATTCAATGTAAGAACAAAAACGGTTATAGATAGAGAGAATTCTGCAAATATATTTCATTCAATATTCGCTTTCGTGGTAACGGAATGTCACGATAACAATTAGGTCAACACCTCCTATATAAGAGATGTGACGTCTGCTGATGTCACTTGATAGTGACATCTAACAGAATTTGTCACAAACTACTGATAGTTAACACAACTACTGAAGATGTCAAACAGCTGACATCTTCTTACAAAAATGCTAAGTGTTAACTATTATTACAACTACTGAAAAGAAACTACTGAAACTATAACAACTGAAGAACATACTCTTTAGTTGTTTTATAAATACTGAAACAAAGAAAACTACTCAAAGGTAAACCATCACAACAACTGAAGAATGCTTCTTCAGCTCTTGTAACAAACTCTGATGGCTTCAGTACTTGTACTTGAGCTTCAGCTGTTGTCATCAGCTGATGTCTTCAATCTTTATACTTCAGCTGTTGTAATTCAGTACTTTAGTCTTCAGCTGTTGAAGTCTTCAGCACTTTAGAACTTCAGCTGTTGTTCATAAGTACTTTAGTCTTCAGCTGTTGAAGTCTTCAGCACTTTAGAACTTGAGCTGTTGTACTTCAGTACTTTCAATCTTCAGCTGTTGGTCTTCAGCACTTTATTTATTAAACAGCTGATCAAGTCTTCAGCAGTTGTTGTGATGTCTGTGGGACTTAGAGGTTTTTCTGATCAGGCTCATTGGTTCTTTTGGTCCAACAATACTTTTCAAATCTGAGAGACTACATAGTGAGACGAGCGCAAAAACATAGTAAACTTTCTTTGATCAACATCATCATCAACAACCAAAGAATTTAGTGTGTTCAAATCAACTTGTTATTGTAATCAATTCCAAACAACAGTAGCATTGATAGAAAGGTGAAACTTCCATAAATTTTTCACGACCTATCTTTGAGACTGTTGAACCAAAAGTGAACGAAGAACCAAATGATAATGAAGAACACACAAAATCCAATTTATTCAAAGAAATGTTATACATTTTCGACGTCAATGAACATGCAAACTAAGAGGAATTTTAACCAGCATGAAAAACCTTCATAGTTGTGTTCATCACAAGAATAGAGTCTGATGAAAAATAAAAATGTGTAACAAATTAATGAAGTAACATCTAATAAATAGTTTATTTAAACTTAAAAAAATCAGAGAAAATGTGATTGTTCTACAACAAATTCACCATTTGATGGGACAATAATGAAACGGTGACTTCAAACTTTCACCTTTGACCACTGAAAGTCAAACTGATCAATTGTGCACATGCTTTCTCATCAAAACTAACATATATGTCTCTGATGCAGATTATATGGCTAATCTTCCATGGAGCAAGCTCCATAATGTCAGTGGTTATTTAGACCCTGATGTACCAGAAGCTAAGGGACTCAAAGATATTATCAAATTCATCTCTACAACAATGGTAGCTTATGCTATCACTGTTAGACCCACCATCTATGCCTCATAAGGTCTTTCTAGAATTCAGCTGAAGTGATTGAAGCAGATGGTGTTAGAACTTTATCTGGAAGAATTGATAATGATCATACTCTAAGCATAAATAAAGATTATGTAAGAAGATGTCTGCATTTTGGTGATGATGCTCATGCACCACTAGAGTTGGATGAGGATGACATCACTACCTTCTTTGCAAAAATTGGGTATGAAGGGGGATTTGAAGCTAAGCAAATTGTGAAGGGATTAGTTGATTTGCACTGGAGATTTCTAATCAACCTCTTTCAACACTGCTTATCCAAAAGAAAAATAGGGTGGAATGATATTCTAATCACTACTTCATTAGCTATTTGTGCTCTCTGCAGAAACTGACCATTCAATATGTCTGCTTATGTATTTAATGGTCTAGTTTCAAACATACAACATGGAAGGAGATACAAGTTCTTGATGTATCCAAGATTCATTTAGTGCCTGATAAATGAAGCATTCCCAATCTTGCTATTGAGGGACCAGTGCTGGATATTCATCATTATGATGCAAAATCATACAAGTACATTAAGAAAAGGGATTTCAAAAACTTTTACAGTGGAGCTCACTCACCTCTTCTTCCTTGGATGCTTCAATAAATCAATCCAGAAGAACAAGGAGAAGAACAAGATGCTCATGATCACACTAAAGAACAAGCTGTTATTGAGCAAGCTGATGGTGTTCATAGGCAAAGGTCAGTATCCCCCATGATGGTGCAGGTGGTGATTCTCATACTGAACCTAAAATTCATGACTATGCATGTCCATTTTTGCCTCTACCACAACCATCTCCACAACCATCTCCACCACCATCTCCATAACATATTCACCTTATTACTCACCAATATCTCCACCTCATCACACACCAATATCTACACCTCATCACTCACCAATATCACCACCTCATCACTCACTAAATCACCACCTAAACGATTGCCTACCCATGATATTCCATTTGAGTTTGGAGATTCAAAAAGCACATCTAAAGTATCCAAATCATCTTCGGATGAGGAGGATCAGCATGCTCAAATGCCTATAAAGAGAGTCACTTCTCAGACTGCTCCCTCAAAGAGTTTTGCTAAATCTAATGTAAATAGACCGGATGAAAAAGATGAGTTAATCTATGAGCTCATGCAAAAAGTTGAAAGGATGGAAAGAATACTAAATAGGAGGGCCAAAATCATTGATGATAGGATTCTAGAACTTGATGAAAAGGAGCATGACTAAAAGAACTAAAAGAAAAACAAGAAGCTGAAAAGAAAGAGAAAGAGAAAGAGATTGAAAACTTAAAAGCTGCTCTTAACCACTCTAGAGAAGAAGTAAGTGGCCATGTTGATACACTTGCCATTCAAATTCTAGCTATGGAAGAGCAAGAAGATATGATTGTAGAACAAGTAGAGATCATCTCCAATCTTCAAAGTCAAATTGATCGCCAAAATAAAAGACAAACTTGAGATGTTAATTGAAATTCAAAGATGTGTTGAGGCTGAAGAAAATAAAAAGGATGAAGAAAGAGTAATGACTGATGAGAAACAATCCTCCACTGAAAATATTGAAAAAGAAGAAGATGCAGCAAAATAAAGAATGAAGAATCAAGTCTGGAAATTGTGGTTTATTCTGGGTAATCTGATGCTACTCAAACTGAGAAAGCTGAATTTGAAGAACTAATCAGTGCTCTGGATAGCTTTACTTCTGAAGAATTCATAATAGATGAGGAATTTTGTCATCATTCCTTAATCTCTAGTTTCCTTAGAGAAAGAGCTGGGCTTGCAAATGGTACCTGCTGTGTCATTATCAAAAGAACAAAAAGTTATGATCATAAAGTTTTGTGAAAAAAAAGAAAGGGAAGAAAAAGAGGCTGATGATCAAGAAAAAGTACAAACCGAGGCTAAAAAATTTCTTGAGGAGATGAAAAAGGCTGGATCCTCTTCTAGTCCTCCACTTCAAACTTAAACCAGAAAGAGGAAATACTTATCTAAGAAAGCTAAAGAAAAGAGACCTACGAAATAAGAAGAACCATCAAAGAAAACCAAACTAGATGATTCGATAAGTCTTGCTGCAATAGCAGAATTCTTGGAAGAGCATGAAAAAGCTGAGGGACAATTGAAGAAACCAGCTGTATTTATTGTTCTTGAAGAAGGATAGATTGAAGGAGGATATAATACTCATGAGCCTGTACAAGTTGACAGTCCTGTGCTAAAAGAAAGATGTGTGGATGAAATGGTGTTAAAGGCTCAAACTAATGACCTGATGATAAAAGCAATCTTTTGATCAATCACGGGTATGATGCAGATGAAGTCTTTAGTATGACATATGAAGGCATGAAAGCAGAAGAAGAAAAGGTCAATAAACTGCTGGATCCAACCTTTGAAACTGAGTATGAAAGAACATTTTCTAGAAAGGTTCCTATGCCCAAATTGTCAGCCATGAAGAAATAAACATCAACTCCTGAAACCCTATTTCCTGATCGTTATAGCATGTCAGAAAAGGAAATGAAGGATTATATTTCTAGCCAAGGCTCTGTAAGAAGGAAGCTTGGGAATATGAAAACAAACTCATTGAGGGCTGCAACTCTCCAGATGGTTAATGTAAAAAAAGATAGGCTCAAATCAGATAGAAGAAGAAATCATAAACAAAAAGCCAAGATCAAGAATGACAGCTCAAGACATGCAACTCAACCAAAAAGATCAAGAATTGTTGGCTCCTGTGCTTCATAAATACCTTAATGGTTTGCTATGATGGGTTTGATTGAACACAAGAAAACAAGTTTAACCTTTTAAACTTTCTGAAAAACGCAGCGGAAGTATAGCATTATAACATGTTTATAATGTGAAAATTTCATGTTCTTAATGATGTTTTAAGATGGAGAAACAAACCCAAATCAAAAGGGATCTTTTGTATGTGAATAAACATGCTATGTATACATAAAACAACATAATATGACAACCACAAAGGGGCTGCCATATCTACCTTCTGCAGCCCTAAAATCGACCAAAGAAGAGTAGAAAGGATGCTGAAAATTCGGCCAAAACTCCAAGGAAGGAGCCCTCAAGTTTGTATACCCCAAGCCTCCTTGCAAAGAACCTTCTTGTTAGGAAGATTCAACACCAAAATCAACACAAAATGGCTCTCAAAACTCCTAATGCTGCTGCTCGTGGCTGTAGCTATTGTGAGAGAGAGAGAGGGATTATTTTGGTTGTTCTTGCATGTATAGAGTGTGGTCAAATGAAGAGTGTAAGACTAATTTAAGTTATGTGTGTTTTCTAGACACCAAAATGGTCCAATCACCATTAAAGGGGCGGCCAAAAATGAATTTAAAACCCAAGTTTTCCCACTAAAACTTGAACACATACACAATTAAAACTAGTCTTTTGTCACACATTAATAAGTCATCTACTAGACTTATTTAAAATGTGACATATGTCTTCTTTAGTTAAACAATTTAATTAAAGTACACTCATATGTTATTAATGTTATTTAAACCCTTTTAAATGACAAAAATAACAATAAACTCATTAACAAATTATCCTTATAATTTGTTCCATCTCATATGCAACTTATTTAGAAAACCCATTTTTTCTAAATTTGGTGTAGATATTTAATTGCATGATCATATCATCAATTAAATATTAATTGGTGTTTGCTAAGCTTGTCATTGGGTATAACCCGACTTGGATCATAACGTACTAACCACATCAATATTCTAAGTGTCTTGGGCACATAGAATCCTACAATCTCCCACTTGCCCAAGATTCATAGAAGATTGATGCAAGCAGTAAATACCACCTAACAACGGTTTACTACCCTTAATACGCATGACTTATAGCCATTCAATAATATCATCCCTTTCAAGTACCCTACTTGAAATGATTTAGGTGAATCAATCATTTATCCTTTTGTTACAGATGTCATGTTAAATACAAGAACACAGAATGATCATTCCTTGTTGATTTAACTTATCAGGCCTTAGACATTTAACTCTCAACGAATAAGAGGAACAAATTCCATCCTGACTACATACGTTTCTCACAAACACCTCGTGTCATATCTCAACATACCCTTATGTGTTGTCCACTATTTCAGGACAGTGAAGAATAAGCTCAAGGTATAATACTTGGTGAATATCAAAACCCAATATGTATCTAAGGTCGGAGGATACCAAATGATATTCGCCTTTACACAAATTACTTATGATCAATCAATAAGATTCCATGTAGTAAAATTTGAGATGCGGGTTAGTCCAATATTTGTATCCCACAAATATCTATGAACCTTGATAGCAACCCATTGCTCTATATTCATCCTTATGAATATCAACCAATCCAAGTTCATAATAATCTTACCCTCACACTTGTTCCCACAAGTGTGAACGACTACGAACATTTAGAGTAAACAATTTACTCATGGATTAAAATGCTAAATTGGAACATTAATTGAAACATTATAACCAAATAATTTTATTCAAATAATAAAGAGTTCCACATATCCAAATACAAAGTTTACCGATCAAATCCAATCACTAGAATATCGAAGTCCCATGGCACAAGTATGACCTTCATGCTTTGCCTTTTCAAGGAGCTTCATGAGAGGATCCGCAATGTTCTGATCCGTGTGAACTTTGCGAATACATATCTTTCCCTTTTCAACTTCATCTCGTATGTAGTTGAATCTCCGCTCAATGTGCCTAGTCTTTTGATGAGCATGAGGTTCCTTGATTTGAGCAATCGCACCCTCGTTATCACAAAAGATCTCTAGGGGGTCCTGAATGGAAGGGACAACCCCTAGATCGGCAATGAATTTCTTCAACCATGCAGCTTCTTGAGCTGACAATGAGGCGGCAACGTATTCTGATTCTGTAGTTGATAGAGCCACCACATCCTGTTTGGAGCTCTTCCAAGAGACCGCTCCTCCATTCAGAATGAAAATATATCCCGATTGTGACCGAGAATCATCACGATGGGTTTTGAAACTCGCATCCGTGTAACCTTTTACTACGAGTTCCTCATCACCAGATCCATAGATTAGGAACATATCTCTTTTCCTCCTTAGGTACTTAAGTATGTTCTTAACAGCCATCCAATGACTGTTTCCAGGATTTTGCTGGTAACGACTTGTCATGCTTAAGGCGCATGACACGTCCGGTCGAGTGCATATCATTGCATACATGATGGATCCAATAGCAGATGCGTATGGGATTGCCTTCATTTTATCTTGCTCATCCTTTGAGCTAGGACATTGAGTCGTACTCAATATCGTTCCTCTTTGAATAGGTACGGTACCTTTCTTAGAGTTCTCCATCTTGAACTTTTTCAAGATCTTATCAATGTATGCACTTTGATTCAAACCAATCAACCGCCTTGATCTATCCCTATAGATCTTTATTCCCAGAATATATGCGGCTTCACCAAGATCCTTAATGGAAAAACACTTCCAAGCCAGGCTTTTACACCTTCCAAGGTTGGAATGTCATTTCCAAATAGTAGTATGTCATCAACATACAATACTAGGAAAGTTATTGTGCTCCCACTAGCCTTCTTATACACACAAGCCTCATCAGCGTTTTTGATGAAGCCAAATTTCTTTACCTCCTCATCAAAACGATGATTCCAGCTTCTAGATGCTTGTTTCAATCCATAGATTGATTTCTTTAACTTGCATTCTTATTAGGATGTTTTGGATCGACAAAACCTTCAGGCTGAACCATATAAACATCTTCCTGAAGATATCCATTTAGGAAAGCGTTTTGACATCCATTTGCCAAATCTCATAATCATAATGAGCAGCTATGGCAAACAATATCCTTATAGACTTTAGCATCGCAACAGGTGAGAAGGTTTCATCATAATCAACCCCTTGAGTTTGAGTGAAACCCTTTGCTACAAGTCTAGCCTTATAAGTATCCAAGTTTCCATTCATATCGGTTTTCTTCTTGAAAACCCACTTACTTCCAACTACCTTGGAATTAAGAGGTGGCATAACAAGTTCCCAAACTTGATTGTCATACATGGATTGCATCTCAACGTTCATGGCCTCAAGCCATTTGTCACAATCCAAATGGACACTGCATCATGGTATGTGGTTGGTTCATCTGAATCTACCACATAGCATCCATCCATGAAAAATCCATATCTTTCAGGTGGATTACTAGTTCTACCACTTCTGCGAATGTTTTGTGTGTATTGATCAACCATTTGATCATCTTCAACATCCTCATGTTGAGTGCTAGTTTCAACAAAACGTGTATCGGGTTGTGGTTCTTGATCCTCCTCAAGATCCACTGTTCTACAGTAGTTCCTTCCATAAGGAACTTTGCTTCTAAGAACTCACCCTTTCTGGCAACAAACACCTTTTGTTCCAATGGATCATAGAAATAATATCCCGTAGAATCTCTAGGATATCCAATAAAGATACACTTGGTGGATCGGACATCTAATTTGTTTGGGGTGGGAGTCTTAACATAAGCCTCACAACCCCAGACCCTTAAGTATGATAGGGATGGAACTCTTCCATGCCATATCTCAAAAGGTGTCCTTTCCACCTTTTTGGTTGGGGCCATATTTAGAATACGGGCCGCGGAGAGCAGAGCGAAACCCCAAAATGATAGAGGTAATGTGCTTCTAGCCATCATAGATCGAACCATATCCAATAAGGTTTGATTCCTCCTCTCAGACACACCATTATGTTGTGGTGTTCCAGGTGGAGTGAGTTGTGAGACAATCCCACAACTCCTAAGATGATCTTGAAAAGCATCACTCAGGTATTCACCTCCTCTATCGGTACGGAGAACTTTAATTGACTTGTTAAGTTGATTTTCTACTTCATTCTTGAAGATTTTGAACATTTCAAAAGCTTCATCTTTGTGCCTTAATAAGTACACATACCCATAGCGACTATAATCGTCGGTAAAGGTAATGAAGTATCTTTCACCATTCCTAGTCATTGGCTTAAAAGGACCACATACATCCGAATGTATGATTCCTAATAAATCTTTTGCCCTTTCATTAGTTCCACTAAAGGGTGCCTTAGTCATCTTCCTTGTAAACAAGATTCACATACATCAAATAAATTATATTCATTTGTTTTTAAAGACCATTCTTTTGAAGTGTTTGTATACCTTTCTTGTTTACATGACCAAGACGACAATGCCAAAGATAGGTATCACTCAAGTCCAACTTGAGTTTCTTGGTGTTAGTATGGTACAATGAGCTATTTAGAGTATTTTCATGAGCCAATTCATAAATACCATTAATGGGAATGGCTTTAAAATAGAACTACCATTTAAAGAAACATGAATATCATTTTCAATAAAGGATAATACATATCCAAATTGTTTTAACAGGGCTACAGAGATAATATTCCTAGTCAAACTAGGAGCATACAAAACATTGTTCAAAATCACTTCCAAACCATTTGGAAGTTTCAAGATGTAGTCACCACGGGCTTTAACTTGAACTTTAGCCCCATTGCCCATGTAGAGGCTTACATCCCCTTTCCTGAAGTCACTACTTCTTTGAACCCCTGCAACAAATTGCAAATGTGAGTTCCACATCCGGTATCTAATACCCATGTGTTAGAGGATATCATGTTTAAATCAATATGGATCATGTATAGTACCTGAGGTCTGCCCGGCATCCCTCTTTGCTTTCAACTCTTGGAGATGGACAGGACAATTCCTTGCCCAATGTCCAATCTCCCCCACTTGAAGCATGGGTCATTAGTAGCAACCTTTTGCTTTTTTCTTGTGGTTTGGGTGGCACCCTTGCCACCCCTTTCCCTTTTCCCCAAGCGGGTCCCTTACCCTTTGCAACCTTTGCCTTGGTGCGGGACGAGGCCTTTTGTTGTTCCCACCTTCATTGATGGTGAGAACGGGTAAAACCCTTTTACCCATGGCCGCCTCGGCCGTTTTGAGCATTGAGTGAAGCTCACCAATGCTTTTGTCCATGCATTCATGTTGTAGTTCAACACGAATGTCTCGAACTTCTTGGTAAGGCCATTGAGGATCATATCCATGGCCAATTCCTTCAAGAAGGGACAATTTAGCTCTCGAGGCGGTCTCAATGTGACTTTCATCTTAAGTACATAAGATGAAACAGATTGGTTGTTGTCCATACGACATGCATGGAGTGCTCGAACCATTTCGAAGCGCTCAACCCTTGCTTGCTGTTGGAACGTTTCCTTCAGTTCGGTTATCATGTCGTAAGCTCCGTGGTGTTCATACTCCTTTTGGAGATCTGGAGTCATGCTCGCTAGCATGAGACAAGACACTTGGACGGAGTCCTCAGTGTATTTCAGCCAATCGTTATAGGCCTCCTCATCATCCTCGCTAGGTTGATCGGGGATAGGGTCGTCTAAAATATACGATCTTCTCTCTTGCTTGAGAACGATTCTCAAGTTTCGATACCAATCGAT
Organism: Flaveria trinervia; assembly: GCA_025506515.1. Taxonomy (NCBI): domain Eukaryota; kingdom Viridiplantae; phylum Streptophyta; class Magnoliopsida; order Asterales; family Asteraceae; genus Flaveria; species Flaveria trinervia. Next base: position 32,076,029 of record CM046447.1, read on the forward strand.
GAAGTTGTTATGGTTTAGACGTTCCTTTTGGAGGATCGCTCGTAGAGATTGATTGGAAGCGGAGGAGTTATCGGAATTATCATTATTTGAGGCCATCTACAAAATTTTAACAAAGTTTTATTTTAGTATTTTCGATATTGTAATTTTAATAATAAATGCCTTTTAAGGTATTTCATATTAAAATCTAGAACCCAACATTACATTTAAATTGTGGTTAGATGACCTTTATCCCACGTTTTAAATTAATAAGGTGGTCAACGATTGACGGTTGCAACCATTTGCAACTTCTAGATGTATGGGATCGACCTTTAAACATCATATGTAAAGTCGGCACGATAATCCCATCAATATCATTTGGAAACCATATTTAGGTGATGCATTTAACATGGTTTGCAAATCAAGTTAGCCTACTTGCACACACGTGTGAGTTTACCCACATAAGTGGTTAGGTGACCTTATCCCACCAATGTGGTATCCCCACCTTAAATCACAAGTTCCCTCTAAATGGTTAGGTGACCTTATCCCATTTAGAGTTTCCAAATGACTCAAGTGTTGTGCAAAAGGACGGTGTTGAACTTGTTTGTTAAAAGTTTAGAGATTTCATAATTCTAGTTTAGAAAACTCTATGTACTTGTATTTGCATGCTTTCAAATACAAGGTACCCTATGGTCCTTTGATTAAAACCAATTTTAATCTTTAAAATCATTAAATCATTTTAATAACCTTTATTACTTTTAATGATTAAGAACTACCAATTTTCAGCTTGTAAAGTTTTGTTAATGAGTTTGTAATGTATGACAAAATATCAACCAAACAATCAAACAAGCATAAACATAAACAACCATAATGTGCATAACCTTAGCAACTATTTTGACCATACTTGTTTGCCATCACAAGTGTGGTCATTAGGTCTTTCCTTAGGGTTGAAAACAACACAAAATAGGGGTCTTGATGGACTCCCACTTGAACTTGCATCCATATGCATCGAGTCCTTCTTTCGTGTCTTCCATTGTGCTTCCATCCCGAGCATCTTCTTTTACAAAATATATATATCCTAATACATATTTCTAGTAAAAGGAAAAAGGCTCCTAATCTATTATTACATCCCAATGAATAAATAGACAAATTACATTTTTAAACAAAGCACAAATGAATAATATTACAACCCAAGAGAAAACAACCAAAACAAACATTGCAAGCATCCAAACAACACAAGGTCAAAGGCTAGGTTATGCACACTAACAACCAATGATCATATCATCAAAACATACAATGAAACCCCACTTAAAACCACCAAATTTCAGCCAACATAAACTGAAATTTTGGGTTTTAAACATTGTCCAAACAATCAACATTTCATAATATATATCTTTCAAGATCCAATCACTAGCATGTGTGATATGACCTTGAAAGTTTGGGGAATCATTCATACAAAATATATAGCAGCCCATAACAAGTCTATAAACATCCTTAAAACCAATTTTAAAGGACAAAACAAGCAAGTCATCCACATAACCGGCTCTTGATGCCATTGATGGGTTTGATTGAACACAAGAAAACAAGTTTAACCTTTTAAACTTTCTGAAAAACGCAGCGGAAGTATAGCATTATAACATGTTTATAATGTGAAAATTTCATGTTCTTAATGATGTTTTAAGATGGAGAAACAAACCCAATCAAAAGGGATCTTTTGTATGTGAATAAACATGCTATGTATACATAAAGCAACATAATATGACAACCACAAAGGGGCTGCCATATCTACCTTTCTGCAGCCCTAAAATCGACCAAAGAAGAGTAGAAAGGATGCTGAAAATTCGGCCAAAACTCCAAGGAAGGAGCCCTCAAGCTTGTATACCCCAAGCCTCCTTGCAAAGCACCTTCTTGTTAGGAAGATTCAACACCAAAATCAACACAAAATGGCTCTCAAAACTCCTAATGCTGCTGCTCGTGGCTGTAGCTATTGTGAGAGAGAGAGAGGGATTATTTTGGTTGTTTCTTGCATGTATAGAGTGTGGTCAAATGAAGAGTGTACGACTAATTTAAGTTATGTGTGTTTTCTAGACACCAAAATGGTCCAATCACCATTAAAGGGGCGGCCAAAAATGAATTTAAAACCCAAGTTTTCCACTAAAACTTGAACACACACACATTAAAACTAGTCTTTTGTCACACATTAATAAGTCATCTACTAAACTTATTTAAAATGTGACATATGTCTTCTTTAATTAACATTTAATTAAAGTACACTCAATGTTATTAATGTTATTTAAACCCTTTTAAATGACAAAAAAACAATAAACTCATTAACAAATTATCCTTATAATTTGTCCATCTCATATGCAACTTATTTAGAAAACCCATTTTTTTCTAAATTTGGTGTAGATATTTAATTGCATGATCATATCATCAATTAAATATTAATTGGTGTTTGCTAAGCTTGTCATTGGTATAACACGACTTGGATCATAACGTACTAACCACATCAATATTCTAAGTGTCTTGGGCACATAGAATCCTACATGCTGAACCCACTCAACTAAAACTTCAAGAAGGGTTAAACACTGCAAAGTTGATTAGAGGTGTATTTACTCCCAAAGGCAAAGTTGACCAGAAAATAATTGCATGGAAGTATGATAGCACTTGGAACATGTTTATGGTGAAAATGATCTCTGGGCTGGTCCAATTCTTTATAGAGTACTCTGCTCTTCTAAATGCCCTGGAGATCCATGACTTAAAAGAACTAGCTCAAATGGAACTAATCAATCACTCAGCTATGTTCAAGGAATATGAATTTGAAAACATACTCAAAATGTTTAAAAGAACTGATAATTTCAAATCATTAAAGGCCATATGCATAAGGAACGATAAGTCATTTATCAATCCCCTTGAGAAGAAGAAGACAATACAAGCCGAAGAAGTTGTGTTTCCAGAGTTAAAAGTGAAACCAACAGAATCTTTGAAGAGAAAAATGGTGTCTTGTACTCTTTCCTCTACACCCATCTCAAATGCGTACTATGATGAGAAAACTTATGAGATGGTCATTGAAAAAAAGTGGGGAGGAAAGGAAGGTGCTGAAATAAGACTATTCAGTGGATATGAGGTAAGATTGCTTGATGAATCCTACATCCACTACATATATACCAGACACTTCAGGGAAATCAGCAAGAAACTGGGAGAACAACATATGCACTTATTCCGAAAGTGCATTAAGTTGCTGAAAATGGCATATGATCGTATTATTGTCAAGAGAGACAAAAGAAAGAAGAAGAAGGCTCCTTTGCAGCTTGGGAATATTGTTAAACTGGAGTTAGATGTGGATGTGAGCTTATTAATTCATAGAGATGGTCTTTCTATTGTATGTATTTGGAAACTATTTCTCTAAAGAAGTTACCACTACAAGCCATCTACAATATGAGCAAAATGAAGATATATGTGCTAAGCAAGGAAAGAATGGCAGAAGCAAATTTTGTCAACATGACCAAACCCATTCAGGATCCAACTAAAGCAGCATTTTTAATGCCTCCACAAGATGCAGCAGAATCCTCACAACATCAATCACCACCCAAACATTAAAGAACAAAGGCTGTATAATCCATAGGGGGGGTATTGTTGCACCCTGAAAGGATCAAACATGCCAGTTCAATGGGTGAGTTGATGGTTGCTTTGCTGGAATCCCACAAGTCCAAGAAGAAATGTGGATAAAAATCGTGCATAAGAAAAACCAAGTATGGTTATGTGCATTTGTCAATGCGGAAGACATAAAACAAATATGGATAAGTATTTGTTGATCCGCATTAATAAATGCGGAAGACCAATTAGTAATACGGACAAGACTTTGTTCATCCGCATTTGCCAATGCGGATGACCAGACAAATGCGTAGAAGTATTTGTTCATCCGCATCAACCAATGCGGATGACCAACATACTAATGCAGATGATCAAGTGAAGAAATGCTAAACAAGTAAACTTATCCACATTTTCCAATACGGATGAACAAGTAGAGATGCGAATCAATACTTAGACTAGTTCTCATGTAATAGGTCAGGGGTAGTTTAGTCATTTTATAAAGGCATCTTGTCTGCCTATAAATAGAATAGATAACCTCGTACATGAGGTCACATAATTGAGACAATCAGAATTTTTGTATTCTCTAGGTGCATTATCACTTTTCTTGCTAAACCCTAGCAGTCTTTGTAATCAATCACCTTTATTAATATATACAAAAGCATTTATGAGTATTTCTTCTGCATTGAATGTTTCTTAATTGTATGATTCCGCCAATCATTAACTCAGTCATTATATTTGATCCTTAGTGAAAATCTCAGTCTCACTAACCCAGTCATACTTGTTCCCACAAGAATAAATGACTAGGAACATTTTGAGCAAATAATTAACTTAGGGAATTTTAAACATGGAAAATAGGAATATTAATTGAAACATTATAACCAAATAATTTATTCAAGTGATAAAAGGTTCTAATATCCAAATACAAAATTAAAAATCAAATCCAGTCACTAAAATATCGAAGTCCCATGGCACAAGTATGACCTTCATGCTTTGCCTTTTCAAGGAGTTTCGTAAGTGGATCCGCAATGCTTTGATCCATGTGAACTTTGCGAATACATATCTTTCCTTTTTCAACTTCATCCCTTATGTAGTCAAATCTCCACTCAATGTGCCTAATCTTTTGATGTGCACGGGGTTCCTTGATTTGAGCAATCGCGTCGCTGTTATCACAAAGAATTTCTAGGGGTCCCTGAATCGAAGGGACCACTCCTAGATCGGGAATGAATTCCTTCAACCATGCAGCTTCTTCAGTTGCTAATGAAGCGGTGATGTATTTTGACTTTGTAGTTAATAATGCTACCACATCTTGTTTAGAGCTCTTCCAAGCGACTGCTCCACCATTCAAGACGAAAATTTATCCCGATTGTGATCGTGAATCATCCCGATCAGTTTGGAAACTCGTATCGGTGTAACCTTTTACCACGAGTTCCTCCTCACCAGATCCATAGATTACGAACATATCTTTAGTCCTCCTTAGGTACTTAAGTATGTTCTTAACAACCATCTGTAAGGCCTCGATCACAGGACGCTCATAGTTAGACAATCATCACACATAAAACATAAATATACATTTACTTCTATGAAAAACATCATAGCAGAATAATTTAAAACAATTTTATATATTAATGACTGTTTTTGGAAAATAATACATCATTGTTATCATTACATAACATTATCGTTTGCATTATATCACAAAAAAATCATAAATGCACAAATGGATGTCATCCTAAAAATGCCAAGCAGCTGCCCTGTGCCATCCTGAGCAACATTTACCTACCAAATGGAAACACATAAAAATTAGCGTTGCTTAGTGAGTTCTAGTTTTATAATTAAAATACTTTACTTTCTATTTAAAACCATTCATTACTTCCATGTATGCTCATACATTATACATACAAATAGATAATTTTATTATTATCTTCATCATCGTTCATCGCACGTTACTCGTTACCATTCATTATCATCATTCATTCCTTTTCTTTCGTATTGTTCATTCCGTACATACATCATTAATATTTACTTTCATTCAGGCCAATGCCATGTTCTTTTCTATCGTATTGTTCATTCCGTACATACATCATTAACCGTCTTGCATAAAGCGACAAGGATCCCATACGTATGGTCAATCACACGGATTAGACCCCAGTGTGCATCCTTTCGGGTATCTAACTCACACATAGTTGAGCTAACACCCTTCATTGGGTGTGAACCTCCATACATTGCTTGCAAGACTTTTCTTACATTAGTTTGTTCATTAATGCATGCATTCATCTTGGTTTAGATTCCACTTAACATTATCATTAACTTCCGCTTTACGTTACATACTACTTTTCATTCATTTCATACCCATAACACGTAAGTACTAGAATAATACTTAATATGAACATAAAATCAACATAACACATTCATACATAACATCACATGAACATTACATACCCCATCACACATCATCACAAACATTAAACAACATCCATTCACAAACATATACACATGTACAATCAGCATAAGTCATCATAAAACATAACTGATCCTCCGCAGGACAACAGGGGTTCGGGGGTGGCAGCCCCTCACAGTGGGGTCCTCGTGGCAGCAGCCCCTAGTGGGGTCTAAGGGGCACGCCCCTGGCTAGGTTCACGCTGACCTGGTCATTTAAAACATATATTTAGTATGCATTTTTTATTTTAATACCTTTATATAACACATTTCCTTATAGAAAAATCGATCTTCCCGTTAAAACCTCTTAAAATCTTGGTCGTTTAAAACGTATATTTAGTATGCATTTTCAGCCCCAAACTAGTTCAAAACCTTTAAAATAGGGGATCTAGAACTCACCTAGACTCGATGAGTAGCTTCTCAACTTTCATTGGATAACCATGTCTGTGAAACTACCTGCGAAACTATAGATTTGCAGGAAGACCCATACTTTCGCTGGACGAATACATAATTTCGCTAGATGAACACCCAGTTTCGTAGAACGGGCTGAAAATTACGAACCAACCCATTTTTGACCCAAAACTTCAATCTTTTACACCCAAAACCTTGGTTTATCATCCAATAAGCTATATCTAAGCTTCTTACAAGTTTTCATACACAAAAACATGAGTTTTGCGCGAATCATTGCCAATTTCAAAAACCCCAATCCCTAGAATCTGGGTTTGCATCAAAAGAATGATTAAATAATATTTTCACGTGGATTCTTGGTGTCTTCTTGTTGTTTGGATTCCCACAAACACCGATCATCAATCTCATGATCAACTGAGCCTTAAATCTTCAATTCTCTCCACTTTCTCTCTCTACACTTTCTCTACACACTCTCTCTCTACAATTTGGGGTGTTGAGTTGCAAATAAGAGTTTGCTCAAGTTGATTTGTTTATATATATACCGGGTGCTCTCGGGACCTTAAACTCGCCAAACACATAACCCGTGAGGTCTTCTTGGTCCATACTCCATTACCCGCTTATTTTGTTAAATAGTCCCGGCTAGGCCTATTATTATTAAGTGGCTCGTTTTGAATTTATTTCGAGCGTTACAAGTCCACCCCCTTATTTAGATTTCGTCCTTGAAATCTATGAGTCGCTGAGTAGTTGAGGGTGATATTGCCTCATCTCCTCCTCAACTTCCCAAGTGGACTCTCATCCCATCTTGTTCTTTCACTGTACTCGCATAAGTGGAACCACTTTATTCCTTAGCATCTTCTGCTTGCGATCAATGATCACCACTGGTTGCTCTACATAATTGAGTCGTTCGTCCACTTCAATATCCTCTGAAGGAACCAACATATCCTCATCAGCTAAGCATTTTCTTAAGTGAGATACATGGAATGTCGGATAAATTCCACTTAACTCACTGGGCAAGTCCAGCCTATAGGCCACCTCTCCTACTCGAGAAACGATTCGGAAGGCCCTATGTATCTTCGGCTCAACTTGCCTCACTTCCTAAATAGAATGATGCCCTTCCAAGGTGAGACCTTTAGCATAACCCTGTCACGCACTTGGAACACAATCAGTCTACGTCGTTTATCAGCGTACAACTTTTGCCTATCTTTACCTTCCTTATAAAGGCTTTAATCCTTTCCAACTTCTCAGTTGTAGCCTCAACCACTTCCATGCTCCCTAACTCTTTATGGCCAATATCACCCCAACAAGCGGGTGTTCTATATCTTCTATCGTATATCATCTCATAAGGGAGCATGCTAATCCTGCCGTTGATACATCTGTACCTAGATGATGATCTGAATGTAATATGTCTTTATGGTCTTACACTTATGTAATATTTGGGTACTTAATGAAATACAAATGTTTGGTTGTGTTTATTGTTGGATTCTGTGTGCCCAAGACACTTAGAATATTGATGTGGTTAGTACGTTATGATCCAAGTCGGGTTATACCCAACAACAAGCTTGGCAAACACCAATTAAATATTTAATTGATGATGTGATCATGCAATTAAATATTTACACCAATTTAGAAAATGGGTTTTCTAAATAAGTTGCATGTAAGTGGGAACAACTTATTAGGATATTTTGTTCAACAATATTATTTGATGTGTTGTTTAAATTAGTTAGATGACACCAAATATTAAGTGAGAAATTACAGCTTATAAATTAAATGGTTAATTGTATAAGTATGTAATTACATTTATATATCTTGTACATACATTTAATTGTATGTCTAGTATAAGTGACATTTTAATGTGTGATAGTTTTGAGAGGGAAAAGGGTTTTAACCCCTTTTTGGCCGCCCCTCCCCTCTCATTCTATTGGACCAAACTAGTTTGGTCACCAACACACATTTAATTGAGTCTTGGACTCAAAAAAATCTGATGAACCACACACATTACATGCAATTTTGAAAGAAAGAAAACTCTCAAAAACCTCTCTCTTGGTCTCGGCTCAACAGCAGCCTTTGAAGAAGTTTTTGTCTTGATTTGGTGATCTCTCCCTAGCAAGAGTTGTGTATGCTTCACAAGGCTTGGGGTATAAGCACTTGAGGACTCCTCCTTGAAGTCTTGGCCAAAAGAACAAGCATCAAACATCCCATTTTGGTCGACATTTGGTGCTGGAACAAGGTAGTTGTCACAGCTTGTTCAAGCTGTGATTTTATGTACGTTTAAGTATTGCAATAGCTTGTCCATTCACATAAGAATGATCCTCATGATTTGGGTTTGTTTTTCATAACATATGAACATATAGAAGATAAGATTTTCAGCTTTAAAAATCGTTTTAAAAGCCATATTTCCGCTGCGTTTTTCAGAATGTTTAAAAGGTTAAACATGGATTTTGTGTTCTAGCAAACCCGTCAATGGCATCAAGAGCCGGTTATGTGGATGACTTGCTTGTTTTGTCTTTAAAATTGGTTTTAAAGCATGATTATAAACTAGTTATAGACTGATTTTGGGCTGTTATTGTTGGTTGAATGATTCCCCAACTTTCAAGATCGTATCACACATGCTAGTGATTAGATCTTGAAAGATACATATTTTGATGTGTTGATTGTTTAGACAATGTTTAAAACCAAAAATTTCAGTTTATGTTGGCTGAAATTTGGTGGTTTTAAAAGGGGTTTCATTTATGTTTTGATGTTATGATCATTTGATGATAGTGTGCATAACCTAGCCTTTGACCTTGTGATGTTTTGGATGCTTGTATTGGGTTGTAATTATTCATTCATTTGGGTTGTAATTATTCATTCATTTGGGTTTGTAATAGATTAGGTGCATTTCTTTTTTAGAAAAATGTATTAGGATACAATTTTGTAAAAGGAAGATGCACAAGTTCAAGACCCAAAGATGGACATCAAGGACATGGAACTTGAAGCATATGGATGCAAGTTCAAGTGAGTCTAAGATGACCTGGATTTAGTGTTGATTTCAACCTTAGAAAAGACCTTATGACAACACTTGTGATGGCAAACAAGTGTTGTCAACTTAGTAGCTATGGTTATGCACTCATGTTTGCATATATATATATGCTTGTTTGATTGTTTGTTGTTTGATTGTTTGGTTAGTACTTGGATATTCATTACAAACTCATTACCAACTTAACAAGCTGAAAATTATTGGTTCTTAAAAGTTAATAAAAGTAATTAAATGGTTTAATGACTTTAAAGATTAAAACTGGTTTTAATCAAAGAACCATAAGGTATCTTGTATTTGATAGCATGCAAATACAAGTACATAGGATTTACTAAACTAGAATTAAGAAATCTCTAATATTTTAAAACGAGATCAACACCGTCCTTTTACACAACACTTGAGTCACTTGGGAACTCTTAGTGGGATAAAGGTCACCCAACCATTTTGGGGGAACTTGTGATTTGAGGTGAGAATGCCTTACTTATGGGATAAAGGTCACCTAACCATTTGTTTTGGCAAACTCACACGTGGGTGTAAGTAGGATGTCTTGATTTGCAAACCATGTTAAATGGATCACCTACAATGTGGTTTCCAAATGGTGTTGATGGGATTTTCATGCCGACTTTACATATGATGTTCAAGAGTCGATCCCATACCTCTAGAAGTTGCAAATGGTTGCAGTCGTCAAACGTTGACCACCTTATTAATTTAAAAATGGGATAAGGTCACCTAACCACAATTTAAATGTAATATTGGGTTCTATTTTAATACGAAAAGTCTTGTAAGACATTTGTTATTAAAATTACAATATCGAAAATACTAAATAAAACTTTGTTAAATTTTGTAGATGGCCTCTAATAATGATAATTCCGATAACTCATCCGCGTCCAACCAATCCCTACGAGCGATCCTCCAAAAGGAACGTCTAAACCATAACAACTTCATCGATGGTATCGAAACTTGAGAATTGTTCTCAAGCAAGAGAGACGATCGTATGTTTTAGACGACCCTGTCCCCGATCAACCTAGCGAGGATGATGAGGAGGCCTTTAATGATTGGCTGAAATACACTGAGGACTCCGTCCAAGTGTCTTGTCTCATGCTAGCGAGCATGACTCCGGATCTTCAAAAGGAGTATGAACACCACGGGGCTTATGACATGATAACCCAGCTGAAGGAAACGTTCCAACAGCAAGCAAGGGTTGAGCGCTTCGAAACGGTTCGAGCGCTCCATGCATGTCGTATGGACGACAACCAATCTGTTTCATCTTATGTACTTAAGATGAAAAGTCACATTGACCGCCTCGAGAGGCTTAATTGTCCCGTCTCGAAGGAATTGGCCACGGATTTGATCGTCAATGGCCTTACCAAGAGGTTCGAGACATTCGTGTTGAACTACAACATGAATGCTTGGGACAAAAGCATTGGTGAGCTTCACTCAATGCTCAAAATGGCCGAGGCGGCCATGGGTAAAAGGGTTTTACCCGTTCTCACCATCAATGAAGGTGGGAACAATAAAAGGCCTCGTCCCGCACCCAAGGCAAAAGGTTGCCAAGGGTAAGGGACCCGCTTGGGGAAAAGGGAAAGGGGTGGCAAGGGTGCCACCCAAACCACAAGAGAAAAGGCAAAAGGTTGCCACTAATGACCCATGCTTCAAGTGTGGGGAGATTGGACATGGGCAAGGAATTGTCCTGTCCATCTCCAAGAGTTGAAAGCAAAGAGGGATGTCGGGCAGACCTCAGGTACAATATACATGATCATATTGATTAAACATGATATCCTCTAACACATGGGTATTAGATACCGGATGTGGAACTCACATTTGAAATTTGTTGCAGGGGTTCAAAAGAAGTAGTGACTTCAAGAAAGGGGATGTGAGCCTCTACATGGGCAATGGGGCTAAAGTTCAAGTAGAGAACCCGTGGTGACTACATCTTGAAACTTCCAAATGGTTTGGAAGTAATTTTGAACAATGTTTTGTATGCTCCTAGTTTGACTAGGAATATTATCTCTGTAGCCCTGCTAAAACAATTTGGATATGTATTATCATTCGTTGACGAAAATATCCATGTTTCTTTTAATGGAATGTTCTATTTTAAAGCTATTCCCATTAATGGTATTTATGAATTGGTTCATGAAAATACTTTAAGTAGTTCATTGTACCAAACTAACACCAAGAACTCAAGTTGGACTTAAGTGATACCTATCTTTGGCATTGTCGTCTTGGCCATATAAACAAGAAACGTTTACAAACACTTCAAAAGAATGGTCTTTTAAAAACAAATGAATATGATTCATTTGATGTTTGTGAATCTTGTTTACAAGGTAAGATGACTAAGGCACCTTTTAGTGGGACTACCGAAAGGGCAAAGGATTTATTAGGAATCATACATTCGGATGTATGTGGTCCTTTTAAGCCAATGACAAGGAATGGTGAAAGATACTTCATTACCTTTACCGACGATTATAGTCGCTATGGTATGTGTACTTATTAAGGCACAAAGAAAAGCTTTTGAAATGTTCAAAATCTTCAAGAATGAAGTAGAAAATCAACTCAACAAGTCAATTAAAGTTCTCCGTACCGATAGAGGAGTGAATACCTAAGTGAAGCTTTTCAAGATCATCTTAGGAGTTGTGGGATTGTCTCACAGCTCACTCCACCTGGAACACCACAACATAATGGTGTGTCTGAGAGGAGGAATCGAACCTTATTGGATATGGTCCGATCTATGATGGCTAGAAGCACATTACCTCTATCATTTTGGGGTTCGCTCTGCTCTCCGCGGCCCGTATTCTAAATATGGCCCCAACCAAAAGGTGGAAAGGACACCTTTTGAGATATGGCATGGAAGAGTTCCATCCCTATCATACTTAAGGGTCTGGGGTTGTGAGGCTTATGTTAAGACTCCCACCCCAAACAAATTAGATGTCCGATCCACCAAGTGTATCTTTATTGGATATCCTAGAGATTCTACGGGATATTATTTCTATGATCCATTGGAACAAAAGGTGTTTGTTGCCAGAAAGGGTGAGTTCTTAGAAGCAAAGTTCCTTATGGAAGAAGCTAGCAGTAGAACAGTGGATCTTGAGGAGGATCAAGAACCACAGCCGATGCACGTTGGTTGAAACTAGCACTCAACATGAGGATGTTGAGGATGATCAAGTGGTTGATCAATACACACAACACGTTCGCAGAAGTGGTAGAACTAGTAATCCACCAGAAAGATTTGGATTTTTCATGGATGGATGCTATGTGATAGATTCTGATGAACCAACCACATACCATGATGCAATGTCCAACACGGATTGTGACAAATGGCTTGAAGCCATGAACGTTGAGATGCAATCCATGTATGACAATCAAGTATGGGACTTGGTTGTACCACCTCTTAACTCCAAGATAGTTGGAAGTAAGTGGGTTTTCAAGAAGAAACCGATATGCATGGAAACTTGGATACTTATAAAGCTAGACTTGTAGCAAGGGTTTCACTCAAACTCAAGGGGTTGATTATGATGAAACTTTCTCACCTGTTGCGATGCTAAAGTCTATAAGGATATTGTTTGCCATAGCTGCTCATTATGATTATGAGATTTGGCAAATGGATGTCAAAACCGCTTTCCTAAATGGATACCTTGAGGAAGATGTCTATATGGTTCAGCCTGAAGGTTTTGTCGATCCAATACATCCTAATAAGTATGCAAGTTAAAGAAATCAATCTATGGATTGAAACAAGCATCGAGAAGCTGGAATCACCGTTTTGATGAGGAAGTAAAGAAATTTGGTTTCATCAAAAACGCTGATGAGGCTTGTGTGTATAAGAAGGCTAGTGGGAGCACAATAACTTTCCTAGTATTGTATGTTGATGACATACTGCTATTTGGAAATGACATTCCCACCTTGGAAGGTGTAAAAACTGGCTTGGAAGTTGTTTTTCCATTAAGGATCTTGGTGAAGCCGCCCATATTCTGGGAATAAAGATCTATAGGGATAGATCAAGGCGGTTGATTGGTTTGAATCAAAGTGCATATATTGATAAAATCTTGAAGAGGTTCAAGATGGAGAATTCTAAGAAAGGTACCGTACCTATTCAAAGAGGAACGATATTGAGTACGACTCAATGTCCAAGCTCAAGGAAGAGCAAGATAAAATGAAGGCAATCCCATACGCATCTGCTATAGGATCCATCATGTATGCAATGATATGCACTCGACCGGACGTGTCATGCGCCTTAAGCATGACAAGCCGTTACCAGCAGAATCCTGGAAACAGTCATTGGATGGCTGTTAAGAACATACTTAAGTACCTAAGGAGGACAAGAGATATGTTCCTGATCTATGGATCTGGTGACGAGGAACTCGTTGTAAAAGGTTACACGGATGCGAGTTTCCAAACCGATCGTGATGATTCACGGTCACAATCGGGATACATTTCATTCTGAATGGAGGAGCGGTCTCTTGGAAGAGCTCCAAGCAGGATGTGGTGGCTCTATCAACTACAGAATCAGAATATGTCGCCGCCTCATTGGCAGCTCAAGAAGCTGCATGGTTAAAGAAATTCATTGCCGATCTAGGGGTTGTCCCCTCCATTCAGGACCCCCTAGAGATCTTTTGTGATAACGAAGTGCGATTGCACAAATCAAGGAACCCCGTGCTCATCAAAAGACTTGGCATATTGAGCGGAGATTCAACTACATACGAGATGAAGTTGAAAAGGGAAAGATATGTATTCACAAAGTTCACACGGATCAAAACGTTGCGGATCCTCTCACGAAGCTCCTTGAAAAGGCAAAGCATGAATGTCATACTTGTGCCATGGGACTTCGATATTCTAGTGATTGGATTTGATCTATAAATTTTGTATTTGGATATGTGGAACTTTCTATTATTTGAATAAAATTATTTGGTTATAATGTTTCAAATAATATTCCAATTTAGCATGTTTAATCCATGAGTAAAATGTTTACTCTAAATGTCCGTAGTCGTTCACACTTGTGGGAACAAGTTTGAAGGTAAGACTATTATGAACTTGGATTGGTTGATATTCATAAGGATGATATAGCCAATGGGTTCTACCAAGGTTCATAGATATTTGTGGGACACAATATTGGACTAACCCGCATCTCAAATTTTACTACATGGAATCTTTTGATTGATCATAAGTAATTTTGAGTAAAGGCAATATCATTTGGTATCCTCCGACCTGAGATACATATTGGTTTGATATTCACCAAGTATATACCTTGAGCTTCTTCTTCACTGTTCTGAAATAGTGGACAGTACATAAGGGTATATTCAGGTATGACATAAGGTGTCTGTGAGAAACATATGTAGTCAAGATGGAATTTGTTCCTCTTATTCGTTGAGAGTTAGATGTCTAAGGCCTGATAAGTTACATCAACAAGAAATGATCATTCTGTGTTCTTGGATTTGACATGACATCTGAAACAAAAGGATAGATGATTGATTCACCTAAATCATTTCAAGTAGGGTACTTGAAAAGGATGATGTTATTGAATGGCTACAAGTCATGCGTATTAAGGGTAGTGAACCGTTGTTAGGTGGTATTTACTGCTTGCATCAATCTTCTATGAATCTTGGGCAAGTGGGAGATGTTGGATTCTGTGTGCCCAAGACACTTAGAATATTGATGTGGTTAGTACGTTATGATCCAAGTCGGGTTATACCCAACAACAAGCTTGCAAACACCAATAAAATATTTAATTGATGATGTGATCATGCAATTAAATATTTACACCAATTTAGAAAATGGGTTTTCTAAATAAGTTGCATGTAAGTGGGAACAACTTATTAGGATATTTTGTTCAACAATATTATTTGATGTGTTGTTTAAATTAGTTAGATGACACCAAATATTAAGTGAGAAATTACAGCTTATAAATTAAATGGTTAATTGTATAAGTATGTAATTACATTTATATATCTTGTACATACAATTAATTGTATGTCTAGTATAGGTGACATTTTAATGTGTGATAGTTTTGAGAGGGAAAAGGGTTTTAACCCCTTTTTGGCCGCCCCTCCCCTCTCATTCTATTGGACCAACTAGTTTTGGTCACCAACACACATTTAATTGAGTCTTGGACTCAAAAATCTGATGAACCACACACATTACATGCAATTTTGAAAGAAAGAAACTCTCAAAAACCTCTCTCTTGGTGTCGGCTCAACAGCAGCCTTTGAAGAAGTTTTTGTCTTGATTTGGTGATCTCTCCCTAGCAAGAGTTGTGTATGCTTCACAAGGCTTGGGGTATAAGCACTTGAGGACTCCTCCTTGAAGTCTTGGACAAAAGAACAAGCATCAAACATCCCATTTTGGTCGACATTTGGTGCTGGAACAAGGTAGTTGTCACAGCTTGTTCAAGCTGTGATTTTATGTACGTTTAAGTATTGCAATAGCTTGTACTTTCACATAAGAATGATCCTCATGATTTGGGTTTGTTTTCATAACATATGAACATATAGAAGATAAGATTTTCAGCTTTAAAAATCGTTTTAAAAGCCATATTTCCGCTGCGTTTTTCAGAATGTTTAAAGGTTAAACATGGATTTTGTGTTCTAGCAAACCCGTCATTTATAATGTTTAATATTTCATTAATGATTTGTTTAACGCATATTGACTAGATTATATAGGTTTGTGATTGTTTGAATTGGTATACATAATGTTATAATAAGGAATACATTCAAACTTGGTTAAGTGAAGTTTTTCATGCATCCGACTGGACCATGTGCCCCAATAGTGGTCATGCATTCGAATGGCCATGCGACTGAGTGTCCATGTGTCTAATAGTTCATACACCTGAACAACTTCGTGCGACTGACTCAGTTGCACAACTGAACATTCAGTCATGCGAATGGATAAACAGCATGGCTCAATCACACGAATGAACCATGCTAATGGTTTAGTCGCCCGAATGAGAAACCCTAACCTATAAATACCACCTAATTCGTGAAAAACGTAACCATTCAATCCATTTCGACTCCAGACGTACCCTAGCCGTCTAGAACCTCTAAGTTCGTACTCCAAGTTCATAGAAGTGTAGATTGATTCCTAATCGATTCTTGACATTAGATTCATACGTTATTGTTTCTACGTGCGTTCTCACTGATTGGATCGCCAATCAAATTGGATTTCGCACTATTTGTTTGCTTTAACATGTTAATAAGTTGTGTTTCGTTCAAATACCAGATCCTAACAGTGGTATCATAGCCTTGGCTCTTGATTACCTGTTGATTCAATAGTTTTGATACAAAAATTGTGTTTTTGCATAAAAAATGCAATCTTTTTGTGTGTAACGGAGTCTTAGACGTTTCCTGATTGAAAAGTTTAGTTTTTCCGGCATACGGCTATTAGGGTTTGACAAAATTCGAGCTATTACGAACAAAACAAGTTAATCCTACGAATTATCAAACTTCAGCAAGTTCAATCTCACAATTAAACCAATCGCACGACTGAGTTCATTCGCACTCTCCAACTGCACGATTGGACTCCTTCGTATCTTCATTTGTACGACTGAGATTTTCATTCGGACTGTTCAATCGCATTAGCTCATTCTGAGGACCGACTCATCCATATTTGTTTAGTCACACTATTGAACCATCCGCATTTGTTCAATTGCACGAATAAGTTCAATCGCATACTTTCATTCGCATACATTAGAAGTTTGTTAAATAATAAAGTTAAGTGTAATGGAGGACCAGTTTTCAGCATACACAGCAAGTAGAGACACACGTATTCAGAATCTACTGTAATTGGAGAACGAAGTGGGTATTCACAATAAACCCCCAAAACTTATTACGTTAGACGACTACCCACAATGGAAGCAACGTTTTGAAATCGACTTAAATGGTGTAGATACAAATTTGTGGGAGGCCATGGAGTCGGGTTATAGCATGCCAGTAGGAGCTGACGGAGTCAAACTTACTCTAAGTGGCATGTCGGATACTCAGAAGGTAAAACACAACATTGAGAAGAAAGTCTACGCTTTGCTTACTCAGTCTATTCCGAAGGATAATTTCCATCGGTATTCGGAGTATACTCAAGCAAAGAAACTTTAGGATGCGTTGGAGAAGAGGTATGATGGAAATGCCTCTCTGAAGGCCATCAAGGCAAAAGCCTTGAAGAAGGAGTTTGACAACTTCTCTTCTATGGGAAAAGTAGGCGTTGATGATGTGATCGATAGATTCTACCACTTGATGAGTGAGATTCACATTCATGGAGTGGTTACATCGATGGAGGATAAGGTATCCGACTTTGCTGATGGATTACTAGAATAATAGGCTTGGTTTGTCTCAAATCTCAGACATAATGGAATGCTCTCGAAGTTAGATATAAATGACTTCATTCTGAAACTGAGTGAAGAGGAGCTTAGGATGAGTATCGAGCCCATAGGCTAACTACGATCAGAATCCTGCACTCTACAATGCTACTCCTTCGGTCAAGACATCTGGAGCACCATTGCAAACCGCCTCATCTCAAGCGCAACCCGTTCCAGCACAACCCTCAACTTCAGGATCCGAAACGTCAGGGTCGTCTAGCACCCAATATATGATACCTGAAGCTAATGCAAGAAAACTAAAAATCGACACTTCGGGAATGTGACTGTGGAGGTGGCCAGAGAAGATATGGACCTCTTAGCTGCGGTGGTCAATCCTACGATGGATTAGTTGCTGGAAAGATAGGAACTGCCACCTCGTAGATGAAGATTATGAGCAGGTGGATGAGATGGAGTTGGAACAGATGGACATAATGTGGGCTCTGGCAAGTGATGTCCGACGAGCTAAAAAGTTTCTCAAAAAGACCGGACAGAACTTGGTTTCCACAAAAGAAACAACCTTTGGCTTCGACAACTCAAAGGTTACTTGTTTCAACTACGGTGAGAAGGGACACTTCAAGAGGGAGTGTGTAAAACCAAAGAAGTCGGGTAATGGCAATCCCTTCTTGTCCTTTAATCGTCAGGACAAGACCACATCTAGTAGTTCTAACTCATCCAGTAAGGAACCAAAAGCCTTAACTGCTAACGAGGATGAAGGAAATGACTGGAGCTTTCGGTTCGTGTCACCAGGAGAGTCCAACATAGCTAACGTGGTGGACATCAATGACGATTTAGCTAGTGAGGGAGACATAGCAGTGGAGCTCGCCATGTCAAATTCTGAAGACACTGGACCAGTGGTCACCCACCTACCTAATGAAGATAACTCTGCTTCAATGTCAGAATCACCAGAACCAGATTCAATAGATTCTGCTCTCATGGCTGATTCCTCTTCATCACATGTAAGTACTACTGACCAACTATTTAGTAATCATGCTTGCTTAGAATGTAATAAATTCAGAGAAAGTATAGATTCAAAATTTGCTAGGTTATTAGATCATAATGATAGCTTAGTAAAGGATCTGGAACTATGTACGGAAGCAAATAGAGTGTTAAAACAAAACGAACACAATTACAAGGAAAGATAGACCTATTGAATAAACAGCTTGGGGAAACTGAGGTAGTTGCTTTTAACAAGCGAGTGACATTAGGTACTATCTCAACTCCCTATTAGACACTAAGAAGCAAAAAGAAGTTATAGAAGTAGAAGTCAACTCGTTAAAACAAAAACTACACAGTTGGACAAGCTCATCACACATAGTCCAACACTTAGTGAGAGAGAATAATAGGGAGGGGATAGGATACAAAGTTGTTCCACCACTATCTGAGACCTTGATGAACACTAAAAGTAAACCAATTAACAATAATCCCATCAAGGATCATGTGGTGTCCACTCCTCTGGTGAGTGATCCAGATTCCTTAAGTAAATCAATTGGATCTGACACTAAACAAAAGGAGGCCACTTCAAAGGCAATAGGAAAAATGCCTTGTGTTAACCTGGAACAAGAATTTGAGAAGGTTAATTTTAAGTCAGGGTCAAACCAAGTCAAACAGAACCTAAAAAGACTATAAACCTAACCAATCACGGGCTTCATGTCACAGTCCAGGTAAACAAGAGATCAAAGATGTACAACAAGTTAAGGAATTAAGTTTGTGAACCCACTCATACATATATCAAAGAAGTGTCTCAATTCAAATATAATAAGGTCAACTGTGTAACATCTGCATCTCCACCAAAACATAGAACCCATCAAGTTACAAGCAGATCTGCTATAATTGTGGTGAGTATGGTCACATAGCATCACATTGTCCTTATTCCCAAACACCAAGGAGGAAAGTTGCCCTTTCTGCAACTACAACTAGCTCCTCTAAGAGGAACTCTATGACACCTCCAAAAGGAGCTAGTGAACCCAAAGTTCAATCCATCAGCCAGTCGTCTGTTTATCAATAAATCTGGATTATGGAAAAAAAAATCTCCTCAGTGTCTAAAATGAGAACAAATAGAAATCTGAGCTTCCCTCAACCTCAAAGGGTCAATGGGTTGAATTTATGATATTTGATGCCTCAGGGAAACCCAAGCTACTGAAGGCTTGGTTTCCTAACATGAACTAATGTTTTCATTGAATATGCAGGGTGTTCGCTATAGTGCTGAGACTAACATGTGGATTGTAGATAGCGGAGCATCCAGGCACATGACAGGGAATAGAGCTCTCCAATCAAATGTTAGACAAATTAAAAGAGGACATGTTTCATTTGCTGGGAAGAAAGGAGGGTACATCACAGCCCAAGGAGAAGTTGGAAATGAGAAAATTAAGTTTGATAAGGTAAACTATGTCCAACAATTACAAAATAACTTGCTTTCGGTCTCTCAAATCTGTGATAAAGGATTCAAAGTAGTCTTTGATAACAAGAAGTGTTACGTTCTGAAAAAGGACTACGTGATTCCGGAGGACCATATACTAATGTCAGCATTAAAATATAATGATCTTTACGTCTTGGATCTCTCAAAGGCCTCCACAACAGATCGTGAAGTCCAATGCTTCTTGTCCAAAGCTACTGAGAAGGACTCCATCTCCTGGCATAGGAGAATGGGACACATAAATCCGAGCAAAATGAATCACTTGATCCAGAATGATCTTGTGAGGGGAGTAAATGTCAAAAACTTCCAACTCTCGGATTTCTGTGTCGCATGCAAAAAGGGCAAACACACGAAGAAGTCTCACAAGGAAAAGAAAGTTCATTCTATAGAACTTCCTCTTGAGCTTCTTCACATGGATCTGTTTGGTCCAGTCAGTACAAGAAGCATCGCTGGCGACTTGTATTGCTATGTAGTTACTCATGACTACTCAAGGTTCTCTTGGGTATGTTTCTGAAATCCAAATTAGAAACATTTGAATCCTTCTAGGAATTGGTAACCACACTGGAATCCCTACACAAGCTAAAGATACGACAGGTGTGCTCAGACAACGGAACCGAGTTCAAGAATCAGAGGATGGAGGACTATTGCAAGGAAAAGGGAACTGTGCATCAATTTACCTCGGCTTATACCCCTCAGATGAACGGCGTTGCTCAAGGGAAGAACCATAGCTACATAGAGACGGCACAGACTATGCTGGCAGACTCGAAACTGCCTGTCCAATTTTGCAATGAAGCAGTGGCAAATGCATGTTATACTCTTAATCGTGTTCTGGTAGTAAAACACCATGGAAAAACGTGCTACGAGTAATTAGAATGACGTAAACCTAACTTGGAATATCTCGAGCCATTTGGCAGGATCTTTCTAGGATACAACATACCGAACAAGAGAGTTTACAACAACTCAACGGGTCAAGTAGAGGTGTGGTGTAATGTTGATGTTCAGAGATATATCACACCGCTTGCTGGAAAAGGGCTTGCTTACTTCTTCGTCTATGATGTATTCTTCAAGTCCTTCAACATACCTCTTTTTTCTTCAGAAGATGAGTTGGCAAACAAGATGATGTACGATGTCTTGAACACACCATCTCAAGATTCAACAAGTCATGATCCTACCAACTCAGGGGGAACAGTTGATGTGAGTGACTCTTCCTTTGATGAAGAAAATGAAGAAAATGATCAGATCAACTAGGATATAGAGATTCCAACTATCACAAGTTCACAAGCATCGGCTAATGATGCTTCTGAACCTTCGGAAACTCAGACTCCTATTACCTCAGATCCAACACCAAATGTTCATAATCATGACTCTGAGGTGGTTGTTCCGACAACTCCTGGCTCACGTCTAAATGTCTATCATCCATTGGATAATATTATAGGAGATGTGAGATCAGGGGTTCAGATTAGAAATCAGCTGTACTCAGCTGATTATGCCTCTATGATGGAAAAAGGATACCTTCACGATGGTGCATACCGTTGCTTTGTGTCTCAGTTTGAGCCAAAGTATGTTAGTGAAGCACTAAATGATGAGGCTTGGGTTAGTTCCATGCAGGAAGAACTCCTTTAGTTTAAGAAGTAAGGTGTATGGACACTAGTGGATAGACCTAATAGTGCTCAAGTTTTCGACAAGGTTTAAAGGGAGTGATCATCAGAAACAAGGCTCGGCTTGTTGTTCAAGGTTTTCGACAAGTTGCGGGTATCGATTACAATGAAGTATTTGCACCAGTGGAAAGGATGGAAGCCATCCGCATCTTCCTTGCCTGTGCATCTTATATGAAAATCAATGTTTATCAACTTGATGTGAAGAGTGCATTCCTTGATGGTGAGATCCGAGAAACAGTGTATGTGAGTCAACGCGAGGGATTTGAGGATCCATATCATTGGGATAGAGTTTACAAACTTGACAAGGCTCTATACGGGCTTCATCAAGCTCCACGGGCTTGGTATGAGAAGCTCTCGACTCATCTTGTGAAACACGGCTTTCACAGGGATTCATTGACTGTACACTTTTTATCAAGAAAAAGATGGAGATTTACTGCTAATATAGATCTATGTAGATGACATAATCTTCGGTTCAAAGAACAAAGAATTATGCAAACAATTTGAAGCAGTAATGAAGGCGGAGTTTGAGATGAATGCAATGGGGGAGATGAATTTCTTTCTCGGGTTATAGGTGGATCAAACACCAAATGGGATCTTTTTACATGAGACCAAGTATGTAGGGGATATTCTCAATCAGTTTGACATGGAAAGTGCTTCCACAACTGGCACTCCACTAGCTACAAACCATGATGTAGCACCCGATGAGAATGGTGATCTGGTAGATGCCACTATGTACCGAGGAATGATTGGATCTCTCATGTATCTCACTGCCTCAAGACCTGATTTCATGTATGCTACATGTTTATGCTCATGATATCAGGCAAAGCCTAAGGTGAACCATCTAATTAGGGTCAAAAGGATATTTCATTATCTGAAGGGCACACCCACACTTGGGTTGTGGTACCCTCAAGATGATGACTTTGAACTTAGAGTGTATAGTGACTCGGATTACGGCGGCTGCAAGATGAACTACAAGTCTACATGAGCAGGGTGTCAGTTCTTTGTATGAAGATTAGTAACCTGGCAGTGTAAGAAGCAAACCTCGGTTGCATTGTCAACCTATGAAGCCGAATACGTTGTTGTTGCAAGCTGCTGTTCTCAAATCATATGGATTCAATAGCAAATACGGGATTACGGTTTGCATTTCACTTCCACTCCTATCTTTGTTGATAACTCTGCTGCGATTGAAGTCAGTAAAAACCCGGTCCAACATCCTAAGACCAAACACATCGGAATCAAATATCACTTCATACGTGATTGTTTTGAAAAGAATTTAATCGATGTGATAAAAATAAACACTGATTTTCAACGTGCTGACCTCTATACAAAGGCTTTTGACAAACCACATTTTCTATATCTGTTAGAGGTCAATGGTGTTAAAAAGAAAAGTGAGGTCATTCCTGAAGAGGACCACGTATAGTTCGATGCGTCGTGTCTAGTTTCTTTTAATTTTTAAATTCTAATTTTCTTTTATTCTCTTGTTTTTTTGTATCTTAATTAGTTTAACTACAATTGGTTTATTTCCTTGCATATTAAAATCCTAAAATGCAAATCCATAGTGGTTTTAAAATTTTAGGGGGAGAATAGGTCTAGGAAAGAAATAAATAAAAAGAACGATGGAAAAGGAGAGGCAAGCTGAAAATACATAAGATCGTATGTGTGATACCGATTCAGTGATTGGAATATGATAGTACACAGGTACAAACCATTTGGGACATTAAAATTCAAATTGAAAAAGATGCAAAGTTCAAGTATAAGTCTATGTAGTCTGAGCAATATAAAAGGAAATATGATAGATAAGCTAGCTACTACTAAGGTAACACAAAGAAAGTAGACCTAGAGGTTGCTAGACCACAGATGATATGTCGGTAGATTCAACACAATAGATGCTTAGACCTTTTTGGTGATCTCAAGATTAAACTAAAAGGTTTGACTAGCTGTGGGTAACGCCTTATCCTTGGTTAACACAATCAACAAGATTCCAATAAGGGGTGACGAGAAAAATAAACGCCACAAACGTGTGTGTAAGACCAAAGCATGAGCAAAAGCACATGATAAATGCAAATACAATCAAACTGATAACCTATGTTGTTGGTGAGATCTGTGCAAAAAGAAGGAAAATTGCTCAAACAAGAAGATAGGTTATGTGCCTCTCTCCTGTGCGGTGGCACTGACCTGAAGATAAGCATAACTTATATATTCTAGAACTCATTGTTGTTTGCCACCTCTCTGTTGTGCGATGGCACTGACCTGAGGATTGGCTTCTCTTTGAATGTTCTAAGAATAGTCTCTTCTTCAACTCTACCCTAAGACCACTCAAAAATCTCGTGAGGAATGTTGATTACCATATAAGGGTGGGATCCACAAATGCTTGTTGAAATAAACAAACCTTAAAATGATCACCCAACTGAGTTGAAAGTTTGTATATGGATTTAAGAGGATAAGTATACTGAAAATCACTGTGGCTACAATTCTTGAATGTTCAAATCAGTGTGGGGACCTAATACTACTAGTATGATTTTCTAAATTTGCTAAATGACTCTAGATGAAAAACAAGAATAGAGCATCAAAGGTTTTAGCTAACTCGTATCAAATGATTTGAATATCCTGTATGATTCCATCTTGAATTGGTCCATGTATGGTTTGAAAGATTGAGGCTGCCCTCTGAGAAGAATTATTCCTTAGAGTTACATCTTAGGAATTAACCCTCCCAAAAACACAAAAAACATATCTTAGTGTAATTTTCAGTGTTATGTCTTTTATGTAAGTACCAAGTCAGGCTATTTCAGGTTTGTGTAGTGTCGGACTAAGTCATGGAATTTGATAAGGGACCTTATTATCGAAAAGGTAAGGTCTAAAGTGACCACACGTGCTTTCAAGTAAAAATTGGGTCACATTTGAGGTGACAAAATGTCTTAAAATGATCACGTCTGAGGTGATCAAAAGGTTTTAAGTTAAAATGATCATGTCTGAGATGATCAAATTTTCATAATGTTAATCAACAGTTTAAAAGGGTCTAAATGTCAAATGGTCATAAAGTCAGAAAAATTTCAAGGGTATGACCCTTTCGCACGACTGGGCCATGAGTATGGACCAATCATGCGAATGGACCATACTCATGCATTAAACAGCCGAATGGACATGAGTACAAACCATTCAACCGAATGGCTTATCAGAATGAGCCATTCGACCGAATGGGAGTGTGCAAATTCAGTCGGCCGACTGAAGGTGATCGACTGAGTCAATAGCCCGACTGAGTTTCATTCGCCCGAATGAACTGAGCGAACGAGTCCAGTCGGCCGATTGAACTCAGATTCAGTATATAAAGGGCCACAGTCGATCGCATTCTTCTCACCACTCCCAATCGCCCTTAAATCGCACATCATACCGTTACTCTGCCCAAATTTCTTTAGACCTCGATTATACATCTCTATTGATCTTCTGACGTGTGCTTTCATTTATACAGGAATAATAAGATGACATCTCATAGAAATCAGGAGAAATGGTGCCCTAATTTGTGATGTTTGATTGAAACAAGAACCAAATCTTTAAATGACCTAATAACCTACTCAAACTAAGTAAAATGTTAAAACTAGGTTTAATAGGTCATTAGTTAAGAGATTGCGAGTCTAAAGAACCATTAAACCACGTTTAATTTCATGAATTGGTCAAGATTCGTATCTTAGCCGATCGAACAGTAGGTCATGTGACTGGTCGTATGGATGAACACCAATCGCACGATTGAGCCGGCCGAATAGGTCAATCAGCCGAATGTATCATGCGAATGAGCTCAGCCGGCCGACTGAACCAATTGCAGGCTCAGCCAACCGATTGAACTCAGTCGCATGTTCATTCACCCGAATGAGTCCAGTCGCATGATAGGATAACCGACTGACCACATTCGCATGAATGAATCAGAATGAATTCAAATAAAATACTTAGAACTGATTTGTGGTATGTGATTATCTAATGTTTATGTGTCTTGTGTTTCAGATAGATGGCCGATAGATGGTCTATCAACCCCATGCACAACATATGTGCTCATCTAGACCATACTACTTGGAATGGTGCCGAGTTTGCAGAGATCATCGCTTTTCTCAAGCGATCAAGGATCTACAAGGCCATCTCTACTCCATGCACTCCCTACAGGTCTTTACACCAAGCCTTTGGGGAAAATGCTTCTGTTGATCGATCACGTGAGCCGTATAGCATACGGAGTTCTATCTGTGGTATGGATGTTGAGATTACTGCTGCTGATATTCAGAGAGTACTTGAGCTGGGGAACGATACTGATCACCCCACCAGACTTCACCCACTTACGGTGAGAGGATGTTTTCTGAGGCTTAAGTACGTTGGGGACATCAACTCAGGTGTGCTCAACAAGAGCAACCTGTGTCTCCAGTACAAGTACTTGGAAAATGTCATTCTGAAGTGCATTGCTTCTAGAAGGGGTGGGTTTGATGATCTTTCAGACCAGATTCAGAATGCCTATGTGGCACTAGTGCTGAACTACCCCTTCAGCTTCTCGAGCATGATTTTTTTTTACCTTGTGGAGAATCTGGAGGCAAAGGGAAAGGAGGGATTTTGTATGTACCCCAGATTCTTGCAGCTGGTTTTCGATGAGAAGCTGTCATCACTTCCAAAGGAGCGCCACGATGCTGTGGCTCTAGAGATCAGGACGATACGACCCTGGGTCGTATGAGAGTTTACCGGGGTAAGCAGGTAAAGCCCCAGGTAAAGAGACTGATAGGCCATCTGGCCAATGAGAGTTATATGGCGCTAGGCTGACGTAAGTGGCGTCACGCAGACAACGACTCAGATGATGAGCAGCTACAGCTCCCAGTGCATGACTCTTATAATGATAATAGCAGGGATGCAGGAGATACATTGCCAACTCGACCAAGGGGCCCTACTGATAGTGCATCTCTTGTATCTGCCCCCACTGGAGATATAGCAGAGTCCACTGGCTTCCACCGGGAATTTATACCTGGTGAGGACGAAGAGGAGTCAGATGTGGAGCCACTAACCCGGACTGTGGGAAGTAAAGTTGTTCCCACAGACCAGGAGCTCCAGGCGGTTGGTGGACGCCCAGGCGGATTGGGAGAGACTACTGCTGACCCTACATATACTTCCGATCTGCGAGGCCATGTTCTAGAGGGAGCATCCTCCTCGACAGGATCGAGGAAGAAGAGGATGGCTTAGCCCCACGGCTTGAAAAAGAAGAAGCGCATAATCACCTTCATCACCACCACAGCCACCACCACAGCCACCACCACAGCCACCACCACAGCCACCACCACAGCCACCACCATAGCCACCACCACTACTCCACCTACCACCTCTACAGCCACACCATCTGTCACCACATCAGCCACACCCACACCACCACCACCTTTACATATATTATCCCCAATCTTCACCACATCCTCCACTCCCACACCACCAGCACCATCACCTGTAGTACCCCCAATCTTCACCACTGTCACCACCACTACTAGCCATCCTGCAGCACCATCGTCTTCCACCCAATATTCATCAGGATCACCTCTACCTCCCAGTGGGGTAGAGGAACAGCTCTCAGCACTCAACCGCATCGTGCTAAGGCTGTTAGCTGCAGATGAGGAGAAGAGCACTCAGATACGACAACTTGTAGACCTGACCACTGCCCAATCTCAGCAGCTGTCACATGAGGCTCGATTGATCGATAAGCAGGCTCATCAGATGTCTCAGCTCCAGGAGCAACATGACAAGAAGATTGAGGAGCTGGAGGCTGCACACCAGTCCATCCTACTAAAGCTTAATGGATCTAGAGACGAGCCCTTAACGATGATAATGAAAGTGATGATGATGATGATGGTGACGATCACTATGGTGATACAGATGCTGAGGATGATGATGACTCTTCAGCTGCGGGTGCTACATCAACAAGCGAAAGGAGGACCAAACGTACTCAAGATCCAAGTGCCTCCACATCCAACCCGGCAGCAGAAGAGCCGATGATCTAGGACAAGAGTAATGTTTAGATGTTTTATTGTTATTTAAAATCTTTTGTATTTGGATCATTTATAACTAATGATTGATATATTACATGTTTAAATCAAGTAGATCCAAATTATCAAAGGGATGAACACGATATTGCTCCCCTCCAACAGATCAAGACTCAACTAACCATGATTCTTGTTCTGCAAGGGATTGTCAGAAGATCTATGAGTTACAACCTTAAAGAAGGGGAAATAATTCATGATCTTACTGATGAGCAACTAGTAGAAATGTTCAAGCTCAATCCCGATGAGATTGTAAAAGACGCTCCAACTGTTGAAGGAGAAAGTGATGACGACCTGAAAGACATCAACGAGATAGAGATCGAGGATGTCACGACAGGTCACTATCCAGAGTATGCTGAAAAAGAGGGAAATGTGGTCCCCAATCTGGGTGATTCCCTAGTCAGTGATACATTTGATATATTGGATCAAATGGAGCAAGAGACTGAGAAGGTTGAAGAACAAGCCCAAGCCTCAAACGCCAATGTTGATATCAGAAAGACTGAATGGGCTGCATGTTTTGAGGAGATCCGAGCACAACGCTCTGCTCCTAAACCGAATGTCTACACCAAGCTCTACAAAGTGAAGAAACATCACAAGGTGTCAGGCAAGATTATCGCGTGGGCTCATTTTGATGATCTTAATGTATACGCGATAAAGAGAGAGATGGGTATCGAGTACTTTAGATTCCCGCATGACCTAAAGTGTCTACCTGGTTTTGAGCTCAACCAGCTGGCTAAACTGAAACTGTAACATGCTGACCCACGGAAAATGTCATGTTGTTTTGAGGCTGTCTTGAAGAAAGAGTACCACACCAGGTGGGTCAACTTCAAACCTCAACAACCTACGAGGTATATCACACCTTCTGAAGTTGATCCCATAACTGGAAAGCCAAAGATAGTGCTGAAGTGGAGTCCCCCAAGAACAATGTCAAGAATCCCTCTTAGGGATATGCCACAGGACTTCACTCCACACTTTAAGTGATGGTACTATGATTGGAGAACAAGGGAGGCGGTCATAGTTCGGAACAAAGAGGGCAGAATGGATACTATCAGGGTATTTGACCCGATGTGGCTCACTAACTTGTCTGTTGATGATGTATACAAATTATACAAGTGGCAAATATTCTATGACACGCAAGATATTGTACAAGCCCTCTAATTCCAAAATGTGATATGACTCTGCTTTGCGTTTGAGATACACGCAAGAGTCACAAGAGAGGAGAAGTACAAGAAGTATGAAGAGGTTATGAAGAAGGTAAGACATTAGATAGATCAAGGTCCAAAGGGGAGTTTGTTTATACATAAGTACCTAGATTCTGATCTGAATGTAATATGTCTTTATGGTCTTACACTTATGTAATATTTGGGTACTTAATGAAATACAAATGTTTGGTTGCGTTTATAATGTTCAATATTTCATTAATGAGTTGTTTAACGCATATTGACTAGATTATATAGGTTTGTGATTGTTTGAATTGGTATACATAATGTTATAATAAGGAATACATTCAAACTTGGTTAAGTGAAGTTTTTCATGCATCCGACTGGACCATGAGCCCCAACAGTGGTCATGCGTCCGAATGGCCATGTGACTGATTGTCCATGCGTCTAAATAGTTCATACGCCTAAACAACTTCATGCGACTGACTCAGTCGCACGACTAAACATTCAGTCGTGCGAATGGATCAACCGCATGGCTCAATCACACGAATGAACCATGCTAATGGTTCAGTCGCCTGAATGAGCAACCCTAACCTATAAATACCATCTAATTCATGGAAAAACGTAAGCATTCAAACCACTTCGACTCCAGACATACCCTAGCCATCCAGAAGCCTCTAAGTTCGTACTCCAAGTTCATAGAATATTCTAGATCGATTCCTAATCGATTCTTGATGTTAGATTCAATACTTTATTGTTTCTACGTGCATTCCCACTTATTGGATCGCCAATCAAATAGGATTCCGCATTATTTGGTTTGGTTTAACACGTTAATAAGTTGGTGTTTCATTCAAATACCAGATCCTAACACCTGCCATGGTAGCTATTGTTATATGAGAACTCGGCTAACGGTAAATTGTCATCCCAGCTTCCTCCAAAATCAATGACGCATGCCCATAGCATATCTTCTAGCGTGTGAATCGTCCTCTTCAACTAACCATCCTTCTGATGATGATAAGCCGTGATAATAAGTAACCTCGTCCCTATCGTATAATGGAATTTCTTCCAAAATTTTGATGTAAACCGGGTGTCAACATCAGACACAATAGACACCGGTACACCATGGCGAGTCACAATCTCCTTGATGAATAGATCTTCCAACCTCTCGGATGAATATGTCTCGCAAATCGGTAGGAAATGAGCACTCGTTATCAAACGATCAACTAAAACTCATATAGAATCTTACCATCACGTGGTGTGTGCTAGCTTCGGAACAAAGTCCATGGTGATATGCTACCACTTCCACTCCGGTATATCCAGGGGTTGGATCTTGCCATACGGCTTCTAGTGCTCGGCCTTCACTTCTAAACAAGTAAGGCACTTCCTCACATACTCCGCTATATCGCGCTCCATACCCGGCCACCAATAATCTTTCTTCATGTCTTGGTACATATTCATAGCACTGTGATGAATAGAGTATCGAGTCTTATGAGCTTCATCCATAATCTTCACACGTAGATCCCCAAAACATGGAATCCACATCCATCCGAATCGGGTCCTAACACCGAGTGTGTTTTCACCCAACTCTGCAACCAGACCTCTCATTCTTTCAGAGTTAAGATGATCTTCCTTCAATGCCTCATCTTGAAACTCCTTGACCTGCTTCATCACATCAGAGGTCATGACCAACTGGTAAGCCTTCACCCGAATCGGCTCGAGTCTCTCCTTTCGGCTAAGGGTATCTGCCACCACGTTGGCCTTGCTCGGATGGTAATTGATCTCACAATCATGATCTTTTATGAGTTCCAACCATCTCCTTTGCCTCATGTTCAAGTCCTTCTGCTTGAAAAAGTACTTCAAGCTCTTGTGGTTAGTGAATATGATGCACTTCGTACCATACAGGTAGTGCCTCCAAATCTGTAACGCGAAGACCACAACTGCGAGTTCCAAGTCATGAGTAGGATAATTAACCTCATGAACTTTCAACTGTCGGGATGCGTAGGCTATAACCTTTCCTCACCGCATCAAGACACATCCCTACCCCTAGTAACAAGCATCTGAATAAACCACCAAATCTTCGCTTCCATCAGGTAATGACAAGACAGGAGCTTGAGTCAACCTCAACTTTAACTCCTTAAACGCCTTCTCTTGAGCTTGACCCAATACAAACATAAAACCCTTATGGGTCAACTTAGTCAACGGAGAAGCAATCATAGAGAAGTCTTGAATTAATCTTCTATAATAGCCGGCCAAACCCAAGAAACTACCAATCTCGGATGGCGTCTTCGGTTACTTCCATTACACCATCGCCTCCACCTTTGCCAGGTCCACCATAATCCCCTCGGGATTCACTACAGGACCCAAAAATTGAACCTCGTGCAACCAGAATGTGCACTTGGAGAATTTAGCTTACAACTTCTCCTTTCTCAATGTCTATAAAACCTCTCGAATGTGATCGGCAGGCTCCTCCTCGCTCTTCGAATGAATTAGGATATCACAAATAAACACAATCACTGATTTATCTAACATCAACCAAGACACTCGATTCATCAAGCCCATAAAAGCAGTTGGCGTACTGGTGAAACCAAAAGATATAACGAGAACTCGTAGTGTCCATATCACGTGCAAAATGCTATTTTATGAATATCCTGCTCCTTCACCTTCAATTGGTGGTAGCCAGATCGAAGATCAATCCTCAAGAACTAACTAGCACCTTGGAGTTGATAAAAAAAATCATCAATTCTTGGTAAGGTGTACCGATTCTTCACTGTCAACTTCTTCAGCTCACAGTAGTCTGTACACATTCTCATCCTACCATCCTTTTTCTTCACAAATAAGACTGTAGCACCCCCAAGGAGAGACACTTGGTCTAATGAACCCCTTATCTAGTAACTCTTGTAGTTGCTCCATGAACTCCTTCATCTTAGTCGGAGCCAACTGATATGGTGCCTTAGTAACAGGTTGGGCACCTGGTATGAAGTCAATCTGGAACTCGATCTCGTGGTCAGGTGGAACTCCTGGAAAGTCTTGAGGAAACATAATTGGAAAGTCACACACCACTGGTACATCAAACAATTGTGGTGTTAGCGTATCCACATCCTTTACGTAGGCCAAGTAGGCACTACATCCACGCCTCATGCACTTTCCCGCCACCGCCATCGAAACCAACTTCGGGATAGTTGTAACTTGATCACCGTAAATTGTCACCAAACTCCCGTCAGGCGCTGTCAGTCTGACTATCTTCTTACGGCACACAATGTTTGCCTCGTATTCAACCAACCAATCCATTCCAAGGACTACATCCAAACCGCCTAAGGTAATCATGAATGGTCTAACAAGAAACTTATAACCTTCTAATTCAATGTCACAGCCTTCTATCATCTCAGAAATCCTGGTAGACTTACCTATGGTAGTTTGTCCATCAAAGGGCTCATCAATACTTCTACTCCTAATCGGAAACTTAGCACAAAAGGCAGCAGATTTGAAACTCCTACTAGCACCGGAATCAAATAACACAAATGCAAGATTTTGGTTTTCTAGAAACGTACTTGACACCACATTGGGGTCCCTCTTAGCCTCCGCTCGAGTCATCGTGAAAGCTCGAGCGCTCACGTTCTACCACAACCATATTCTTCTTCGCACCGGAACTCTCAGCCCCCGTCTTCTTGTAGTCCTTGCTCATGTGACCCTCTCCACCATAGTTAAAACATTTGGCCACACGACAATCCTTTGCTATATGCCCCGTCCTCCCACACTTGAAGCATAAATTTGATCCCAATCTACATTCTCTAATATGCTCCTTCCCACATTTGCCACACCTCTTCGACCCTGCACCAGATGTGACCACACAGCGGTCATCCACCCGTGCACTCTTGTTACTCGTCGGGGTACCTCCCCGGCCAAACCTCTTCCTATTCCCATTCCAATTCCGGTTACCACCACCCTTCTTGCTCACCTCAACCACCACCACCTCTTGCCCATCATACAACCTTCCTGCCAAATCAATTGCCGACTCAGGCAACAATCATGTGCCTACGGATATCCACCGCCAAGCCATGGGTATACCTCTTAATGTTTATTGACAAAGGCATCACTTGATCCCGCACCAGCCATGCCATCTCATTAAACTTTGTGGTGTATTGCTCATGTGTCATTCTTCCCACCTCTAGTTGCAGGAACTCCCTTTCCACCTTATCCATCTCTTTATGAGGACAAAACTCCTCAATCACCAACTTTTTCAACTCAGACCACCTCATTCTCCTAATTTCCCAGCAACCCTTGGCTTGGACAATATTGTCCCACCAACAAAGAGCTGAGTCCCCAAACAAGTGGGCAACAAACTTCACTTTCTGGTCTTCTCGGCACTAGCTAATATCAAGTACCACCTCCATCTCTCTCACCCATCGGTGAACAGCAGCAGCAGTGCCATTTCCATCGAAGGTTGGGGGCTTGCATCTTTAAAATGCCTCGTAGTTGCATCCTTGCGCCGCTTCCGATGCAGGCTCTTCTTCCTCTTCTTCATCATTAGAGAGAACAGTCTCAGTCTCTGGTCGCTCCAGTTCTCCCGAGTACTTGTTCCTCTCCCTTCTTTCTCCTTCCCGTACAGGTTTAATAAGTTTAGTTACCACAGACGGTAAGATCGCCTGCATGGCCTGGTGCACCTCATCCACGACAGCCTCCTTCACTAAGGCTCTCATGTTAGCACTCTCATTTCCGCCCTCTAGATGAGGGGTCTCAAGCTCTTCATGAGCCACCTTTTCAGCCTTAGGCCTTCCTCTTGTGACCCGTGGTTCAGCACCACGTCCACCACGACCTCCACCACATGAAGCCTTGGAAGATCTACTGCCAGCCATCCTCTAAGCATGCTTAAGATTCAAACATCAACACAGTCATTTAAGGTAATAGCTCAGTTTATGTAAAGTATAGTAAGTCCCTAATTACAGTGGCCTGTTGTGATTAGCCACTTACTTTACTCTTCATACCCCAAGTATTTCCTATCCTGCCTACATCAGTATCTAAATCTACTAACAACACATAAACCACATAACATGCACACATAATACGGTTAACATTAAGAAAATACCTGATGGCACGCCACTACTTGGACTAGCATCCCTTCGCTTTTAAGCCATACTCGGACAAGCATTCCTTCTCGATACCAACTTGTAAGGCCCCGATCCTGGGACGCTCACGGTTTGAAAGGATTGGGATATAGTTTGATCAATTAGAATAAGATTTGGAGCAGAATAGAGAAAGAACTAGACGAAATTTAAGCAAGAATAATATGAATATTCAATCAAACAGTGACGGTTATAGAGAGAGAAAGTTTTCTCCAAAGAGAATGTTTTTATTCACGCATACGCTTCACTTATTAAGAAATCAGGTCATCATTCCTTTTATAAAGGAATGTGATGTCAGCTGATGTCACATGATAGTGACGGCTAACTGATTTATACAAACAACTAAAAGTAGACTAAACTACTGAAGATGTCCACAACAACTGAGGCCACCTTCATAAAAAGCTAAGTATAAGCTAACATTACAACTACTGAAGTTATAACATTTAAAGTGTAAGAACTTTAGATGTTTTACATAAAATAAAACTACTGATTAGAAACTACTGAAAAGTAAACCATCACAACTACTAAAAAGAACTACTTCAGCTGTTGTGACAACTTCTGAGAACTTGGTCTTCAGACTTTGTCTTCAGCAGTTATCTTCAGACTTTTTCTTCAGACTTTGTCTTCAGCTGTTGTCTTCAGACTTTGTCTTCAGACTTTGTCTTCAGCTGTTGTCTTTAGACTTTGTCTTCAGACTTTGTCTTCAGCTGTTGTCTTCAGACTTTGTCTTTAGACTTTATCTTCGGACTTTGTCTTCAGCTGTTATCTTCAGACTTTGACTTCAGACTTTGTCTTCAACAGTTGTCTTCAGAATTTGTCTTCAAATGTTGTCTTCAGACTTTGTCTTCAGCTGTCTTTCTTCAGACTTTGTCTTCAGACTTTGTCTTCAGACTTTGTCTTCAGACTTTATCTTTAGACTTTGTCTTCAGAATTGGTCTTTAGCTGTTGTAGACCACCTCAGTTGTTATGATGTCTGTGGGACTTAAAGGTTTTTTTTGATCTAGCACATTGGTTCTTTTGGTCCAACAAACTCCCCCTGAACCAATGCTGCCAAAACCTTTAAGATTATTGAAGTCCCACTTATTGGCAGAAACATTTTTTGGATCAACTCAGAAATCACCAAATTAAGCTCAGGCCAGGGAAGACGTTTGAGAAAGTTTGATTGGAAAAGGATGAATGGGAACTCTGGCTTGGAGAATTGGACACAGAGCTGTTACCCCATCCATGAGACCTACTTCCCAATGATGAGTATGTAAGACTCTCTAACATAGGCCTCAAGGAATACAACTTGTTCTTCCATTATGAGTTCTTTAGCTTCACTTTCAAAGAAAAACTCAGGCCCATAGTACTCTGATAAGAATTTAACATTCTTTCCATTCTTTAGCTCCACAGTAGTTATTTCTCTGTATGCAAACTCATCAGGATGGGTACCTTCAAGTAACATCTGGAGCTCATTTCTTCTTATTTCTTCAAGCTTCTTGTAGATCAACCCCTCTTCACCACTTTTTTTTCTAGTAAAGTTTGTGGAGTCATCTTAGACTTGTAAGCTCTCTTGAAGTCTTCAAGGATTTCCCAGGGTGACACTACAATCGCCAGCATTATCTCAGCATCTATAGTCTTCTTTACTTGGCCATTGTATCGACTTGGAATATTCTTTTTATTAATTATGTCACTTACTCTGGGGTCAGGCCATATTCTCACTCTCTCTTTCTGACCAGAACTGGTAGAATGTTGCCCTTTGTTTTGTGAGCTACTGCATGGAAAGCTCACAAAGGGTGTAGAAGTATTAGATCTAGATGATCTACACTCTCTTGCAAAATATCCAAGTCTATGACACTTGTGACACCTCAACTTGCTCTTGTCAAAACCAACTTTGGTTTTTCCAGAGAGACCAGGAAATTTTCTACTTGTCCTTTTGTAAAATTTTTGAGATCTGATATTGATTAATGACATTTGCCTTAAAATATCCATCTCTCCCACATCATCATCAGCAATTCCTTTCAAATCATCCATCAAAAAGCACAAATTATCACTACTACACCTTGAATTACTATCAACACCAACAAAAGCAGGATCTCCACTGTTTGAAAAGAAATCT
This sequence comes from Flaveria trinervia, assembly GCA_025506515.1. Classification (NCBI taxonomy): domain Eukaryota; kingdom Viridiplantae; phylum Streptophyta; class Magnoliopsida; order Asterales; family Asteraceae; genus Flaveria; species Flaveria trinervia. Next base: position 32,112,281 of record CM046447.1, read on the forward strand.
ATATGCTCATCATAAGAACTTTCTGATGCAGCATATTCTGACTCATGACCGAGCAGAGTAGTATTCCCTGGTACAAATTCATCAGTGAGCTTCCCAGATGAAGCCAGTTTCCTTTTCTGTTCTATCTCTCTTTCACATGTTAACAGTTTCCCATGAAGTTGGGTGAGAGATAGATTGTCAAGATTTGCACTGGAGCGTAGGACAATAGTATATGTGTCCCATCTCTCAAGCAGGGATCTAAGGAATCTATTGTTCATCTGACTATCTGTATATTCATGCTTAACCATTTTCAGCTCAGATATCAAACAAGAAAATCGCTCAAACTGTTGAGTGAGTGACTCACCCTTTCTATGAGATAATGTCTCATATTGCTGAGCAAGGATCTCTCTATTGTTTGCCAAGACCTCATCAGTTCCTCTGAATTGTTCTTTTAGAGCAACCCAGAGGTCATGAGCAGTTTCATGATGCATAAGTCCAGAATACATTTCATTAGGCAGTGCCATGGCCAGAATTCCATGGGCTTTAGCATCAATTTCATACAGTTTCAAATCTTCATATGAGTATTGCTCTTTCTTCTTTGGAACCATCTCATTGGTTTCCGGATTACTCACCATAGGCTTATATGGTCCATGAACCACAGATTTTCAACAACCTAAACCGTTGACAGACAGGTGATGGAGCATTCGATGTTGCCATATGTTATACTCACTCCTAACAAGCATCGGAGGCTTTGTTGAGGAGCCAGTATTGTGAGGATCATTGATTGATGTAGCCATTTTCACTAATTGAAACAGGTTCAATGAAATTTTAACAGATCTAGCTCAAAAACTCAATAACACAGTTTGAAACAAGACGAATTTCAAATTAATTCACCAGAGGCAACAGAAAATGAAACTCTATAACCAATTCTTGCAAATTTGCTAATTCGATCAAACTTAGATATCAAAAGAGCAGTTTCAATGATCAATTGTTAAATCGATCAATGATTAACTTGCTCTGATACCATTTGAAAGGATCGTGATCAAGTTTGATCAATTAGATTAAGATTTGTAGCGGAATAGAACAAGAATTAGACGAAATTTAAGCAAGAATAATATGAATATTCAATCAAACAGTGACGGTTATAGAGAGAGAATGTTTTGTGCAAAGAGAATGTTTTCATTCACGCACACGCTTCACTTATTAAGAAATTAGGTCATCATTCCTTTTATAAAAGAATGTGACGTCAGCTGATGTCACTTGATAGTGATAGCTAACTGATTTATACAAACAACTGAAAGTAGACTAAACTACTGAAGATGTCCACAACAACTGTGGACACCTTCACAAAAAGCTAAGTATAAGCTAACATTACAACTGCTGAAGTTATAACATTTGAAGTGTAAGAACTTCAGATGTTTTTCATAAAATAAAACTACTTATTAGAAACTACTGAAAAGTAAACCATCACAACTACTGAAAAGAACTACTTTAGCTGTTGTGACAACTTCTGAGAACTTGGTCTTCAGACTTTGTCTTCAGCAGTTATCTTCAGACTTTGTCTTCAGCTGTTGTCTTCAGACTTTGTTTTCAGACTTTGTCTTCAGACTTTGTCTTCAGACTTTGTCTTCAGACTTTGTCTTCAGACTTTGTCTTCGGACTTTATCTTTAGCTGTTGTCTTTAGACTTTGTCTTCAGCTGTTGTCTTCAGACTTTGTCTTCAGATTTTGTCTTCAGCTGTTGTCTTCAGACTTTGTCTTCAGCTATTGTCTTCAGACATTATCTTCAGACTTTGTCTTCATCTTTGACTTTAGACTTTGTCTTCAGTTGTTGTCTTCAGACTTTGTCTTCAGACTTTGTCTTCAGACTTTGTCTTCAGACTTTGTCTTCAGTAGCTGTCTTCAGACTTTGTCTTCAGCTGTTGTCTTCAGACTTTGTCTTCAGACTTTGTCTTCAGACTTTGTCTTCAGACTTTGTCTTTAGTTGTTGTCTTCAGACTCTGTCCTCAGACTCTGTCCTCAGACTCTGTCCTCAGACTCTGTCCTCAGACTCTGTCCTCAGACTCTGTCCTCAGACTCTGTCCTCAGACTCTGTCCTCAGACTCTGTCCTCAGACTCTGTCCTCAGACTCTGTCCTCAGACTCTGTCCTCAGACTCTGTCCTCAGACTCTGTCCTCAGACTCTGTCCTCAGACTCTGTCCTCAGACACTGTCCTCAGACTCTGTCCTCAGACTCTGTCTTCAGCTGTTGTAGACCACTTCAGTTGTTATGATGTGTGTGGGACTTAAAGGTTTTTCTGATCTGGCTCATTGGTTCTTTTGGTCCAACAAAATCCCCCAGAACCAATGCAGCCAAGACCTTTAAGATTATTTAAGTCCCACTTGAGAAACATTTTTTGGATCAACTCAGAAATCACCAAATTAAGCTCAGGCCAGGGAAGAGGTTTCAGAAGGTTTGATTGGCAAAGGATGAATGGGAACTCTGTCTTGGGGAATTGGACACAGAGCTGTTACCCCATCCATGAAACCTACTTCCCAATGATAAGTCTGTAAGACTCTCTGACATAGGCCTCATGGAAAACAACTTGTTCTTCTATTGTGAGTTCTTCAGCTTCCCTTTCAAAGAAGAACTCAGGCCCATAATACTCTCATAAGTACTTAACATTCTTTCCATTCTTCAGCTCCACAGTAGTTAAAGTCATCAGGATTAGTGCCTTCAAGCAACAACTGGAGCTCATTTCTTCTTATTTCTTCAAGCTTCTTATAGATCAACCCCTTTTTTACCATTTTGTTTTCTAGTAAAGTTTGTGGAGTCATCTTAGACTTGTAAGCTCCCTTGAAGTCATCAAGGATTTCCCAGGGTGACACTATAATGGCCAGCATTATCACAACATCTACAATCTTCTTTACTTGGCCATTGTATCGACTTGGAATATTCTTTTTATGAATTATGTCACTTACTCTGGGGTCGGGCCAAATTCGCACTCTCTCTTTCTCATATTGAAATGTGAATCTGAGAGCATACAACCTCTGAGCATGTTTCTTCATAGCTTGTATGGATGAAGTCTTAGGAAACTCTTTATCAACCATCCTTAACAGCTGCTCATCATGTTGTTTGTTCGGTTCTTCTTCTTCAAGTTTGACTTTTACCATTTGCCTTTGGATGTCAGATGTGATTGTTCTTGGTTGACTCCTGGGCTCGGGAATCTTTGTTTTAAGAACATCAGAGATTGGCAGACTATCATCCCCATCATCTTCTTCTTCTTCTTCCATCCTCAACACCCTTCTCTTCCTCTTGGGTGCATCATTGGTAGTGGTTTGAGTAGGTTTCTTGGGTAAAGGAGTTGGTTTTGAGGGTTATGAAGTTGGTTGTTTTGGTGTGGGAGATTGTACAGGCTGCTCTAGCATCTTGGTTGTGAGTGAGGCTTTGGATAACTTTGCCATATCAGACCTTTTCCCAGCACCAGCACATCAAGAGCTTCTATGATCAATCCTTTGTTGAATACTTCAGAAGAACAGATTCTGGTGGTTATCTCCAAAATACTATCTCTGGACCATGACTTCACTTCATTGATTGATCTTCCCAAATGCTTTGATATGAATCTTATCATAGCTTCCAGCCTTTCCGTTTCTTTCTCACTACAACTTGCCCATCTATGCTCAATATCTTGAATCTCTAGCCTTCTAATTTTAGAGTCAAGTTTGGCTGTGTCAAAACCTTGTCTGAAGAGTTGATCAATGATCTTATCCATAGATCTGCTATGTTGCTCATTAGCTTCTTTAATCAGTTCTTCTAACTTTTTCTCATCTTCAGTCTGTTCAACACTCTTCTTTCTCTTGTATGTGATCATCTCCTTTTCTTTCTTCTCTTTTTCTTCTTCCTCTTCAACTCTCTTTCTTTTGTCTGCTTTCCCTAACTTAGACTCCCCCTTTTTGGTTGCATTGGGTTCAGGGGGTTGAATGTCAAATAGTCTCTTAGAAACAACATCATCAACTAAGGTTTGAAAATTTGAGGAAAGCCTCTCATTAATGGCTTGATGCACAATGTTAGTGATGAGCGGTAAGGAGGATTGAAAGGCAGCAACCATTTGCTTAGAGGGGTTCTGTCCCTGAGAAATGGTGCCTGAATCAGAGGCTGGTGGCACAGTTGTTGGGAGTGGCACAGTGTTTGGGAGAGCTTCCGAAGAAGCTGCCATCTATGGGTTAATTTGGGTAGATGGACTTGATTCTTGAGACAATTTGGCAAGCAGTTCTTCTAGTGTGCATACCTCAGCCTCAAGAATGGTGTTGTGGGCTAGAACATCAAAGAAAAAGCCCAGGTCATCATCAGTCTTTGCTAAATCATCTGACCTCCTGATTAAATCAGGATGAACATGTGCTGAGTATAGATTAGTATTCACATGTTCCCCTATTTCTTGGAACTGGGGACTTCCTGCCTTAGGATTATGTCCTTCATTGGCAGTTGCCTCTGGTGGGGTCTTAGAGATGATACCACCTTCATCCTGTTCATGTGCTGAAATAGGAGAAGAGGCAGCCTCACCAGATGTTCGAATCTCCTCCTCTACACAGGGAGATTGAACTATGTAATCCCCGTGATGTGGGTTATCAGCCACATTATAATCCTCTCCCTCAACTGTTGAGGTTTTCCTTGTGGTAATAGGTTTCTAGGGAGGGTTAGAGGAATGTAGTTGAGTTAGCACTTGTGTAATAACCATAGTTGGGCTTGTAGGGGTGGCTTCAGTGGGAGATAAGTGTGAAGAAGATTGCACCTGGGGTGAATGGTGCTCTTCAAAGGCAATCTTCTCAAGTGAGAGAGATTCCAGTAATGTGGTTTCTCCATTTTTGGTTGCATCAGGATCCTGTTGAGAGGATACCTGAGCGGTTTCAGCTGGTAGAGTCTTGGAAGCTATAGGGGGATTATTACCAGTAGTTTCATCCTGACATTGTGTTGTAGGGGCATCATGAGGGGACTCAACTCCTTGAGTAGCCTTTTTGGTTTGTTTGGATTGTGGTTTAGAAGGGATATTGGATCTGGAGGATGAGGCTATGGGTTCCTTCTGCTTGGGTTTTAGCAGTTTGGTAGCCTCTTAGAGTTGTGGGTTAGAGTTATGCCAGGAGTATACCTCAGGCAAAACTACCACAGTAGGGACTCCAAGGCCAACAGGGCCATCAGATTTTAATTGATTGATGATTATGGCCATAAGAAACCTTGGATATAATATCCATCTGTTAGCCACATGTTTCATTGCCAGATATTTTAATTCCAAAAATACAATTTGAGAAAAATTTAAGCTTTGGCGTTCAAGGATAGAATACAATACCTGTTGCCACCTGGATGACGTTTGATCCCATGAAGATGATTTGGGGGCAAGGCAGACATTGATCATATGAAAGATTAGGCGTTCAGCATCATGGAAGTGCTTCTTCAGAATGGTGGTAGCACTTAGGTCGCCCTCATACCCATGGTTGATGAATGATAGATCAGTGGTGCTCTTCGGGTATGTGGTGACAAAGGTGGCATCATTCAGATCTACGGTTTGGCGAATGATAGCAGGAGTGATGACCACCTTCTTCTGGTTTACAAACGACTGGAGAGTGATCGCGACATCATTCTCACCAGTATGGACAGTGACATTTGTCCAGAATTGGCGAAGGGTATCGGGATAGCTGGTTGGATTTAGAAGAAAAGCAGTTTGATACGGGGAATCAACCACCAGATCAATGGCAGCATCAAACTTAGTCCAAAAGGCCAATTTTGTGAGGTAGGCAACACAGTTGTGTCGTCGTTTGATTTGCATGGTCGCCGTTAATGGAAGATGAAAGTTCTTAAAACGACTTATGAAAAGTTCGAAGTTAGGGTTAGGTATTTATAGGTTATGTAACGGCTGAAAGAAAACAACTGAAAGTTTTGGTGTTAGGCATCAGTTGTTAGAAAACGACTAAAGACATGGTTTTAACTTTCAGATGTTGTAAACAACTAAAGACTTGGTGTTAGTCATCAGTAGTTTGAAACTACTAAAGACTTGGTTTTGGCTTCAGTTGTTTTGAAATGAAATAGCAGTTGTTTGAAACAATTGAAGATTAAATTTTCTAATCAGTTGTTGTCGTCAATTCACAGATCTTAGTTCTTTTATTGACCTTAACACTTACTCAGCAGACTATCTCATTTTCAGATGTTTCATTGGTCATCAGTACTTATCTGTTAGAACAGACATTAGTAGTTGTAACCACATCAGTAGTTGTAACTATATCAGTACTTTTCAACAAATAAAGTACTTCAGTTCTTTTAAGTAGTTTAGTCTTCAGTAGTTATGAAAAGATCCGTATGCAGTAATTTAGCCTTAGCACAAGATTTTGGAAAGTTGCACTGTCCAAAGGCTTAGTAAATATATCTGCAAGCTCATCAGCACTAGGAACAAACTTTGGATCAATCAGACCTTTTTCATAACAATCCCTGATAAAACGATTTCTGATCTCAATATGTTTGGTCCTAGAATGCTGGACAGGATTCTTAACAATATAAAGAGTTGAAGCACTGTCCATCAGTAAAGAATTCTTAGTCTCTGTAATGTTATAATCCAGTAATTGATTCTGAAGCCAGAGTACCTGAGATATACAACTTGCAGCAGCAATGTACTTTGCTTCAGAAGTGGATGTAGCAACCGAACTTTCTTTCTTACAGTGCCAAGAAACTAAACAATTGTCTAGAAATTGGCATCCACAGAGGTTGAGGTTAATTTACACCCTGCATAGTCACTATCAGAGAAAGCAACTAATTTGCAAGAGTGCCCAGTAAAATACCAAAGTCCTAGAGATTGAGTTCCTTGCAAGTATCTAAAGATCCTTTTGACTGCAATCATATGGGATACTTTAGGTGCAGCTTGAAATCTAGCACAGACACAAGTTGCAAACATAATGTCTGGTCTAGAAGCTGCAAGGTACATCAAGGAACCAATCATACATCTGTAAAGAGTTTCATCAACTGCTTTACCTTTCTAATTAACATCCAGTTGTGTGGTGCTGCACATGGGAGTAGAAAAGGGCTTACAATTTTGTAAATCAAAATTTTTCAATAGATCCTTGTATATTTTGACTGATGAATGAAAGTTCCATTAGCCATTTGTTTGATTTGCAAACCCAGAAAGAACTGTAATTCTCCCATGGCACTCATTTCAAACTTTTGTTGCATCAACTTAGTAAAGGCATCACACAACTGTAGATCAGAGGATGCAAAAATAATATCATCTACATAAATTTGAACAAGGAGCTTATGCATGCCTACTTTCTTAATGAACAAAGTTTTATCTATAGAGCCTCTAGTGAAATGGTTTTGAAGAAGAAAGTTAGACAGTGTTTCATACCAGGCCCTGGGAGTTGGTTTTAACCTATAAAGAGCCTTATCAAGCTTATACACCAAATCTGGATGTTTATGATCTTCAAAACCTGGTGGTTGACACACATAAACTTCTTCTTTTATTTTACCATATAAGAATGCACTTTTGACATCCATTTGAAAAACTTTAAGATTATGGAAAGCAGCATAAGCTAAGAACAATCTGATTGCCTCCAGTCTGGCTACAGGGGCAAAGGTTTCATCATAATCAATACCTTCTTCTTGTGAAAACCCCTATACAACCAGTCTGGCCTTGTTCTTGACAATTTGACCTTTTTCATCAGTTTTATTCCTAAACACCCATTTATTCCTATTGCACACTTACCTTGGGGTAGAGGAACCAGTTCCCATACTTGCTGCTTTTGAAACTGAAGAAGCTCAAGTTTCATGGCTTCAACCCATCCATTGTCTCTTAATGCAATATGATAGTTCTTTGGCTCTTGCTGACTGATGAAGAGAGCATAAAAGCAGAAAACTGGACAATTGACGTCTAGTTGAAACACCAGCATTGATCTCACCAATGATCTAAGACATAGGGTGATTCTTCAGTTCTTGGTACTCAATAAGATCTGTGCAAGTGTTTATAGGAGATTCAGCAGCAACAGATGTTGATCCAGACTCTTGAAACCTAGAATGAGATGGCAATTCAAATGAAGTAGAGGATTCAGAGGTCTCATGAATATTGTTGTGGATGGAACTGCTCAAGCTACAGGAACATCAAAGGTAGTAGACTCAGGCAGGTGATCACTAAACCTTGCATTTGTACCACCAGATGGATGACTAGTTACAGGAGATGATGAATTCATAGAATCTGCAATAGCTGGAGACTGATAAGGAAGATATTGCAGTATGTCCAAATCAAATAACTCCACAGGGTTTTGTGGGATTTTGTCTGAACCCATCATAGAAGAACAAAGACTGAAGACAAAGTCTAAACCCATCAGATGAAGACAAAGTCTGAAAGTAAAGTACTGAAAAACAAAGACTAAAGACAAAGATTGAAGACTAAAGTGATCAATAGTTGTCACAACAGCTAAAGTAATTAACTTCAGTAGTTGTGATGGTTTCCTTTCAGTACTTGTAATTTACTTTTCAGTAGTTATAGTTCAATAGTTGTAATTCAGTAGTTTTATGTTTTGGTACTTAAGGATTCTCTGAGATGTAATAAGTAGTTGAGAACATTCTAAGTAGTTTGCATAGTTTTAGTAGTTTGAATAATTCTGTTAGATGTCACTATCAAGTGACATCAGCAGACATCACATATCCTATATAAGGAATGTTGACCTAGTTGTAAAGTGTGACATTGAGCAACCACGATAGCATATGAATGAAATATTTCTTTTGTAGAATTCTCTCATTCTATATGCATGTACTGTTACATTGAATATCGATTGTGTTCTTGTGAATTGTTTAATTCGTTGTTCGAATTCCGCTGCAATACTCTCTAATTAATCAACTTAGTTCACTGATCCTAACAAATGGTATCAGAGCATTGTTAATCATTGATCGATCTAACAATTGATCGTTGAAACTGCTATTCAATATCTAAGTTTGATTGAATTAGCATATTTGCAAGAATTGGTTATAGATCATTGAATTTCTGCTGCTTTCGTTTATCTGCTTTAAGTTTTCTCTTGGTTCATATTGAGTTTGTTGGGTTTTGCACTAAATCAGTTAAAACTTAATTGAATTTGGTTGAATCTGAGAATGACTACTCCTTCTAATGACCCTCACAATACCGGTACCTCAACCAAGCCTCCGATGCTGGTTAGGACTGAGTATAACATATGGCAACAAAGAATGCTTCATCACATGTCTGTTAACAGTTCAGGTTGTTGGACATGTGTGGTACATGGTCCACACAAGCCTATGGTGAACAATCCGGAAACCAACCAAATGGTTCCGAAGAAGAAGGAACAATACTCAGATGAGGATCGAAAACTGTTTGAGATTGATGCTAAAGCGCATGGAATTCTGGCCATGGCACTGCTGAATGAAATCTATTCTGGGCTTATGCATCATGAAACTACTCATGACCTCTGGAATGCATTAAAGGAACAATTTGGTGGAACATATGAGGTCTTAGCAAACAACAGAGAAATCCTTGCCCAACAATATGAGATATTCTCTCATAAGAAGGGTGAATCACCGACTCAACAGTTTGAGCGTTTTTCCTGTTTGATCTCTGAGCTGAAAATGGTCAAACATGAATACACTAATAGTCAGATGAACAACAGATTCCTCAGATCACTGCCTGAGAGATGGGACACATATACCATCGTCCTACGCTCCAGTGCAAATCTGGATAGTCTATCTCTCACCCAATTCCATGGGAAACTACTTACATTTGAAAGAGAGATAGAGCAGAAAAGGAAACTGGCATCATTAGGAAAGCTCACTGATGACTTTGTACCAGGGAACACTGCCTTGGTTGGTTATGAGTCAGAATATGCTACATCAGAAAGCAATTATGATGAGCATATAAATTTCTCCTCAAACAGTTCAGATCATGCATTTGTTAGTGTTGACAGTCAGTCAGGCTGTAATAGTGACAATTTGTGTTTCATTATGGATGATTTAAAGGGTATTGCTGATGATGACTTAGAAGAGACGGATATTTTGAGCCAAATGGCCTTGGTTAATATCAGATCTCAAAAGTTCTACAAGAGAACTGGTAGGAAATTTCCAGGACTCTCTGGCAAAACCAAAGTTGGTTTTGACAAGAGTAAGTTGAGGTGTCACAAATGCCACAGGCTTGGACACTTTGCAAGAGAGTGTAGATCATCTGGATCTAACTCCTCTGCACCCTTTGTGACTTTTCCAAGCAATATTCCACAAAACAGAGGACAACATCCTGCTAGTTCTGGTCATCATTCACAACCTATATCTCCTGCATATTTTGTCCCTCAGGGTCCAATGTCATATCCATATCCCTGCTATTACATGCCACACCCAAATCCGGTTCAAGTTCCTATTGCACAACAACCTCAAGCCCTACCTGAGCCTCTACCATCTCAATCATCTTAATCACAACCACATCACAGCTTCTTCACCCCTGGTATTGTTGACTGGAGCAGTTTACCAGATGATCTCTCTGGTAATGAGCAATTATTTGCTGGTGATGGTCAACATGGTGGTGAACATCCTTTTGGGAATCTAGCTCTCATGGCCCTGGAATCTCCTGATAGTTCATGCTCCAATGCATCTTCATCACAGGTAACTTAGGTATCCTCTGAGGCTAAGGCCAAGCTATGTTCTGAATCTTGCATAGCTGCATTTATCTCTATTAGAGAGGCAAATGTAGCTTTAATAATCAAAATCTAGAGCTTGAGCAAACCCTTTCCAAAAGAAAAGCTGAATATGAGTCTGTCCTTAAGGATAAAGATGATGAGATTTATAAGCTTAAATGCCAATTAAATGATGAAAAAGCTAAGCTAGAGGTCATGCTTGAGAACCATAGAGATGTCAAAGAAAAACTTGCAGTTACCTATGTTGTGTGTGACCGCTGGGTATCATCCTGCAAGGGATTTGAAATGCTGCTCAGCAAGCAATCTGCTTCGAAGGTGAAGTAGATGATGATTTGACCAGCCTCATCTTTTGAATGTAAGAAGAAGGTCCATACAAATCTAGAATAATCATCCACAATTACCAGACAGTATTTTTTCTTTGCCATGCTCATCACTCTTACTAGACCAAAAGATCCATATGCAGTAAATGCAAGCAGTGGACTTTGGTTCTTCTATTGGAGGGAATGATACTTTGTGTTGCTTTCCTTTTAAACAAGCAGAATAGTTGTCATCACATTTGAACTCCTTTAATGGCAGACCTCTCACTAAACCATGATGGATAAACTGGTTCATGTTTTTAAGATTCACAGGACCAAGCCTTCTGTGCCATAGTTCAGATTCCTGACTCCTCAATAATTCTAGTTCTAAGATTGTGTACACTGTAAGCCTTAGCTTGAGAAGAGTATCCAATAAAGTGTCCATCATCTGATTTCTCACCAAATTTGGCAATTTGCTCTTTGGTATTCAAGATGGTGCAAGGACAACCAAATGACCTGAGAAAACCAATGAAAGGTTTCCTCTTGTGCCAAAGTTCAAAAGGAGTATGACCATGAGTCTTAACCACTAAAACTCTGTTTTGCACATAGTAGGCAGTGTTGACTGCCTCTGCCCAGAAGGTGATGGGCAGCTTAGAGTGAGACAACATGGTTCTTGCAGCTTCAATCAATATCCTGTTTCTCCTCTCAGCAACACCATTTTGCAGAGGAGTCGTGGGAGCACTGTATTGTCTTGTAATACCCTTTTCATCACACAATGCATCAAGGATTTGGTTCTTGAATTCTGTTCCCTGATCACATCTTATGATTTTGACCTTATGATCAGATTGATTCTCAATCTTCAAGGTGAAATTCTTCAGAATTTCAGGAGTCTCATCCTTAGTTCTAAGGAAAAAGACCCAAGTGAATCTTGTAAAGTCATTTGTGATCACTAAATAGTAAGAGGTCATTCCTAGACTCATTACACTGGTGGGAGAGATCCATATGTAACAAGTGTAGGGGAGTAGTGATGGAGTTTCTTTCTTTAGGCTTGTGAGATACCTTATGTTGCTTCCCTTTCAAACATGCAACACAATGGTCATCACTTGTAAACTCTTTCTTTGCAATTCCAGTTACCAAATCATTCTTAATAGTTTATTGATGTTCTTAATGTTTACATGGCACATTCTTTTATGGCATAGGAAAGACTCATCATTATTGGCTTTAGACAGAAAGCATGAAACTTCTCCGAAGGGAGATGTTTCTTGCAAATCCATCTTGTACATGTTCCCTTTCTCAGGCGCTCTAAGTAGAATGTGCTCATGAGGAATGACCACATCGGGCTTGAAAAAAATGCACTCATGCTCAGTAAAGAGCATGTTATGACTCTGATCACAAATTGGAATGCACTAAAAAGATTGTACCCAAGCTCCTTGACAAATTTTACCTTTTTTAATGCTGAGCTTACCATTTTGACCTTGCCCCTTCCAGAAATGTAACCACCTTCATCTCCTCTAAAGAAATTGGTCCTCCATCAATCCTTTCAAAGTTAAGGAGTAGTGACCTATTGCCTGTCATGTGCCTGGAACAACCACTGTCAATGTTCCAGACATTTTTGTTTGTCTTCGACTGTCCCTGCACAAAGAAAATGATAAGTTACATTTGGAAACCAAGCCTTACTTGTCTTGTGCTCACTAAGAGAAACGAAAGGTAATGCAACAGTAATAGATCCTATTGTAGTGCTTTGAGGATATTGAGCTATTGTTGGTGGAGAATTTTCAGTCACTTGGGCTTTCTTAGACTTCCACACCACTTTTGGAAGCTTGGACTTGACCTTTAACACTTCGGAAGCTTTTGATACTTCAGAAGTTTTGATTACTGGACCTTGAGAAGATTCTGCAGACACTAAAGCAGACTTAAGTGCATCGGAAGTATTCCTTCATTCCGAGACAAATTTTTCTTCAAAAGGCAATTTTCCACTTGCCTTCTTCTTAGATTTGGAGCTTTCGAAGGAAACAGATTTTCCTTCCGAAGCTTGAATCTTCTTAGAACTCATGGAAGTCTTTGGTTTGGTCATGTGAAGAGTACCCTTAGGATTGTATGGACAATCCTTAACAAGATGAGCAGTATTTTCACACATAACACACTCCATTTTCTTCTTCCCAAGGGCATAGTGCTTGGAACAAGACTGAATTTTGTCACATCCCTTCTCCACCCTCATCTTTGCAGATGCTGAGGCAGTCCATTTGGGCTGAGGACTATTCTTGGAGTTTGATAGTCCAGGTTGTGTAGCAGTGGTACATAATAGATCGATCTTCTTCTTGGTACTGAGATGATTTGAACATGAACCAGAACTCTTAGCAGAAGAGTTAAGGTTAATGTCTTCAGACTTTACCACTTCAAACCCTGAAGAGATGAAAACTTGTTTCTGCTTGGAGTCAAAAGTAGCCTTGATATCTTGAGTCTTCCTTGCTTTTCTTTTGCTTTTTCAGTTCAAGTTCTTTCTGATTGACTTGGTCATCACAGTCTTCTTCCTCAAAAGGATAGTGCCCTTCTTAGAATCCTCTTCTTCACTCTTCTCAGAGGAATTCTTCACTATCACTTCTTCATCATGTTTACTCAAAGGATCTATGAGGGGAAGCTTATCTTCACAAGTTCCACACTAGGGTGATCTTACAAAAAATATTGCGTGTGGAGGAGCTATCTTATTTGATCCCAGTCTCTACTTGTTTTGATAGCACACTTTGTTGTGCAGGGATGAGGACATCATGTTCTTGAAGGTCTTTTCTTCAAGAACACACTTATCTGTCCTAGCTTTGCTCATCACAAGCTCAGCCTATCACTCAGTCAGCTTAGTTATGAGATCCTTGATCCGAGTCCTAAAGTATGGATGCTTATGTTGTAGAACATAAGTTGTTTTCTCTAAGTCCTCTATCTTTAGTTTATAATCATTTTCAGACATTCTAAAATCAACTTTTAAAATGTTTAAGGACTCAAGATTAGATCTCATTTCCAAGTTGTAGGACGTGTATCTATTTACTTTAGCAATGCATTCAGGGGTACAAAGATGTTCTAATATCATGGTTTCATCATGATCTGCCATCAGTGCTTGGTTTGGAGAAGCATCTTCCACCTGAAAGCTCTAGTCAAAGCCTCATTCGTCAACAGCAACTGTAGCTTGCTACTTTGGCTTCTCATTCTGGGTGGCTTTATCAGTGTAGTTTCGTTTGGACTGTGTTTGGCCACCATTTGTTCTAGGTGCCTTACACTCCTTGACAAAGTGGCCCATCAAGTTACAGTTGTAACACTTGACTTGGCCTTTGTCCAGCCCAAACCTTACACTGGTTGCATTGCTTGGGAACTTCCTTCCATTCCACTTGTAGAATTCTTGGCTCTATGAGTGAGAAGAGCCATATGCTGGACTATCTCCATGTACTCCAGATCATCAGGATGGATACAGTGTAGGTTTTCAAGGGTGAAAAGAAAGCTGCCACAACATTCATGAGAAGACACAAAGGCTTGAGAAGAACTTGTCTCTTGGAATGGACTTCCTTGAGTGTAGTTCTCCCGTGGTATCTCTGGGAAGGTGGTGAAAGGACCCTTTGGTGAGTTTTCAGGGTAGCATATGAGATGATGTGGGGTTCTATGCTATCCTTTTCAACCACACGAAGGGCTGAACCCATTTGATTGTTGGCGTCGCCGGATGAACCTTGCATGTTCATCTCCATCTGGTAGCCACTGAGAATCTCATATAACTCTGTCAGAGTGAGAGTTTTGAGGTTCTCAGTCCTCTTGATCACCACATAGTAGTGTGTCCATTGCCTAGGAAGTGAGGACATGAACTTCCTTACAATGTCTATGTTCTCAAGAGCAACTCCTCTATCCACAAGGGTATCCACAATCTCAACATACTTGAAGTATTGCTGAGTCATGGTTTCACCTGCTTTGAAGGTGAAGTTTTCAATTGCTGCTTCAGGAGAACCTTCTTGTTCTCATTAGCTTCAAAGGAACCCTCATACATCAGTTTCAATGCATTCTATAACTGCTTAGTTGTTTTACATTTCTTGAAACCTCTGTATACAGAGTTTGGAAGAGCAGTCTGAAGGGCTGTCTTGGCTTTTCTATCAATCTCTACTCTCTTCCTGTCTTCATCAAAGTAGTTTGCCATAGCCTTGGGGATCATACCACCACCAGAAGCAAAGGGGGTGCTTGGTACTGTATACAGATTTTGGAAGAGAAGTCTGAAGGGCTATCATGGCTTTTCTATCAATATCTATTCTCTTCCTATCTTCATCAGAGTAGTTGGCCATAGCCTTGGGGATCATACGACCACTAGTAGCAGAGGGGGTGCTTGTATGTAATGTCCATTCTCAACAGACCCCTATATTCTTGAGTCTAGAGACCTGATGAAACCTTCCATTCTCGTTCTAGTTTCCATATCAGTTTTGGAAATGGCTGGCATTTGATATGTTGAGTATTTGTGTGTGTGAGGGATTATAGATGGTGAGATCTTATATCAAGAGGCTAGAAAGTTGTGATACCAATGCAGGATAGTTGACGGGTGGTCAATTACAACACAACAACACAAAATGGAGAATAACTTAACTTAATCAAATAGTGAACTGGATTAACCAAAAGTAAAGACACTAAGAAAACAAGTAATTAAGAGACAGAATAAAAGAGCAAGATACACAAGGAAACGATTTTCAAGTTTGAAGTATATTGCTTTCTTTATGTTCTACTACAAGTGTTACAAAGCATGAAAATAAATTTACAAGAACATGAGATACTTATACTACATCCTATAACCGGCCATACTATGAAAGCCAGCTTGATACGATTGACTAGGCAGAAAACAAAATCAATTGTAGAGTCAAAAGGTAGATTTCCATTTGACTTTATGACTATGGCATGCCATAGCTCACATCAATATCTATTACAAAAAGGATAAAGTACATGAAGTAGAAAGTTTACAAACTCAAGACCTCAATGTACAGTTACCAAAAGCATGGACCTCTGAAGATCTTGAATAGGTTAGACTCACCTTAGTTTAGGTTGTTTACTTTTACTTCTAATAGGTCTTTTGTTAGTTTCCTTTTGTACCTACTTAGATTTATGTTTTGGCAGTCTTGAGAAACTATGAGCGAAACTATAAGTTCGCACACAGTTTGCTGTTTTGATCGCATGGCGAATCTACTGTTTTGCGTGGCAAAACTACAGTTTCGGCAGTGCAGTTTCGCTGTGCGAAACTATAAACTGCTATATATGTTTTGTATCTTTCTATTGTAGGTTAAGCTTGCAAAAACCCTAATCGATTATCATTGTTGCAAGTTACCATTTCAAGTAGTTAATTCACAGAATTATATTTGTGCTTTATGTTATTGATTACCATTGATGGTTGTCTTATTATGAATGAGTTCTCATTGTGTTCAATCCTCTTTGATATTGTTGTTTAGTGTATTTTATGGATATTGAACAATTCTTAATATCATTTGCACCGTTCTACGATCACATGGACCAACAATATGGTATCAGAGCCTTAGTGTTCATGATTTGTTGACTTTTCTGTGGTTTTGTTCAATATTTTGTTTTCAATCATTTTGGATCACTTATTGGATGTTTTTTAATGTGGAATTTATTGATTTACCTTGCTTTCGGTTGTGGAAGCCTTGTTATCATCAGATCTCAAATTCATTGAGTTTTTGTTGATTTTAGACTAATTTGTGTTAAAAAGGGTTTTGGGATCGATCAGCGAAACTGCTGTTTTTCCAGTGAAACTGTGATTCATCTTTCAGCAAAACTACGGGTTTTATTAATTTGGAAATCGTTCTCTAGTGGTTTTGCGAAACTAGTCTTTTGAACGAAAGTTCATTAGTGATTGTGAAGAATTTTCAAGCAAATTGCTGCCGAAAGTGTTTCTGAACAAAAGTTCAAGCTTGTTTCGTGTGAACTTACCAGCGAAACTAAGCCTGTTGTGACAATCGGCTAGCAAAATTGCTGCCGAAATTGTCAGTGAAATTAGCTTCTTCTGCGAAAGTAGTTTTTCAGCAAAATTTTCTGCGAAGTTACCTTTTTCTGCGAAAGTATCCTCTTTCTTGCCGAAACTACATCAATCTCTGCAAAACTACAATGTCTAAGTTTACATCACTCACACTTGCCGATTTTAAGTGTTGCTCCCAATAGACCTCCGAGACTCATTAACGGAGACAATTTTGAAGATTGGAAGAGATGACTCAAGGCCTTTTTCTTCAACACTGATCATAACCAATAGGAATCAATTATTTCTGTTCCTCACATACCAACAGTTACTGTTGGTGATATTGTCTCACAAAATGAGGACCCATCCTCTTTCACTGAAGAGGATCTGAAGTTAACAACCATGATCAAAAGGCTTTTGGTGCTTAACTCTTTGTCTGGCTCCAGACATTTACAATCATTTTGCAGAGCATAAAAATGCTAAATCTCTTTACGATGCACTATGTGAGTTTTGATGGGCAATGCAGATTTGGTAAAGGATAAGAGCATTCAGGCTGAGAAGGGATTTAACTCCTTTGTTGGATACAAGAACGAGAGTTTGACAGATCTCACAAATCATTTCTTGACTATTTCAAGCACCCTAAAGAAATATGATGAAAAGCTTTCCAACAGTGAACAAGTTAACAGGCTTCTAGATTCTCTTCCACCTCAATGGAGTCTTCAGGTGAGGATGCTAAACAAGAAAGAAGGTTCACAAACTACAAGCTAGTGGATATTATCAATAAGCTGAAATCCTTTGAGTTGGACATGAAGAGACGAGAATTTACCAGACTATGATGCCCACATCTGGTTTTTCACAAAATGCTTCTTTATTGTCATCCGCTGCAAGCTCTCAGATTCAAAATTCAATTCAAGGAGGAGTTAACACACACACTTTTTTAGGTGGAAACAGTAGTGTTGGAAGAGATCTGTGTAATTCTAAGACCAATGTTGAAACTTGAATCCCATAAGAAACAATGGCTGACAGGATCAACGATCACACGTTTGATGTATTAGGATACAAAGCAGCGGAATACAAACTAGAATTAGACAAATTTAGCAAGCAATCGATACTTGTAAGCATAAGATCGCATACAGTTATAGGGGAGAATATATTTCTGATTTCAAGGAATGTTTATAGATGTAGAATATTCTAATCAAATCAATCGTTCATTCCATTCATTCCCCCTGGTTAATAAGTTGTCACTCCTATATAGAGTGCAACAATCACTGCTGTTATCACGGAAAATGACAACTGGCAGATCTAATACAAAAATAAGTAATTCTTAACAAACTACTAAAATGTTCACAACTACTGAGAACATATCAGCATGTTAAGTACAAAATATAAAACTACTGAAACTACAACGACTGAAGAACAAACTCTTCAGTCGTTTTACAAAACTACTGAAACATAAAAATATAAAACTACTGAAACTAGAAATATAAAACTACTGATATCACAACTACTGAAGAGTACTCTTCAGCAGTTGTGACAAACTACTGAGGCTTCAGTACTTGATCTTCAGACTTTGACCTTCAGTGTTTCATCAGCTGATGACTTCAGTAGATATCATCAGCTGATGTCTTCAGTCTTTGTCTTCAGACCTTGTACATCAGTTGTTGATCTTCAGCACTTGTAAACTCTTCAGCTGTTGTACTTCAGTACTTTGGTCTTTCAGCTTCAGCACTTGTGTTCTTCAGCTGTGTACTTCAGCACTTTGGTTCTTCAGCTGTTGAGGTCTTCAACACTTGATCTTCAGCTGTGAAGTCTTCAGCACTTGTCAAACTACTGATGAGGCTTTCAGCAGTTGTTGTGATACCATGTGGGACTTAGAGGTTTTCTGATATTGGCTCATTGGTTCTTTTGGTCCAACAAACACCCCCTGAACCAATGCAGCCAAAACCTCTAACTTATTTATTCTCCACTTATTGATGGCAAAATGTTGGTCTTTTTCCTTCTTGATCAGTAGAGAAGATGACCCATGTAAGCTCCGGCCTGGGAAGAAACTCAAATATTTGTTTGCAGAGTATGAATGGGAACTCTGTTTTGGGGAACAGGACACAGAGTTGTTATCCCATTCATGAGATTCACTTCCCTATAATGAGTCTGTACGACTCTCTTGTGTAGGCCTCAAGGAAGGTGATTTGTTCCTCCATGGTTAGCTCTTCAGCACCTCCTTCAAACAATGATTCCGGCCCATAATACTCAGACAGGTATTTGGCCTGTTTCCCATTCTTTAGCTCCACAGTTGTTATTCTTCTGTAAGCAAACTCATCCGGGTGATTACCCTCTAGGAACAACTGGAGCTCATTTTTCCTGACTTCCTCAAGACTGTTGTAAACTACCCCTTTTTCACTATTTTGTTTTCCAGCATCTTCTGAGGGTTAGATTAGCTTTGTAGGCCTTCTTGAAGTCTTCTAGGATTTCCCAGGGTGAAACTATAAAGACCAGAGAGATCACTTCATCTACGATCTATTTCACCTGGCCAATGTATCTCCGAGGTATATTGTTCTTATGAATTCTGTGAGAGCCTGGGATCAGGCCAAATCCTCACTCTTCCTTTGATATTGAAGGTATGCCTGAGAGTGTAAAGTCTGAGGGCTTGCTCCTTCATATTGATGATGGAAGATGTGGCTGCATAAGCTTTGTCAACACTCTTCAGCAATTCCTCATCATGCTGTTTATGAAGCTCTTCTTCTTCTAGCTTCACTTTAACCATTGTCTCTGGACTTCAGGAGTAATTGCTGAGGAGTGACTTGTGGCCTTAGGCAACTGAATCACAGCTGAGAGCGGCAGCCTGTCTTCATCATCTTCTTCATCTTCTTCTAGCCTCAATATCCTTCTCTTCTTCTTCAAGGGTATATCATCGGCTATGGGTTTTGAGGGTAGGGAGTTGGTTTGTTGGTTTGGTGGGTGTGTTTGGGTGGTTTTGGTGTGGGAATGTTGACAGGCTGTGCTAACATCCTTGAGGTGAGTGTGGCTTTTGATTGCTTGGCTAGCTCAGTCCTGCTCCCAGCACCCGCTTCATTTGAAGCTTCAATACAAGCCCCTTAGTGTATGCTTCAGACGAACAGATCTTGGTGGTGATTGCCAAGATACTGTCCCTGGACCAAGCTTTGATTTCAATCATTGATCTTCCAAGATATTTTGCAATAAATCTTATCATGATTTCAAGCCTTTCTCTTTCTAACACTTCATAACTTGCCCTCTATTCTGGATTTCTTCAATCTCTAGTCGTCGAATCTCAGAGTCAAGTTTATTGGTGTCATGGCCTTGCCTAAACAGCTGATCAATGATGTTGTCCATTGATCTGCTGTGTTCGGCATCAGCCTCTTTTATCAGTAGCTCCAAGGCTTTATCTTCAGCAATGTGCTCATCAGCACCTTTCTTTCGCTTGTAGGTGAGCATTGGTTGCTGTTCTTTCTCCTCCTTTTGGGCTTGCTTCGCTTCCTTCTTTTCGTCGGATCTTTTCCTCTTCTTTTCTTTCACTGCAGTACTCTCCCCCTTTTTGGTTGCATTGGAGGAAGGGGTTTGTACCGCAGAAAGAGTTTTGGACAGCAGCATCAACCAAGGGCTGTAATGTTGAGGAAAGCCTCTCATCATGGCTTTGATCACTATATCAGTGATTATGGGTGTGATGAGAGGGAGGGAATTTTGGAGTACAGCACCTATTTGCTCAAGAGGGTTCTGTTCCTGAGAAGTAGGGCCTGAAGCAGAGGCAGGTGGTTGATTTTGGAGTGGCTCGGTGTTTGGGAAACCTTCAAGTGAAGGTGCCATCTGTGGGGATAGAGGCAGATGGTCTTTCTCCTTGTGAGAGTTGGAAGGTAGGTTTTTGCAGCCTAGACTTTCTCTTCAAGGATTGTGTTCTGGGCAAGAAATCATAGAAAAAGCCAGGTCATCATCAGCCGAAGCTAAATCAGCTGACCTCCTGCTTAGAGCAGGATTTACATGCACTGGGTGTAGACCAGTTGGTGCATGTGCCCCTTGTGCTTGGTACTGGGGACTTCCAGCCTCAGGACAATGTCCATCATCAGCTGTTGCCTCTAGTGAGGTCTTAGCAATGTTACCAGTCTCACTCTGGTCATGTGCTGAGTCAGAGGAGGTGGCAGCCTCACTAGATATTCTAATCTCCTTGTCTACACCAGGAGATAGAAGTGGGAAACCCCTGTGTGGGTGCTCAAGGGCACTGTGTTACTCCCCCTCAATTGTAGAGGTATTACCAGTAGTAAGTGGTTTCTGGGGAGGGGGTGAGGAGTGCAATTGAGTCAGCACTTGTGCAACTATTAAAGTTGGGCTGTGAGGGGCGGTTGTTTGGGGTGAGGGGATAGAAGCAGTGTGCACCTGGGGAGGTTGGTGCTCTTCAATGGAAATCTCCTCAAGTGAGGAAGATCCCAGATAAGTAGGTACCCCTTGTGTGGTTGCTGCAGGCTCCTGTTGAGAGGAAGCCTGAGCGGCTGTGGCTGGAGGAGTCATTGTATCCACTAGGGGGTTTGGACTAGTGGATATATCCTGCGTTTGTGTTGCAGGGGCATCCTCAGGGGACTAATTCCCTGAGTAGCCGTTTTGGGTTTCTTTTTGGTGGGTTTGGTGGGGACTTTGGATTTGGAGGTGGTGGCTGTGGGTTCCAGCTGCGTGGGTTTGCGCAGCTTGGCAGCCATTTTGAGTGTCCGGTCAGAGTTGTGTCGGGAGTATACTTCCGGCAGAACAGCCGTAGCAGGGACTCCCAAGCCAACAAGTCCCTCAGCGTTAAGCTGGTCTGTAATAATGGCCATTATGAACCGTTGATATAGTATCCAACGGTTGGCAGTTAGTTTTTGAGCCATATCCTTGAGCTCTAAAAATATTATTTCAGAAAAATTAAGTGGTTGTTGCTCAAGAATAGAATACATTACCTGCTGCCATTTGGTGGACATTTGATCCCAAGACGACGTCTTAGGGGCCAAACATACATTCACCATGTGAAAGATCAGGCGCTCAGCGTCATTAAAGTGTTTCTTCATGATAGTGGAGGCACTGAGATCGCCTTGATATCCATGTTGAGCAAAGGATAGATCTATGGTGCCCTTCGGATATCCAGCAGGAGAGGTAGCATCATTCAGTTGAAGAATTTGGCTGATTATTGCAGGAGTGATGACTACTTCTTTGGTGTTGACGGCCGACCGGAGGGATGGTGTGTTGTTCTCCCCAGTGGTAACAGTAACGTTCATCCAAAATTGGTGCAAGGATTCGGCATGTAAGATGGGATTCAGAAGAAATGCCGTGTTGTATTGGGACTGAACCATAAAATCGATAGCAGTATCTAACTTAGTCCAGATGGGCGATTTAGTGAGGTAGGCAACGCAGTTGTGTCGCGGTTTAATTTGCATAGACGCCATTGAGAAGAGGGAAGTTTTGGAAAGGAACGTTAGGTTTGAAGAAGATGAAGCATGAGAGCTAAGGTTAGGGATATATATAGGGTACGGGTAAGGAAACGACTGAAGGATGTGGTGTTAGTCATCAGTAGTTTTAAACGACCGTTGACATGGTATTATCCTTTCAGACGTTGAAACAGCTGAAGTCGTGGGTTAGGCATCAGTAGTTTAGAAAACTACTGAAGACCGTGGTTTTGACTTCAGATGTTTGAAACAACTGAGGACTTGGTGTTTGTCATGAGTAGTTATGAAACTACTGAAGACAGTGGTTTTGTTATCAGCTGTTGTAAACAATTGAAGACTTGGTATTAGTCATCAGTAGTTATAAAACTACTGAAGACGTGGTTTTGCTTCGGTTGTTTAGAATGAAACAGCAGTTGTACAAACGACTGAAGAGAAAGTTCTCTTCAGCTATTTTCGTCAATTCTTAGCTTTTCAGCTGTTTCAAACTGTCCTCAACACATTCATCAGTCTTTTTGGCTTATTTCAGTTGTTTCATAGGACATCAGTACTTATCTGTTTTTACTGATTGCAGTATGTAACTGCATCAGTAGTTGTAACTACATCAGTAGTTTAGAACAGATGAAGTACTTCAGTACTTGTGAGACATTTAGCCTTCAGTAGTTATAAAAACTACTGAGGTTAAAAGAGCTCATCAGTACTTATATGTGACATAGGTACTCATGATCATCAGTATGAATTACTGGATCATCAGTAGTTGTCACTTATTCTAGTTGCAGCATACCAAGCCTTAACACCAGGTTTTGGAAAGTTGAACTATCCAAAGGCTTAGTAAAAATGTCTGCAAGCTCATCAGCACTAGACACAAACTTAGGATCAATCAGACCTTTTTCAAAACAATCCCTTATAAAATGATGTCTGATCTCTATATGGTTGGTCCTAGAGTGCTGGACTTGATTTTTGACAATGCAAAAGAGCTGAAGCACTATCCATTAACAATGGAGTCTTAGCCTCTGTAATGCCATAATCCAAAAGTTGGTTTTGAAGCCAGAGTACCTGAGATGTACAACTTGCAGCAGCAATGTACTCTGCTTCAGCAGTGGATGTAGCAACTGAGGTCTGTTTCTTGCTCTGCCAAGAAATCAAGCAGTTGCCTAGGAATTGACATCCACCAGAAGTTGATTTCCTGGTCAACTTACACCCTGCATAGTCACTGTCAGAAAAAGCAACTAATTTACCAGAATGTCGGTAGAATACCATAAACCTAGAGATGGAGTGCCTTGCAGATATCTAAAGATCCTCTTGACTGCAATCAGATGAGACTCTTTAGGTGCAGCCTGAAATCTAGCACAAACACATGTAGCAAACATAATATCTGGTCTAGAAGCTGTGAATACATCAAGGACCCAATCATACATCTGTAAAGTGTTTCATCAACCACTTTACCTTTCTGATCTGTGTCCAGTTGTGTGGTGCTGCTCATGGGAGTAAAACAAGGCTTACAGTTTTGTAAATCAAACTTTTGCAAAAGATCTTTTGTATATTTGGACTGATGAATAAAAATTCCATGAGCCTTCTGTTTGATTTACAACCCCAGAAAGAACTGTAATTCTCCCATGGCTCTCATTTCAAACTTCTGTTGCATCAACTTTGTAAAGGCATCACACAACTTTGGATCAGAGGATGCAAAAATGATATCATCTACTAAATTTGAACAAGTAGATTATGCTGCCCAGCTTTCTTAATGAATAAAGTCTTATCTATGGAGCCTCTAGTGAAATGTTTTCCAGAAGAAAGTTTGATAATGTCTCATACCAGGCTCTGGGAGCTTGTTTTAACCCATAAAGAGCTTTATCAAGCTTATACACCCAATTAGGATGTTTATTGTCCTCAAAGCCTGGAGGTTGACATACATAAACCTCTTCTTAATTTTCCATACAAAAATGCACTTTTGACATCCATTTGAAAAACTTTAGGTTTTGATAAGCAGCATAAGCTAAAAACAATCGAATTGCTTCCAGTCTGGCTACAGGGGCAAAGTTTTCATCATAATCAATACCTTCTTCTTGTGCAAACCCCTGAACAACCAGTCTGGCCTTGTTCTTAACAATAAGCCCATTTTCATCAGTTTTGTTCCTAAACACCATTTAGTGCCTATTGCACACTTACCTGGAGGTAGAGGAACCAGTTCCCACACTTGCTGTTTCTTGAACTGAAGAAGCTCAAGCTGCATGGCATCAACCCATCCATTGTCTTTTAAAGCAATGTGATAATTCTTTGGCTCTTGCTGACTGATGAAGAGAGCATAGAAGCAGAAATTTGACAATTGACTTCTTGTTGATACTCCAGCAGTGATATCACCAATGATTTGAGACATAGGGTGATTCTTCAGATCTTGATACACAATGAGATCTGTGCAAGTGTTTGTAGCCGGTTCAGCACAGCAACAGATGGTGCTGGTGAATCATTTCCTTGAAACCAATCAGTGGATGGTAATTCAAAGGAAGTTGAATTCGAAGAAATCTCATCAGCATTTGTTGTGGATGTTGCTACTGGAGCTACAGGAACATCAGGTCTAGCCGAGTGAGGCAGCTGATCACTAAACCTGAAGAGGTGAGTACTGCAATCATCATCATCATCAGCAGTACCACCAGGTGGTGAACTGTTGACAGGAGCAACAGCAAGAGTTTGATAAGGAACATATTGCAGTATGTCCAAATCAAATAACTCCACAGGACTTTGTGGAATCTTGTCCTTTGGAGATTCATTAAACTTAACATGTAGAGTTTCTTCAACCATCTTTGTTCTGCAGTTGAAGACTCTGTATGCCTTGCAAGTAGATGAATAACCAACAAAGTACCCTGCATCCACCTTAGGATCAAATTTATGGAGTTGATCCTTTGTGTTGGAATAAAACAGGGACACCCAAATGCTTTGAAAAATGAAATCAGAGGAGCCAAATGATGGAGAACTTCATATGGAGTCTTCATCAACCTCTGATTTACTAAAACTCTATTTTGCACATAACAAGCTGTGTTGACAGCTTCAGCCCAAAAGGTCAGTGGCAAACCTGAGTCAGCCAACATGGACCTTGCAGCTTCAATGAGGGTCCTGTTCTTTCTCTCCACTACTCCATTTTGTTCTGGAGTCTTTGGAATGCTGAACTGCCTTTTGATTCCCTTTGAAAGATAGAAGTCATCAAGTGTATGATTTGTGAACTCAGTTCCATTGTCACTTCTAATAAACTTGACTGGAAGGGAATACTGCTTCTCAATATACAGCACAAAGTGAATAATCTTCTGAGCAGCCTCATCCTTTGAATGTAGAAAGAAAGTCCATACAAATCTGGAGTAATCATCCACAATTACCAGATAGTATTTTTCCTTGCCATGCTCATTACTCTCACAGGACCAAATAGATCCATATGCAGTAATTGCAAGCAGGCAGTGGACTTGGGCACTTCAATAGGAGGGAATGAGACTTTGTGCTGTTTTCCTTTTAAACAAGCAGTGCAGGTTTCATGACAGTGGAACTCCTTTATTGGTAAGCCTCTGACTAAACTATTGTGGCTAAGCTGATTCATGTTTTTGAGATTGACATGACCAAGCCTCCTGTGCCACAGTTTAGATTCTTGAGAAGAGGCTTTGGAAAATAGGCAAGTTTTGCCTTTGAGATCTATCTTCTTAGAGAGATCTAAGGCATACACTTTTCCTGTCCTGTGGCTTTCAGGAGAGTGTGATCATCCAACACCTTGTCAATCAAGTGCAAAACTTTGGATGATAGAATCCTACAGTTTTGACTGGTGAAAAGGGCAACATGGCCTTTATCACACATTTGACTGACACTCAAGAGATTGTACTTGAGATTTTCCACATGATTAACATCATCAAATTTGATTTCTCCATTGGAGACAGAGCCCTTACCGATGATGTAACCCCTAGCATCATTGCCAAAAGAGACAAATCCCTTCTTTCCTTGAGAGTAGTCATGAAGAAGAGAGCTGTTCCCAGTCATGTGCATAGATCCCCCACTGTCTACATACCAGATGCTAGTTGGCATGTTGAAGAACCCTGCAATAATAAACAATTAGTTAGTTTTAGAGACCCAAACCTTTTTGGTTTTGGCCTGGTCTCATCAATAGATGGTAAACTAACAGGTTATTTGAAACAACAGCCTGAGAGGAAGAAGATGGTGTAGAAGAGGAGTCCTTTGGCTTGGACCTCCTTTTCTGTGGTTTCAACATAAGAGAATCTAGTTGGTTAACTCTACCCAACAGATGTTGTACCATCATCACCAGCTGTGTCTGATTTTGTGATAAAGCTTCAGCTCATCAGACACATTGCTAGTGGAGTTTGATAAGTTCCTATGTTGCACCTTCTTCTTTTGAGCACCCTCAGCTGTCACCTGTTTTAACCCCTTCCTTTTTGGATTTCTTTAAGGACTTAAGGGTTACAGGATTTGATGTTGCTGATACAAATGTGGTCTCAAACTCAGTTTTCATTTTTACCATTTTCTCATTAATTTCTTCTTTTTGTTTGAGTATGGAACCTCTTTTGTACCAACAATCATCTGTAAGATGATTGAACAAACCACATACTTCACATGGTTTCTTCTTCATCTTAGGTTGATCATCAACTAAGAGGGTGAAGCAACAGAAGACTTGTTCTTCAATGCTTTGGAAGCATTGGTTGCTTTCTTGACTACTCTTTAGTAGTCTTCAAACTCTTTCTACTGCCAGTTTTCTTCTCCTTCAGTACTGAGCAGTTGAAGTTTGAACTTCAGGTGTTAAATCCTGCTCTCTAGTCCTTTAGGACCTTCAGGTTAACTCCTGAGTTGATCAACTCATTAATCATGTGAATGTCAGCATTTGAACCATCAACATCAGCTGATAGGTTCAAGGAGGGCTTGATGCTGACTGCTACTTCTGATTGTGCTGTATCAGAAGGTAGATCACATGATGTGATGGATTGGTTATCACTCTCACCATCAGATTCTACCTCTGCTCTTGGGGTAAAATTTGTAGGTGGAGCAGTGTGATTGTAACCAATTCCAAACTTCACATTTGAAGCAGGTTGCTTACTAAGAAGCATTTCAAAACCTTTGCATGATTGTACCCATCTATCACACTCGACCTGGGTAACTGCAAGGGTTTCTTTGAGATCTTTGTACTTCTCTAGAAGTACTTCTTCTCTAGCCTTATCATCAATTATTTGGCAATTCAGTTTATAAATCTCATCATTTTTATCTTTGAGCACAAACTCAAACTCAGCTTTGTTTTTGGAAATTATTTTTTGTAGCTCAATGTTCTTATTAATTAGAGCTACATTTGCTTCTCTACTGGAAGCAAATGCTGCTATGCATGGTTCAGAACATAATTTGGCTTTTGCCTCAGAGGATACCTGTGATACCTGAGGTGTAGAGGCATTGGAAAATGAAGTATCACCAGACTCCAAAGCCATAAGAGCTAGATTCCCAAAGGGACTGTCACCACCATGTTGACCAGCACCTGAGAACAACAGACAAGTCATCTGGTAAACTGCTCCAGTCAACAACTCCTGGGGTGAAGAAGCTGTGTTGTTGAGATTGAGGTAGTTGATGAGATTGGGAAGGCTGAGGTTCTGGTAGTGCATGAGGTTGTGGTGTCATAGGAACTTGAACTTGATTTGTCTGTGGCATGTAATAACAAGGGTACGGATATGGCATTTGACCCTGAGGAACAAAATATGCCGGAGATTGTTGTTGAGGATGATGACTAGAGGTGACAGGATGTTGCCCTCTGTGTTGTTGACTATTGCCAGGAAAAGTCACAAAGGGTGCAGTGGAATTAGATCCAGTTGATCTACACTCTCTTGCAAAGTGTCCAAGCCTTTGGCATTTGTGACACCTCAACTTGCTCTTGTCAAAACCAACTTTGGTTTTGCCAGAGAGTCCTGGGAATTTCTTCCAGTTCTTTTATAGAACTTCTGAGATCTGATATTTATCAAGGCCATTTGGCTCAAAATATCCATCTCTTCTAAGTCATCATCAGCAATCCCCTTGAGATCATCCATAATGACACATAGATTGTCATTATTACACCCAGTAAACTGACCATCAATACTCACAAATGCAGAATCAGAAGTGCTTGAAGAGAAATGAATATGCTCATCATACTGGCATTCAGATGAAGCATATTCTGACTCATGACCCACCAAGGCAGTGTTGCCTTGTACAAAGTCTTCAGTGAGCTTTCCAGATGAAGACGCTTTCTCTTCTGTTCTATCTCTCTCTCAAAAGTGAGCAGTTTCCCATGGAGTTGGGTGAGAGATAGTTTGTCCAAACTTGCACTGGAGCGTAGGACAATAGTATATGTGTCCCATCTCTCAGGCAGTGATCTGAGAAATCTGTTATTCATCTGAATATTGGTGTATTCAAGTTTGACCATTTTTAGTTCAGAGATCAAACAAGAGAACCGCTCATATTGTTGAGTCAGTGTCTCACCCTTTCTATGAGAGAATGTCTCATATTGTTGGGCAAGAATTTCTCTATTATTTGCCAAGACCTCATCTGTTCCTCCAAATTGTTCTTTCAAGGCAATCCAGAGGTCATGGGCAGTTTCATGATGCATTAGCCCATAATAGATTTCATTTGGCAGTGCCATGGCCAGAATTCCATGGGCTTTTGCATCAATTTCAAGCAACTTCGTATCCTCATCTGAGTATTGCTCCCTCCTCTTCGGAACCATTTGATTGGTTTCCGGGTTATTCACCATAGGCTTGTGTGGACCATGTACCACTGATGTCCAACACCCTGCGCTGTTAACAGACAGGTGATGGAGCATACGTCTTTGCCATATGTTATACTCATTCCTAACCAGCATAGGTGGCTTGGTTGAGGAACCAGTATTGTGAGGATCATTGGTAGGAGTAGTCATTTTCAGTTCAAAAACAATTTAGTTCAAGCTTTTAAAAGTTTTAGACAGACCACAACAAACTCAATGAGAACCAAGAAAAGATCTCAGGATGAATGAGCAGAAATACAGAAAATTCAATCTCTATAACCGTTTCTTGCAAAAACAAAAGCTAATTCAATCAAACTTAGATCTTGAATAGGAGTTTCAATGATCATTATTAGATCGATCAATGATTAACCTGCTCTGATACCATTTGACAGGATCAGCGATCACACGTTTGTGATTAGGATACAAGCAGCAGCGGAATACAAACTAGAATTAGACAAATTGTAGCAAGCAATCGATACTTGTAAGCATTAAGATCGCATACGGTTATAGGAAGAGAATATATTTTCTGATTTCAATGAACGTTTATAGATGTAGAATATTCTAATCAAATCACTCGTTCATTCCATTCATTCCCCCTGGTTACAATAAGTTTCACTCCTTATATAGAGTGCAACAATCACTGCTGTTATCACGGAAAGTGACAACTGGCAGATCTAATACAAAATAACTAATTCTTAACAAACTACTGAAATGTTCACAACTACTGAGAACATATCAGCATGTTAAGTACAAAATATAAAACTACTAAAACTACAACGACTGAAGAACAAACTCTTTAGTCGTTTTACAAAACTACTGAAACATAAAAATATAAAACTACTGAAACTAGAATATAAAACTACTGATATCACAACTACTGAAGAAGTACTCTTCAGCAGTTGTGACAAACTACTGAGGCTTCAGTACTTGATCTTCAGACTTTGACCTTAGGTGTTTCATCAGCTGATGACTTCAGTAGATATCATCAGCTGATGTCTTCAGTCTTTGTCTTCAGACCTTGTACATCAGTTGTTGATCTTCAGCACTTGTAAACTCTTCAGCTGTTGTACTTCAGTACTTTGGTCTTCAGCTTCAGCACTTGTGTTCTTCAGCTGTTGTACTTCAGCACTTTGGTTCTTCAGCTGTTGAGGTCTTCAGCACTTGATCTTCAGCTGTTGAAGTCTTCAGCACTTGTCAAACTACTGATGAGGCTTTCAGCAGTTGTTGTGATACCATGTGGGACTTAGAGGTTTTCTGATATGGCTCATTGGTTCTTTTGGTCCAACAAACTCCCCCTGAACCAATGAAGCCAAAACCTAAACTTATTTATTCTCCCACTTTTGACGGCAAAATGTTGGTCTTTTTCTTCTTGATCAGTAGAGAAGATGACCCATGTGAGCTCCGGCCTGGGAAGAACCTCAAATATTTGTTTGGCAGAGTATGAATGGGAACTCTGTTTTGGGGAACAGGACACAGAGTTATATCCCATTCATGAGATTCACTTCCCCATAATGAGTCTGTACGACTCTCTTGTGTAGGCCTCAAGGAAGGTGATTTGTTCCTCCATGGTTAGCTCTTCAGCACCTCCTTCAAACAATGATTCCGGCCCATAATACTCAGACACGTATTTGGCCTGTTTCCCATTCTTTAGCTCCACAGTGTTATTATTCTGTAAGCAAACTCATCCGGGTGATTACCCTCTAGGAACAACTGGAGCTCATTTTTCCTGACTTCCTCAAGCCTCTTGTAAACTAACCCTTTTTCACTATTTTGTTTTCCAGCATCTTCTGAGGGGTTAGATTAGCTTTGTAGGCCTTCTTGAAGTCTTCTAGGATTTCCCAGGGTGAAACTACAAAGACCAGAGGATCACTTCATCTACGATCTTTTCACCTGGCCAATGTATCTCCGAGGTATATTGTTCTTATGAATTCTGTGAGAGACCCTGGGATCAGGGCAAATCTTCACTCTTTCCTTTTGATATTGAAAGGTATGCCTGAGAGTGTAAAGTCTGAGGGCTTGCTCCTTCATATTGATGATGGAAGATGTGGCTGCATAAGCTTTGTCAACTCTCTTCAGCAATTCCTCATCATGCTGTTATGAAGCTCTTCTTCTTCTAGCTTCACTTTAACCATTTGTCTCTGGACTTCAAGAGTAATTGCTGAGGAGTGACTTGTGGCCTTAGGCAACTGAATCACAGCTGAGAGCGGCAGCCTGTCTTCATCATCTTCTTCATCTTCTTCTAGCCTCAATATCCTTCTCTTCTTCTTCAAGGGTATATCATCGGCTATGGGTTTTGAGGGTAAGGGAGTTGGTTTGGTGGGTTGTGTTTTGGGGGGTTTTGGTGTGGGAATGTTGACAGGCTGTGCTAGCATCCTTGAGGTGAGTGTGGCGTTTGTTGCTTGGCTAGCTCAGTCCTGCTCCCAGCACCCGCTTCATTCAAAGCTTCAATAACAAGCCCCTTAGTGTATGCTTCAGACGAACAGATCTTGGTGGTGATTGCCAAGATACTGTCCCTGGACCAAGCTTTGATTTCAATCATTGATCTTCAAGATATTTTGCAATAAATCTTATCATGATTTCAAGCCTTTCTCTTTCTAACACTCATAACTTGCCCATCTATTCTGGATTTCTTCAATCTCTAGTCGTCGAATCTCAGAGTCAAGTTTATTGGTGTCATGGCCTTGCCTAAACAGCTGATCAATGATGTTGTCCATTGATCTGCTGTGTTCGGCATCAGCCTCTTTTATCAGTAGCTCCAAGGCTTTATCTTCAGCAATGTGCTCATCAGCACCTTTCTTTCGCTTGTAGGTGAGCATTGGTTGCTGTTCTTTCTCCTCCTTTTGGGCTTGCTTCGCTTCCTTCTTTTCCTCGGATCTTTTCCTCTTCTTTCTTTCACTGCAGTACTCTCCCTTTTTGGTTGCATTGGAGGAAGGGGTTTGTACGCAGAAGAGTCTTTTGGACAGCAGCATCAACCAAGGGCTGTAATGTTGAGGAAAGCCTCTCATCAATGGCTTTGATCACTATATTAGTGATTATGGGTGTGATGAGAGGGAGGGAATTTTGAGTACAGCACCTATTTGCTCAAGAGGGTTCTGTTCCTGAGAAGTAGGGCCTGAAGCAGAGGCAGGTGGTTGATTTTGGAGTGGCTCGTGTGTTTGGGAAACCTTCAAGTGAAGGTGCCATCTGTGGGTGGATAGAGGCAGATGGTCTTTCTCCTTGTGAGAGTTGGTCAAGTAGGTTTTGCAGCCTACTGACTTCTCTTCAAGGATGTGTTCTGGGCAAGAACATCATAGAAAAAAGCCAGGTCATCATCAGTCGAAGCTAAATCAGCTGACCTCCTGCTTAGAGCAGGATTACATGCACTGGGTGTAGACCAGTTGGTGCATGTGCCCCTTGTGCTTGGTACTGGGGACTTCCAGCCTCAGGACAATGTCCATCATCAGCTGTTGCCTCTAGTGAGGTCTTAGCAATGTTACCAGTCTCACTCTGGTCATGTGCTGAGTCAGAGGAGGTGGCAGCCTCACTAGATATTCTAATCTCCTTGTCTACACCAGGAGATAGAAGTGGGAAACCCCTGTGCTGTGGGTCCTCAAGGGCACTGTGTTCCTCCCCCTCAATTGTAGAGGTATTACCAGTAGTAAGTGGTTTATGGGGAGGGGGTGAGGAGTGCAATTGAGTCAGCACTTGTGCAACTATTAAGTTGGGCTGGGAGGGCGGGTTGTTTGGGGTGAGGGGATAGAAGCAGTGTGCACCTGGGGAGGTTGGTGCTCTTCAATGGCAATCTCCTCAAGTGATGAAGATCCCAGATAAGTAGGTACCCTTGTGTGGTTGCTGCAGGCTCCTGTTGAGAGGAAGCCTGAGCGGCTGTGGCTGGAGGAGTCATTGTATCCACTAGGGGGTTTGGACTAGTGGTATATCCTGCGTTTGTGTTGCAGGGGCATCCTCAGGGGACTCAATTCCCTGAGTAGCCGTTTTGGGTTTCTTTTGGTGGGTTTGGTGGGGACTTTGGATTTGGAGGTGGTGGCTGTGGGTTCCAGCTGCGTGGGTTTGCGCAGCTTGGCAGCCATTTTGAGTGTCCGTCAGAGTTGTGCCGGGAGTATACTTCCGGCAGAACAGCCGTAGCAGGGACTCCCAAGCCAACAAGTCCCTCAGCGTTAAGCTGGTCTGTAATAATGGCCATTATGAACCGTGGATATAGTATCCAACGGTTGGCAGTTAGTTTTTGAGCCATATCCTTGAGCTCTAAAAATATTATTTCAGAAAAATTAAGTGGTTGTTGCTCAAGAATAGAATACATTACCTGCTGCCATTTGGTGGACATTTGATCCCAAGACGACGTCTTAGGGGCCAAACATACATTCACCATGTGAAAGATCAGGCGCTCAGCGTCATTAAAGTGTTCTTCATGATAGTGGAGGCACTGAGATCGCCTTGATATCCATGTTGAGCAAAGGATAGATCTATGGTGCTCTTCAAATATCCAGCAGGAGAGGTAGCATCATTCAGTTGAAGAATTTGGCTGATTATTGCCGGAGTGATGACTACTTCTTTGGTGTTGACGGCCGACCGGAGGGATGGTGTGTTGTTCTCCCCAGTGGTAACAGTAACGTTCATCCAAAATTGGTGCAAGGATTCGGCATGTAAGATGGGATTCAGAAGAAGAAATGGCGTGTTGTATTGGGACTGAACCATAAGATCGATAGCAGTATCTAACTTAGTCCAGATGGGCGATTTAGTGAGGTAGGCAACGCAGTTGTGTCGCGGTTTAATTTGCATAGACGCCATTGAGAAGAGGGAAGTTTTAGAAAGGAACGTTAGGTTTGAAGAAGATGAAGCAATGAGAGCTAAGGTTAGGGATATATATAGGGTACGGGTAAGGAAACGACTGAAGGATGTGGTGTTAGTCATCAGTAGTTTTAAACGACCGTTGACATGGTATTATCCTTTCAGACGTTGAAACAGCTGAAGTCGTGGTGTTAGGCATCGGTAGTTTAGAAAACTACTGAAGACCGTGGTTTTGACTTCAGATGATTGAAACAACTGAGGACTTGGTGTTTGTCATCAGTAGTTATGAAACTACTGAAGACAGTGGTTTTGTCATCAGCTGTTGTAAACAACTGAAGACTTGGTATTAGTCATCAGTAGTTATAAAACTACTGAAGACGTGGTTTTGCTTCGGTTGTTTAGAATGAAACAGCAGTTGTACAAACGACTGAAGAGAAAGTTCTCTTCAGCTATTTTCGTCAATTCTTAGCTTTTCAGCTGTTTCAAACTGTCCTCAACACATTCAACAGTCTTTTTGGCTGATTTCAGTTGTTTCATAGGACATCAGTACTTATCTGTTTTTACTGATTGCAGTAGTTGTAACTGCATCAGTAGTTGTAACTACATCAGTAGTTTAGAACAGATGAAGTACTTCAGTACTTGTGAGACATTTAGCCTTCAGTAGCTATAAAAACTACTGAGGTTAAAAGAGCTCATCAGTACTTATATGTGACATAGGTACTATGATCATTAGTATGAATTACTGAGATCATCAGTAGTTGTCACTTATTCTAGTTGCAGCATACCAAGCCTTAACACCAGGTTTTGGAAAGTTGAACTATCCAAAGGCTTAGTAAAAATGTCTGCAAGCTCATCAGCACTAGACACAAACTTAGGATCAATCAGACCTTTTTCAAAACAATCCCTTATAAAATGATGTCTGATCTCTATATGTTTGGTCCTAGAGTGCTGGACTGGATTTTTGACAATGCAAAGAGCTGAAGCACTATCCATTAACAATGGAGTCTTAGCCTCTATAATGCCATAATCCAAAAGTTGGTTTTGAAGCCAGAGTACCTGAGATGTACAACTTGCAGCAGCAATGTACTCTGCTTCAGCAGTGGATGTAGCAACTGAGGTCTGTTTCTTGCTCTGCCAAGAAATCAAGCAGTTGCCTAGGAATTGACATCCACCAGAAGTTGATTTCCTGGTCAACTTACACCCTGCATAGTCACTGTCAGAAAAAGCAACTAATTTACCAGAATGTCCGGTAGAATACCATAAACCTAGAGATGGAGTGCCTTGCAGATATCTAAAGATCCTCTTGACTGCAATCAGATGAGACTATTTAGGTGCAGCCTGAAATCTAGCACAAACACATGTAGCAAACATAATATCTGGTCTAGAAGCTGTTAAATACATCAAGGACCCATCATACATCTGTAAAGTGTTTCATCAACCACTTTACCTTTCTGATCTGTGTCCAGTTGTGTGGTGCTGCTCATGGGAGTAGAACAAGGCTTACAGTTTTGTAAATCAAACTTTTGCAAAAGATCTTTTGTATATTTGGACTGATGAATAAAAATTCCATCAGCCTTCTGTTTGATTTACAACCCTAGAAAGACTGTAATTCTCCCATGGCACTCATTTCAAACTTCTGTTGCATCAACTTTGTAAAGGCATCACACAACTTTGGATCAGAGGATGCAAAAATGATATCATCTACATAATTTGAACAAGTAATTATGCTGCCCAGCTTTCTTAATGAATAGTCTTATCTATGGAGCCTCTAGTGAAATTGTTTTCCAGAAGAAAGTTTGATAATGTCTCATACCAGGCTCTAGGAGCTTGTTTTAACCCATAAAGAGCTTTATCAAGCTTATACACCCAATTAGGATGTTTATTGTCCTCAAAGCCTAGACGTTGACATACATAAACCTCTTCTTTAATTTTTCCATACAAAAATGCACTTTTGACATCCATTTGAAAAACTTTAAGGTTTTGATAAGCAACATAAGCTAAAAACAATCGAATTGCTTCCAGTCTGGCTACAGGGGCAAAGGTTTCATCATAATCAATACCTTCTTCTTGTGCAAACCCCTGAACAACCAGTCTGGCCTTGTTCTTAACAATAAGCCCATTTTTATCAGTTTTGTTCCTAAACACCCATTTAGTGCCTATTGCAGACTTACCTGGAGGTAGAGGAACCAGTTCCCACACTTGCTGTTTCTTGAACTGAAGAAGCTCAAGCTGCATGGCATCAACCCATCCATTGTCCTTTAAAGCAATGTGATAATTCTTTGGCTCTTGCTGACTGATGAAGAGAGCATAGAAGCAGAAATTTGACAATTGACTTCTTGTTGATACTCCAGCAGTGATATCACCAATGATTTGAGACATAGGGTGATTCTTCAGATCTTGATACACAATGAGATCTGTGCAAGTGTTTGTAGCCGGTTCAGCAGCAACAGATGGTGATGGTGAATCATTTCCTTGAAACCAATCAGTGGATGGTAATTCAAAGGAAGTTGAATTCGAAGAAATCTCATCAGCATTTGTTGTGGATGTTGCTACTGGAGCTACAGGAACATCAGGTCTAGCCGAGTCAGGCAGCTGATCACTAAACCTGAAGAGGTGAGTACTGCATCATCATCATCATCAGCAGTACCACCAGGTGGTGAACTGTTGACAGGAGCAACAGCAGGAGTTTGATAAGGAACATATTGCAGTATGTCCAAATCAAATAACTCCACAGGACTTTGTGGAATCTTGTCCTTTGGAGATTCATTAAACTTAACATGTAGAGTTTCTTCAACCATCTTTGTTCTGCAGTTGAAGACTCTGTATGCCTTGCAAGTAGATGAATAACCAACAAAGTACCCTGCATCCACCTTAGGATCAAATTTTGGAGTTGATCCTTTGTGTTGAGAATAAAACAGGGACACCCAAATGCTTTGAAAAATGAAATCAGAGGAGCCAAATGATGGAGAACTTCATATGGAGTCTTCATCAACTCTGATTTACTAAAACTCTATTTTGCACATAACAAGCTGTGTTGACAGCTTCAGCGCAAAAGGTCAGTGGCAAACCTGAGTCAGCCAGCATGGACCTTGCAGCTTCAATGAGGGTCCTGTTCTTTCTCTCCACTACTCCATTTTGTTCTGGAGTCCTTGGAATGCTGAACTGCCTTTTGATTCCCTTTGAAAGATAGAAGTCATCAAGTGTATGATTTGTGAACTCAGTTCTATTGCACTTCTAATACACTTGACTGGAAGGGAATACTGCTTCTCAATATACAGCACAAAGTGAATAATCTTCTGAGCAGCCTCATCCTTTGAATGTAGAAAGAAAGTCCATGCAAATCTGGAGTAATCATCCACAATTACCAGACAGTATTTCTTCCTTGCCATGCTCATTACTCTCACAGGAGCAAATAGATCCATATGCAGTAATTGCAAGCAGGCAGTGGACTTGGGCACTTCAATAGGAGGGATGAGACTTTGTGTTGTTTTCCTTTTAAACAAGCAGTGCACGTTTCATCACAGTGGAACTCCTTTATTGGTAAGCCTCTGACTAAACTATTGTGGCTAAGCTGATTCATGTTTTTGAGATTGACATGACCAAGCCTCCTGTGCCACAGTTTAGATTCTTGAGAAGAGGCTTTGGAAAATAGGCAAGTTTTGCCTTTGAGATTATCTTCTAGAGAGATCTAAGGCATACACTCTTCCTGTCCTGTTGGCTTTCAGGAGAGTGTGATCATCCAACACCTTGTCAATCAAGTGCAAAACTTTGGATGACAGAATCCTACAGTTTTGACTGACACTCAAGAGATTGTACTTGAGATTTTCCACATGATTAACATCATCAAATTTGATTTCTCCATTGGAGACAAAGCCTTACCGATGATGTAACCCCTAGCATCATTGCCAAAAGAGACAAATCCCTTTTTCCTTGAGAGTAGTCATGAAGAAGAGAGCTGTTCCCAGTCATGTGCATAGATCCCCACTGTCTACATACCAGATGCTACTTTGGCATGTTGAAGAACCCTACAATAATAAACAATCAGTTAGTTTTAGAGACCCAAACCTTTTTGGTTTTGGGCCTGGTCTCATCAATAGATGGTAAACTAACAGGTTTATTTGAAACAACAGCCTGAGAGGAAGAAGATGGTGTAGAAGAGGAGTCATTTGGCTTGGACCTCCTTTTCTGTGGTTTCAACATAGGAGAATCTAGTTGGTTAACTCTACCCAACAGATGTTGTACCATCATCACCAGCTGTGTCTGATTTTGTGATAAGCTTTCAGCTCATCAGACACATTGCTAGTGGAGTTGATAAGTTCCTATGTTGCACCTTCTTCTTTTGAGCACCCTCAACTGTAACCTGTTTAACCCTTCCTTTTTGGATTTCTTTAAGGACTTAAGGGTACAGGATTTGATGTTGCTGATACAAATGTGGTCTCAAACTCAGTTTTCATTTTTACCATTTTCTCATTAATTTCTTCTTTTTGTTTGAGTATGGAACCTCTTTTGTACCAACAATCATCTGTAAGATGATTGAACAAACCACATACTTCACATGGTTTCTTCTTCATCATAGGTTGATCATCAACTAAAGAGGGTGAAGCAACAGAAGACTTGTTCTTCAATGCTTTGGAAGCATGGTTGCTTTCTTGACTACCTCTTTAGTAGTCTTCAAACTCATTCTACTGCCAGTTTTCTTCTCTTCAGTACTGACAGCAGTTGAAGTTTGAACTTCAGGTGTTAAATCCTGCTCTCTAGTCCTTTCAGGACCTTCAGGATTAACTCCTGAGTTGATCAACTCATTAATCATGTGAATGTCAGCATTTGAACCATCAACATCAGCTGATAGGTTCAAGGAGGGCTTGATGCTGACTGCTACTTCTGATTGTGCTGTACCAGAAGGTAGATCACATGATGTGATGGATTGGTTATCACTCTCACCATCAGATTCTACCTCTGCTCTTGGGGTAAAATCTGTAGGTGGAGCAGTGTGATTGTAACCAATTCCAAACTTCACATTTGAAGGAGATTGCTTACTAAGAAGCATTTCAAAACCTTTGCATGATTGTACCCATCTATCACACTCGACCTGGGTAACGGCAAGGGTTTCTTTGAGATCTTTGTACTTCTCTAGAAGTACTTCTTCTCTAGCCTTATCATCAATTATTTGGCAATTCAGTTTATAAATCTCATCATTTTTATCTTTGAGCACAAACTCAAACTCAGCTTTGTTTTTGGAAATTATTTGTTGTAGCTCAATGTTCTTATTAATTAGAGCTACATTTGCTTCTCTAATGGAAGCAAATGCTGCTATGCATGGTTCAGAACATAATTTGGCTTTTGCCTCAGAGGATACCTGTTATACCTGAGGTGTAGAGGCATTGGAAAATGAAGTATCAGCAGACTCCAAAGCCATAAGAGCTAGATTCCCAAAGGGACTGTCACCACCATGTTGACCAGCACCTGAGAACAGTTGATCATGACCAGACAAGTCATCTGGTAAACTGCTCCAGTCAACAACTCCTGGGGTGAAGAAGCTGTGTTGTTGAGATTGAGGTAGTTGATGAGATTGGGAAGGCTGAGGTTCTGGTAGTGCATGAGGTTGTGGTGTCATAGGAACTTGAACTTGATTTGTCTGTGGCATGTAATAACAAGGGTACGGATATGGCATTTGACCCTGAGGAACAAAATATGCCGGAGATTGTTGTTGAGGATGATGACTAGAGGTGACAGGATGTTGCCCTCTGTGTTGTTGACTATTGCCAGGAAAAGTCACAAAGGGTGCAGTGGAGTTAGATCCAGTTGATCTACACTCTCTTGCAAAGTGTCCAAGCCTTTGGCATTTGTGACACCTCAACTTGCTCTTGTCAAAACCAACTTTGGTTTTGCCAGAGAGTCCGGAATTTTCTTCCAGTTCTTTTATAGAACTTCTGAGATCTGATATTTATCAGGCCATTTGGCTCAAAATATCCATCTCTTCTAGGTCATCATCAGCAATCCCCTTGAGATCATCCATAATGAAACATAGATTGTCATTATTACCCCAGTAAACTGACCATCAATACTCACAAATGCAGAATCAGAAGTGCTTGAATAGAAATTAATATGCTCATCATACTAGCATTCAGATGAAGCATATTCTGACTCATGACCCACCAAGGCAGTGTTGCCTTGTACAAAGTCTTCAGTGAGCTTTCCGGATGAAGACAACTTTCTCTTATTTCTATCTCTCTCTCAAAAGTGAGCAGTTTCCCATGGAGTTGGGTGAGAGATTTTGCCAAACTTGCACTGGAGCGTAGGACAATAGTATATGTGTCCCATCTCTCAGGCAGTGATCTGAGAAATCTGTTATCATCTGAATATTGGTGTATTCAGTTTGACCATTTTTAGTTCAGAGATCAAACAAGAACCGCTCATATTGTTGAGTCAGTGTCTCACCTTTCTATGAGAGAATGTCTCATATTGTGGGCAAGAATTTCTCTATTATTTGCCAAGACCTCATCTGTTCCTCCAAATTTGTCTTTCAAGGCAAGCCAGAGGTCATGGGGCAGTTTCATGATGCATTAGCCATAATAGATTTCATTTGGCAGTGCCATGGCCAGAATTCCATGGGCTTTTGCATCAATTTCAAGCAACTTCGTATCCTCATCTGAGTATTGCTCCTCCTCTTCGGAACCATTTGATTGGTTTCCGGGTTATTCACCATAGGCTTGTGTGGACCATGTACCACTGATGTCCACCCTGCGCTGTTAACAGACGTGATGGAGCAACGTCTTGCCATATGTTATACTCATTCCTAACCAGCATAGGTGCTTGTTTGAGGAACCAGTATTGTGAGGATCATTGGAAGGAGTAGTCATTTTCAGTTAAAAACATTTAGTCAAGCTTTTAAAAGTTTTAACAGACCACAACAAACTCAATGAGAACCAAGAAAAGATCTCAGGATGAATGAGCAGAAATACAGAAAATTCAATCTCTATAACCGTTTCTTGCAAAAACAAAAGCTAATTCAATCAAACTAGATCTTGAATAGCAGTTTCAATGATCAATTATTAGATCGATCAATGATTAACCTGCTCTGATACCATTTGACAGGATCAGCGATCACACGTTTGATGTATTAGGATACAAAGCAGCGGGAATACAAACTAGAATTAGACAAATTGTAGCAAGCAATCGATACTTGTAAGCATTAAGATCGCATACGGTTATAGGGAGAGAATATTATTTCTGATTTCAAGGAACGTTTATAGATGTAGAATATTTCTAATCAAATCAATCGTTCATCCATCATTCCCCTGTTACAATAAGTTGTCACTCCATATATAGAGTGCAACAATCACTGCTGTTATCACGGAAAGTGACAACTGGCAGATCTAATACAAAAATAACTAATTCTTAACAAACTACTGAATGTTCACAAACTACTGAGAACATATCAGCATGTTAAGTACAAAATATAAAACTACTGAAACTACAACGACTGAAGAACAAACTCTTCAGTCGTTTTACAAAACTACTGAAACATAAAAATATAAAACTACTGAAACTAGAAATATAAAACTACTGATATCACAACTACTGAAGAAGTACTCTTCAGCAGTTGTGACAAACTACTGAGGCTTCAGTACTTGATCTTCAGACTTTGACCTTCAGGTGTTCATCAGCTTATGACTTCAGTAGATATCATCAGCTGATGTCTTCAGTCTTTGTCTTCAGACCTTGTACATCAGTTGTTGATCTTCAGCACTTGTAAACTCTTCAGCTGTTGTACTTCAGTACTTTGGTCTTTCAGCTTCAGCACTTGTGTTCTTCAGCTGTTGTACTTCAGCACTTTGGTCCTTCAGCTGTTGAGGTCTCAGCACTTGATCTTCAGCTGTTGAAGTCTTCAGCACTTGTCAAACTACTGATGAGGCTTTCAGTAGTTGTTGTGATACCATGTGGGACTTAGAGGTTTTCTAATCTTGGCTCATTGGTTCTTTTGGTCCAACAATGGCTTTTTGGAATGTTTGTTCGAAGCTATGAAGCACTTGTAGCTGGAGAGTTGTAAGGAAAGGGAATGACAATGGAAGACATGTATCAGGTGGATCCTGATGATCTCGAAGAAACTGATATTCAATGGTAGATGGCTATGTTGACCCTTAGAGCTTGAAGATGTATGGAAAGAACTGGATGGAAGAACTACGGTGGTCAAACATCTAATTCAAAACTGGGATTTGATAAGTCCAAATTGAGATGCTTCAACTGTAAACAATTGGGACACTTTAAACGTGATTGTCCATACCCAATTGTCACTTATTCAAGCAATTCTGGAGTTCCAAGGTTAACAGCTAAGAAGGAGAAGGAAGATATGTATCACAAAAAGGAGACTGCATTGATATCTAACTTCGATTGGAGTGATGAGGTTGAGGAAACAAGAACTGAGATAAATCATGCTTTGGTTGCTGAGCTTGTTGAAAGGAATGAAAAGGAAGATGGTAAAGATGGACTTGACCTTTTCAAGGAATTCATAATGGAATTGTGACATCTGTGAATAAGAAGGTAGAGAAAGATGTTCAAAAAGGGGGGAGGTAAATCTGCAGGTATAAGAGAGGAAGGAAGTTCATGCGCTGGGCAAAGAACGGATTATGATGATAATGCTGCCATGTTGAGGAAAAGAAGTCAAGTACTACGGTGTGCTAATGTGAAAAAGCCTTAGCTGTTAAAATGATTGTGATGGGACTTCCATATGAGGTAATTCAAGATATGTGCTCATCTCCTTGCAAAATTAGATTATTTGGGATTTATAAAGCTAATCATCTATTAACGGATAATGAAAAGGTTTTAAGCGAATCAATGATGAAGTTAAAATCAATGAATCAAATACTTTGTTAAATTAAATGAGGCTTTAAAAGAAAATGATTATCTAAAACGAATTGTTTTGGAAAGAAATGTTGAGATTAACACTTGACCGAAAGATTTGCCCTTGCTGATTTTGAAACAAGCAAACTTCAGTCAAAGTTAGACAAATGGACCATTTCAGGAATGAAACATGATGATCTATGTAAATCTCAATGGGGAGCTAGGATTAAAACGGGATTGGGTTATGAAAATGTAACGGTTTATCCTCCACCTAGTACATAGTGTTATTCTCCTATGCCTATTCCTCATCGTTCTAATGATTTTATCAAAAAAGATAATGGCATTATGTCTGCAGGTTTAGAGGGTGTTAACTCTAAGCACGTTCGTGAAGATACGAGTATGGACCAACTAGTGGGCTTGGATGCACTAGTATTAGTACACTGATTGTCAGCAATCTGTTTTAGATCACAAGTCTAGTTTAAATTCTGTTTTTGTTTCTAGTTCTCCTGTAACAGACTCTATTGTCTCATGTTCTCATGATGGTTCTATTTCATCTTTTAAGTTAGTACATTGTGGTGATGTCTTTTATTCTGGTGATGATTGTGATGCAACTGATCTTTCGGCAAAGTCGTCTAAGCAAATTAAAACTAATTGTTTTGAAAAGTTCTTTTCTCATCCCATTCCATCATTCACTCCATCAATATGTCTTTATCTGATGAAAGAATTACCTCTTCGTCTGAAACTAGTACGAGTGGAATTAGTTCTACTAGTACGATGGACAAACATTCATCTATTTTTGTAAATAACAATTCTTGTTCAAATAAATATCAACCTATTGGCATGTATGAGACTTTTAGTGACATCAATTCTAGTGTATCTGAATGTGATGAGGAAATTATCATTGATCATATTCTTACCTCATCACATCACAAACCTAGACACAAACCTCATTGTTTCAAGTGTGGTCAAGAGGACCATCTTGTCAAGAATTGTCCAACATTGCTTAATAGACATCTTAATAGGAACTATTTTGGAAATAAATTAACAAAATTGGTTAATAATTTATTTCGAAAAAAATTTGCTTCACCTAATGATAAAGTTGTTCAATCTTGGGTTCCTATCACACCTGGTGAATCTGTTCTTCATTTCATTTCAGGAGTCATCCACTAAGATTGTAAACAGCACGTGGCATGTAGATAGTGGTTGCTCCAAACATATGACAGGGCTAAAAGACTTACTGACCAGTTATGGATTATTGACAGAGGATATGTTGCTTTTGTTGGCGACAAAAGGGTGGAAAAGTGATTGGGCAAGGAGAAGTATCTAATGGTTCTTTAACTTTGGAAAAAGACAACTATGTTCCTGAGCTGGCATTTAATCTTGTGGGTGTTTCTCAAATCTACGATAAAGACATTCCTCTCTTGTTAAATCTAATGAACGTCTATTTTTAAAATCAGAGATTGACATTCGAGATGATTTTATTCTTATGCGTGCTCCGAGAAAACATGACACATATCTTCTTGATATGAACTCCAGCGAGTCAAAGTCTACTACAACT
This sequence comes from Flaveria trinervia, assembly GCA_025506515.1. Lineage (NCBI taxonomy): Eukaryota > Viridiplantae > Streptophyta > Magnoliopsida > Asterales > Asteraceae > Flaveria > Flaveria trinervia. Next base: position 32,156,527 of record CM046447.1, read on the forward strand.
TGTTTTCTTTCTAAAGCATCAACCTTTGAATCTCTCTTATGGCATCGTCGATTGGGCCACGTTAATTTTAAAATTATTAACAAATTAGTAAAAAACAATCTCGTGAGAGGACTTCCTTCAAAAGATTTTTCTTTTAACGAAATATGTATGGCGTGTGCCAAGGGCAAACAACACAAGAAACCACATAAGCCTAAACTTGAAAACAACATATCTTGTCCTCTCGAGTTTTACATACTGATTTGTTTGGCGCAATTAGCGTTAATCTATTGCTAAAATTTTTTTTTGCCTTGTTGTTACAGATGATTTCTCCAGATGTTCATGGGTGAGATTCCTTGCTCACAAAGGAGAGGTTGCTGAAGAATTACAGAGATTAGTTCTGTCTATCGAGACATTCAGCAAGAGAAAGGTATGGGTCTGAGAAGCGACAAAGGCACTGAATTCAAAAATCAGATTCTTGATTCATTCTGTGCTCAAAAGGGGATTGTAAGACAGTTTAGTGCCGCCAGGACACCTCAACATAATGGTGTAGCTGAACGAAATAATCCCACTCTCATTGAAGTTGCACGTTCAATGCTGATAGAATCCAGTTTACCCATTATCTTTCGGGCTAAAGCAATAAATTGTGCTTCATATGTTTTAAATCGAGTGTGATTGTCAAGGATAAGATGAAGACTCCTCATGAACATTTTCATAAAAGGAAACATTAATTGAATTCTTTTGACCATTTGGATGTTCATACACTCTTCTGAATACTCAATCACTATAGACAAAGTTTGGTGTTGTGTCTGATGAGTGTTACCTTGTCGGATACTCTTCTTCTCAAATGGCCTATCGAGTTTATAACAAGAGAAAACGTATGGTTCAAGAGTCGTTCTATGTTGATTGGCAGGAGTCTAATTCTTCTCATGTTCGATCTGAACAAGCATGGTTCTTTGACTCCGATACTGTTTTAATTCATTCAATCTTCCTGCTTCGACCATGATGCATCCACTAAATGTTCAAACCAATATATCTCCTCCACTTCATCTCCTGTTCATTCCACCCCATCTACAAATGATACCATTTCAGCTGATATTAGTTCATCTTCTCCATTGTTGGATTCTTCTTCACCAACATCTCCTTCTTCATCACCTACATCTATACCCTCACAACCTATTTCATCTCCTTCTCCCTCATCTAATCCTACACTATCCGTGAGTGAAAATTCTTCTCACATATTCCCTTTAGACATCGATTACAAAACTTTGAAAAATCATCTTCTTGATAATGTTATTGGATTTATCACTCATGGTGTTTGGACGCGGAGTCAATCTGGTTTGATTAATATCTGTCTCTTTTCCGACTTCATTCTTAAATTGTCCTGAAAACTGTGCATGCCGCTCTACTGGATTCATGCTAGGTGGAGTGAATGCAATTGGAGCTTTAACAATTCTCAAAGCTTAAAGTTTGGACCTTGGTTGACTTGTCTCCTAACAAATGGCCAATTGGTACAAAATGGGTGTTTAAGAACAAACCAGATGATCGTGGTGTGGTGGTGCGTAACAAGTCTAGACTCGTTGTCAAGAAGAAGGGATTGACTATACTGAAGTCTTCGCTCCTATCACCCGTCTTGAAGCAATCAGGATCTTTCTCCCTCATGTTGCCTATAAACAGTTCAATGTCTATCAGATGGATGTTAAGTGTGCTTTTCTTTACGGGGACATGAATAGGAGATATTTGTGTGTCAACCACCAGGTTTTGAGGATCCTGACTTTTCAGATAAAGTCTATAAGCTTGACAAGTCGCTGTATGGTCTTCATCAAGCACCTAGAATCTAGTATGAGACCTTGACACAGTATCTATTAAGCAATGGTTTCTCACGTGGTACCATCGATATGACTCTCTTCAAAAAGGAAGTGAATGGTGAATGCTTTTCGTCCAAGTTTATGTTGATAATATCATTTTTGGATCTACCAATTCACTATTATGTCGAGAGTGTGAAGAGGTGATGTGTCAACGGTTTGAAATGAGTATGATGGGGGAAATGTGCTTCTTTCTTGGTTTACAAGTTGAACAAAAGAAAGAATGAATTATTGTTCATCGGGAGAAGTATATTAAAGAAATCTTGAAGAAATTCAAGATGGACGACCCCTCTCATGAATTGACTCCCTTTATTGCTCAGACTTGTCTCACTCCTCATGAAAACGGGAAACATGTTGGTCCTCATCTCTATAGATCTATGATCGGTTCCCTCATGTATGTTACAACCAGTCGTCCTCATATCACTTTTGTTGTACCATACTGTGCTCGATATCAGTCGGCCCCAAAAGAGTCACATGAGAAAGCTGTGAAGAGAATATTTTGTTATCTCAAAAGCTCATCCTGTTTAGGTCTATGGTATCCTTATGGAGGGAATTTTGATCGACATGCTTATTTTGACAGTGATTCTAATACTTGCAAGTTAAACAGAAAATCGGTGTTCGGAGGATGTCAATACGTGGAAAATTGTTTGGTGTCATGGCAAAGCAAGAAACAGACTACTGTCTCTCTTTCTATAGGAGAAGCAGAATACATTGCTGCCTCTAGCTGTTGTTTCCAAGTTCTTTGGATACAACACCAAATGATTGACTATGGAATTAACTTTCTCCACACGCCGTTGTTTTGCGACAACGAAACAGCCATTGCGATTGCTAAAAATCCTATTCATCATTCTCGAACCAAGCACATCGAAACTCGGATTCATGCAATTCGTGGTGCCTAAGAAAAGTGTTTTATCGATATTATACCCATTGACACAAAAAAGTCAAAAAGCAGATCTATTCATAAAAACTTTTGATAAACCCCGTTTTTATGAATTGATCTCTATGCTCAGGTTAATATCCTTTTAAAATAATAATAACAACAACAATAATAATAATAATAAATAAATTTTGAGGGAACTTTTCAATAATCATGGTGTTAATTTTGAAATGATGAGAAATGTTTATCTCCTCTGGATATGTTAATTTTTGCATGATTAGTACTTAAAATGAAATGATACTAATTGATGCTGTAATCTGTTTCACATCTTTTTATAATAAAAAAAATAATTCTCAAACAAACAAATTGTGTAACGATATGCTTGATAGACTCAGTCTGACAATAAAGTAAGCCGGAGCATTTTGATTTACACTAAATATATGCTTAAGGATGTCTGGATTTACGCAATAATTTTGGCCTGCACAAAAACTGAGTTCCGACAAAAATCGGATTGAGAATTGATCTTTATCACCTTTATACTACTATTATTAGCCCTATCCATGAGTGATGTCTGTTGTAGTTATGTGTCATGTACTTGTGATTATCTCCTCTGCTCTACGGTGGTACCGACCTGGAGTGATGATCTCCTCTGCTGTACGGTGGTACTGACCTGGGCTCTGATCGGCACATGATTAAATGGTCATCTCCTTTGTTATACGTGAGTATAGACCTAGAGCTCTGTCCTACTTGATCTTGTTTGTATCACATCATCTAAATGATGATTTCTTATCTGAATGCAATATTCCGAACAATACTCACTTGCACACTAATGCACAAACCTTACTCTATAAAGATCGTTCCAAAATTCAAAAAATATTGAGGTTGGGTGAGGGTTTTTACCAAATGATTATGGGGTCCTAACATTCTAAAGATGGGTTTAAGTGGACAAGCATATTAGCAATCGTTATTGATCTGTTTCTAGAATTTCAAAATCATTCAAAGACTGTGATTAGATTCTATTATCAATGTGATCTCATTACCGATGGATGATATAAATCATCTTTGTGTTATATTTGTCTTGAGGATGTGATCTCCGATCAATCTTGAGCTCTGTTATGTTTGCTTTGTTTTAATAATAATAAAAAATAATTTCAGCGAAAGTATACTTTCGCTATGTGTTTCGCCAGACGAAATTGCAATTTCGCTTAACATTCTCATTATAAGCCATGTTATTTTGATCCGAATTTCGTCTCACGAAATTAAACTTCGCCGGGCGAAACTGCTGTTTCGTCTCGCAGCATGCAAAACTATGTCCTATTTAAGTCCTTCTGCGAATTTACATCCTCACACTTTCGCACTTTCGTAATTTCGTCCTTCTTAGGGCTTTCCATAACTGTTTATGTGGATTAGTGTTTTTTTTATTGTTGCTTAGGTGTTTTGGTTGTTTTTTGATAGCATGTGAGTTTCGAACCTTGGACAATTTTTAAAACATGTTAATAATAACACATTCTGAGTCTATTTGATTGTGTCTCTTTGATGTCTTCGTTGTTCATCGAGCAAAACTATTGTTTATCCTGCGAAACTGAATGAAAGTTCTTTATTTTTTAGCGAAACTGTGAGGTTACTCCGTCCATGCAAACGTAACAGTTTCTCTGACCTAGCTTCAGTTTCGCCGGATATGATCATAGGCTTGTACAGTTTCGCCCGGTCGAAAATATATTTCTTGGTCAGTGAAATTGATATGTTTTAACTCGCGAAACTACATTTTTGCTGGCCAAAACTCTTAGTGAAACTTCATTTTCGCCGGCCGATACTGTCAGCGAAACTATTCTTTCGGCAAACATATTTTTTTAATTTTCTTTTATTTTTTTTGTAATTCCTTAAATTCTTATGCAACTTATCTGGTCTCTTCTTCACGATCAAATGTCTAACTTAAAGTTCGATGAGCAGAATAATATTACTGCTATTATCGATGACACACATCCTAAAGGTGTTTGAGACTGCATTAGATGGTTGCAAATATCACCCATAGCTTATGCCATATCTCGTTCGACCACCATTTATGATCTTCAGATCAGAGATTTTTGGAGATCTACTGAGTATGATACATGAGGAAATTCACAACGAATTACTACTAAAATCCTAGATCATGAAGTGACCATTACTACTGAGACCGTTTCAAGGATATTGACTAGAAGAGGATTCTGGAGATTAAGTTACTATGACAGATTCGGAGGTGTTCCAGGCCTTTAGAATCATGGGATATGAGGGGCCAGCTTTTGGTTCCCGCAAGGACAACAAAAAGTCATTTCTGTCCAAGGAGTGGAGGTTTATTGCTCATGTTTTTATTATGTGTCTTGATCACCGTAAAGGTGGATGAGAGGGACTAAACATTGGTTGGGAAAAGGCAATGGTGTTATGTTGCAAAGGAGAGAAGGCCAACATTGCCAAACTAATATTTGCTTGCATGGCTGAGAACGTGATGGCCTTGAAGAAAGACAAATGGCTGTTATATCCCCGTTTTCTATAGATGATTTTTGATGATCTTATACCAAATGCACCAAAACATGGAGAGGTAAAGAGGCTTGTACAAATGAACCCTCGGATTTTTGCTCACTGATGTGAAATCGTCATGATTTTAGTGGAAGGATCACCCATCTTTGGGAAAATATGTACCCTACAGAGATATGGAGTTATATTAAATGAGTGGATGAATTTGAGAACAAAAGGGCTGAAGAATCCAGGTTATAGCGATCTGAAGCAATAAAGAAAAGAAATGATATGCTAAGGAAAAGGATTATGATTTTGAGGAAGATTTAAATAAAAAAGCTGAAGAGATGAGAGTAGAGAAGGAAAGAAGATTGAAGAAGAAAGCCCATACTGCAGAACCTGAGAGGCGTACAAAACAGAGACATGAAGGTTTCACCGAAAGAAGGGAGGAAAGAGGAAACTTTGATGAAGACATGATTCGCAATCTTAATACCTCTTTGGCTAACGAACTGAGCATGATCAAGACTAAACTTACCAATCAAGAGATTCGAGAACAACAAAAAGATGAGGTAATAGAGGGCATGAAGAAGATGCTTGTTGATCAACATTGCCTACTCAAGAAGTTATTTGAGGAGATTGCACATCTGAAAGCTGCTGCCGGCCTGCCTGATCAACTAACTCCATTTGAGTTAGATGATTTGACTGACACTTCAAAGTATCCATTTCTGAATGTGGGTACTTCATCCAAGGTAGGAGAGGACACATCTGGTGTAGCAACCACTAATGGTGGAGATTGTGAAGTTAGAGCTAGTTAGAGACGAAGTAATAAGAGATAAGTCTTTGAAAAGAGATTGAAAAGGGAAGGGGTTGATGAAGAAGTTAAAGATGAACAACTCATAGACTATGATTCTGAACCGGAGTTCTATGAAGTGGTAGAGCGGCCTTTGATTTATATGGCAAAGAAAGGGGAGGATGCTGAAGATGTGTTTGAGTTGGATAGAGCCGACTAGTTTGTAAAAGAGAACGAACTAGAAGAACTCACTCCCTTATTCTAACATATGGGAGGGTTGAGTAAACAGGAAGCCGACAAGAAAATTATCAGCTGGGCCTATAATCCCGGGCTAAAAATATTCATGATTAATAGAAGGGGAGGTAATATTAGTTATTTGCTTAAGAGGAAGGCTTTTAAGTCCTTGCCTAAATAGGACCTTAGGTGTCTGGCAGCTCTACCACTTCTGAATGCGTATTTGAGCGAGAGAGCCACTCTTTTGATGAAAGAAATACAAAACGGGCTTAATGACAACTTCAAATTATTTCGTTTCATGAAGGCAGAACGGAGAAGGTCAAAGAAAGACAAGGACTGGGAAACGGGATAGGGGCGAATTGTTCTAAGAATTAAACCACCAAAGACAGTTCACAGAGTTAGATTATCTGATCCCCTTCCCCAATAGCTACAGGATTTCGAGAAATGTTTTTATGATAATAACACTGGGGAAGCTATGATTTGGGTGAAGAATGGCAAAGAATTTAAAGTTTTTAATCTTATGGAATTGTTTAGTTTCTGTGATGAAGATTTATTGGTGTTGTGTGAGAATCACATAAAGGTTGGGGCTAGGGAAGAGACTTGAAAAGAAGCTAGTCTTTTTCTGAATGTAGCCAACAAGATTAGAGGGGTCAGGTCTGAGGTGAAGAAGTTAGCTGAAAGGGTAAGGGCTCAAGATGACCTTAACATGGATATTCAAGATTTAGCAAAGTAGTTTATTGGGCTAGTGGTCATCCCGATGGAGCTAGTGATACAGGAGGAAACAGTAAAGAATCACGTGCTCAAGCTTCAGAGGGAGCTGTTGCAAGAGATGCTCAAGATTAATCTAAAGCAACATAGGCATTGGAGGTGAAGAGACTAATCAAGCCGAGTGAAGATGGTGAGCTCCAACCTAGGGGGAGTATTGAAGATCATGAATAGCTTGGACTCACCTTAGTTTAGGTTGTTTACTTTTACTTGTAATAGGTCTTTTGTTAGTTTCTTTTGTAAGTACTTAGATTTATGTTTTGGCAGTCTTGCGAAACTGTGAGCGAAACTATAAGTTCGCTCACAGTTTCGCTGTTTTGTTCGCCTGGCAAATCTACTATTTCGCCTGGCGAAACTATAGTTTCGGCAGTGCAGTTTCGCTGATAGCGAAAGTGTATGCGAAACTATAAACTGGTATATATTGTTTTCTTTCTTTCTATTGTAGGGTAAGCTTGCAAAAACCCTTATCGATTATCATTGTTGCAAGTTACCATTTCAAGCAGTTAATACACAGAATTATTCATGTGCTTTATGTTATTGATTATCATTGATCATTGTCTTATTATGAATGAGTTCTCATTGTGTTCAATCCTCTTTGATAATGTTGTTTAGTGCATTTGTTGGATATTGAATGATTCTTATATCATTTTCATTGTTCTACGATCACATGGACCAACAAGCTCTTCACCAACTCATGTAAGTTGGTGACTTTATAAAGTTGCAACAGAAAGGGGTCCAGCTTCATGGAAAAGTACATTAGATAAAGCATGTTGTTAAAAGTCTTTAGAAGAAATCTGTCTTCAAGAGTTGAGCTTTGGAAGACTTCATCTTTGGTTTCGGAAGATTTCACACTTAGAATATTTCTGTTGCTTGTGTGAAACTTCCGAAGCATTCTTCTTAAGTATTTGTGCAACATGCATGCTGAAAGACTTTGCGTGTTTGGTTGCTTCAGCCTCTTCAAATAATCTTTACACATCTTTCTCAAGATATCCATTTAGAAAAGCAGTTTTGACATCCATTTGCCAAATCTCATAATCATAATGAGCAGCTATGGCAAATAATATCCTAATAGACTTTAGCATTGCAATCAGCGAGAAAGTCTCATCATAATCAACCCCTTGAGTTCGAGTGATACCTTTTGCTACAAGTCTAGCTTTATAAGTATCCAAGTATCCATGCATATCAGTTTTCCTCTTCAAAACCCACTTACTTCCAACTTCCTTGGAGTTAAGAGGTGGTATAATCAAATCCCACACATGTTTGTCATACATGGATTGCATTTCAACGTTCATGGCTTGAGGCATTTGTGACAAGCCAAATTGGACATTGCATCATGGTATGTGGTTGGTTTACCGGAATCTACAACATAGCATCCATTTACGAAAAATCCATATCTTTCAGGTGGATTACTAAATCTACCAGATCTGTGAACGTTTGGTGTTTATTGATCCTCCTCAAGATCCACTGTTCTAGTGCTAGCTCATTCGTTTGCATGCTAGTGTCAACCAAATATGTATCGGGTTGTGGTTCTTGATCCTCCTCAAGATCCACTGTTCTAGTGCTAGCTCATTCCATAAGGAACTTGGCTTCTAAGAACTCAGCCTTCTTGGCAACAAACTCCTTTTGTTCCAATGGATCATAGAAATAATATCCCATAGAATTTCTACGATATTCAGTAATGATACACTTAGTGGAATGGCTTTCTAACGTATTTGAGGTGGGAGTATTAACATAAGCCTCACATCCCCGCACCTTTAAATATGATAGTGATGGAACCCTTCCATGCCATATTTCAAAAAGTGACTTTTCCACTTTCTTGGTTGGTGCCATATTCAAAATACATGCCGTAGAGAGGAAAGCAAAACCCCGAAATGATAGAGGCTGTTGGACCAAAAGAATCAATGAGCCAGATCAGAAAAACCTTTAAGTCCCACAAGACATCACAACAACTGCTGAAGACTTGACCAGCTGTTTGACAAAGTCTGAAGATCAACAGCTGAAGACTAAAGTACTGAGGACTTCAACAGCTGAAGAACAATGTCTGAAGATCAACAGCTGAAGACCAAAGTCTGAAGATCAACAGCTGAAGACCAAAGTCTGAAGATCAACAGCTGAAGACTAAAGTACTGAAGAGTTCAACAGCTAAAGGCCAATGTCTGAAGATCAACAGCTGAAGACTAAAGTACTGAAGATCAACAGCTGAAGTACAAAGACTGAAGACAACATCTGAAGACATCAACTGATGACAACAACTGAAGTTCAAGAAGTCCAAGTATTGAAGCCTTCAGAGTTTGTCACAACAGCTGAAGAAGCATTCTTCAGTTGTTGTGATGGTTTCCTTTCAGTAGTTTTTTTTTCTATTTCAGTACTTGTAAAACGACTGAAGAATCTTCAGTCTTTGTTGTTTCAGTAGTTCCTTTTAGTAGTTGTACTGATAGTTAACACTTGGTATTTTTGTAAGAAGATGTCAGCTGTTTGACATCTTCAGTAGTTGTGTTAACTTTCAGTAGTTAAATAACAGTTAGATGTCAATGTCAAGTGACATCAGCTGACGTCAGCTTCCCTTATAAAAGGAAATATGACCTAATTGTAACGCAACGGAAGCCAGCCGAAACGTGTATTGAATGAATATATTCTTTTTGGCAGAAATTCTCTCTCTATAACAAACATTGTTTCATTGATAAATTTCGTGTGTTCTTGTTTAAATTTGTTAATTTGTGGGCACATTCCACTGCAAATCCAATCTAATTGATCAAACTAGATGCTGAGATCCTAACAAATGGTATCAGAGCAGGTTAATCATTGATCGATTTAACAATTGATCATTGAAACTGTTCTTTTGCTATCTATGTTTGACAGAATTAGCAAATTTGCAAGAATCGGTTATAGAGATTGAGTTTTTGTTGCTTATGGCCATTTTGTTTGAGGTTCTAAGTGGTTTTGAGCTAGATTTACTTTGTTTACCTTGAATTTGTCTGAATTCTGAATATGACTACTCCTTCTAATGACCCTCACAATACTGGTTCCTCAACCAAGCCTCTGATGCAGGTTAGGATGAGTATAACAAATGGCAACAAATAAATCTCCATCACCTATCTGTTAACAGTTCAGGTTGTTGGACATCTGTGGTACATGGTCCACATAAGCCTATGGTGAACAATCCGAAAACCAACGAAATGGTTCCGAAGAAGAAGGAACAATACTCTGATGAGGATCGAAAACTGTTTGAGATTGATGCTAAAGCTCATGGAATTCTGGCCATGGCACTGCCTAATGAAATCTATTCTGGGCTTATGCATCATGAAACTACTCATGACCTTTGGAAGGCACTGAAGAACAATTTGGTGGTACTGATAATGTCTTAGCAAACAATAGGGAAATACTTGCCCAACAATATGAGACATTTGCTCATAGGAAGGATGAGTTTGAGCATTTTTCATGTTTGATCTCTGAGCTGAAAATGGTCAAACATGAATACACTAATAGCCAGATGAACCACAGATTCCTCAGATCACTGCCTGAGAGATGGGACACATATACAATTGTCCTACGCTCTAATGCAAATCTGGATAGCCTATCTCTCACCCAACTTCATGGGAAACTGCTTACATTTGAAAGAGAGATAGAGCAGAAAAGGAAACTGGCATCGTCAGGAAAGCTCACTAAAGACTTTGTACCAGGGAACATTGCCTTGGTCGGTCATGAGTCAGAATATGCTGCATTAGAAAGTAATTCTGATGTGCATATAGATTTCTCTTCAAATAGTTCTGATCATGCATTTGTGAGTGTTGATAGTCAGTCATGCTGTAATAGTGACAATTTGTGCTTCATTATGGATGATTTGAAAGGTATAGCTGATGATGACTTTGAAGAGATGGATATTTTGAGCCAAATGCCTTGATTAATATCAGATCTCAAAAGTTCTACAAGAGAATTGGTAGGAAATTCCCTGGACTCTCTGGCCAAACCAAAGTTAGTTTTGACAAGAGTAAGTTGACGTGTCACAAATGCCACAGGCTTGGGCACTTTGCAAGAGAGTGTAGATCATCTAGATCTAACTCCTCTGCACCCTTTGTGACTTTTCCAAGTAATATTCAACAAAACAGAGGGCAACATCCTGCTAGTTCTGGGCATCAATCACAACCTCTATCTCCTGCATATTTTGTCCCTCAGGGTCCAATGCCATATCCATCTCCCTGCTATTACATGCCACAAACCAGAAAAGTTCAAGTACCCATTGCTCAACAACCACCTACTATTGCTGAGTCTCAACCTTCCCAATCTCATCAACAATCTCAACCTCAACAACACAGCTTTTTCACCCCAGGAGTTGTTGACTGGAGCAGTTTACGAGATGATATGTCTGGTCATGAACAACTGTTTTCTGGTGCTGGTCAACATGGTGGTGACAATCCTTTTGGAAACCTTGCTCTTATGGCCCTGGAGTCTGCTGATACCTCATCCTCTAATGCCTCCACACCATAGGTATCCTCTGAGGGCAAGCCAAGCTATGTTTTGAAACATGCATAGCCGCATTTGCATCTATTAGAGAAGCAAAGGTAGCTTTAATTAACAAGAACATTGAGCTAGAACAAATAATATCCAAAAGAAAAGCTGAATTTGAGTCTGTGCTTAATGATAAGAATGACGAGATTTACAAACTTAAATGCCAAATCACTGATGATAAGGCTAGGGAAGAGGTACTTCTAGAGAAGTATAGAGACCTCAAAGAAACACTTGCAGCTACCCAGGTAGAGTGTGATCGATGGGTACATTCCTGCAAGGGTTTTGAAATGCTTCTCAGTAAGGAGTCTGCTTCCAATGTGAAGTTTGGCATTGGTTATAATCACACTGCTCCTCCTACAGATTTTACTCCCAAAGCAGAGGTAGAATCTGATAGAGAAAGCAATAACCAATCCTTTTCATCATGTGATCTACTATCTACTACAGCACCATCAAGGTTGGAGTCAGCATTAGTTCCTCCCAAAACCTATTAGCTGATGTTGATGGTAAAAATGCTGACACTCACATGATCAAAAGGTTGATCACTCCAGGTGGTATTTCACAAAGTACTGAAAGTACTAAAGAGCAAGTCATAACACCTGGAGAACAAACCCAAACTACTGCATGTACTAAAGGAAAGGAAACTGCCAGTAGAAAGGGTGGGAAAATTACTGAAGAAGATATCAAGAAAGCATGTACTGCAAGGAAGAAAACTGCTAGTACTGGTCGCAAACTATTGAAGAATAAGTCTTCAGTAGTTTCATCTTCTTCAGCAGATGATCAACTTAAGATGAAGAAAAAGCCATGTGAAATATGTGGCTTATTCAATCATCTTACTGATGAGTGTTGGTATAAAAGGGCTCCAAACTCAAACACAATAAGAACATTAAAAAGAAAATGGATAAAATGAAAACTGAGTTTGAAACCAAGTTTGTACCAGCAAAATCAAAACCTGTAACCCCAAAATCCAAAAAGAAATCCAAAAAGGAAGGGGTTAATCTGGCAACAGCTGAGGTTCCCCAAAGGGAGATGGTACAACACAGGAATCCATCAATCTTAAGCACTAATGTGTCTGATGAGCTGAAGGTTTTATCACAGAATCAGACACAAGTTGTTATGATGGTTCAACATCTATTGGGGAGAGTCAACCAATTAGATGCTCATGTGCTGAAACCACAGAGAAGAAAATCCATGCCAAAGGATTCTTCTTCTTCACCATCTCTATCCCCTTAGGCTGTTCTTCATAGCAAATCTGTTAATTTACCATTTGTTGATGTGAACAGACCCAAAACCAAAAAGGTTTGGGTCTCAAAAACTAACTAATTTACTATGATTGTTAGGTTCTTCAGCATGCCACAGTAGCATCTGGTATGTTGACAGTGGAGGATCTATGCATATGACAGGGAACAACTCTCTTCTTTATGACTACTCTCAAGGAAAGAAGGGCTTTCTTTCTTTTGGCAATGATGCTAAGGGTTACATCATTGGCAAAGGCTTTGTCTCCAATGGGGAAATAAGGTTTGATGCTGTTAACCATGTGGAGAATCTCAAGTACAATCTCTTGAGTGTCACTCAAATGTGTGATAAAGGCCATGTTGCTCTTTTCACCAGTCAGAACTGCAGGACTTTGTCATCCAAAGTTATGAGTTTGATTGATAAGGTGTTGGATGATCACACTCTCCTGAGGGCCAACAGGACAGGAAGAGTGTATGCCTTAGATCTTTCCAAGAAAATATATCTCAAAGGCCATCCTTGCCTATTTTCCAAGGCTTCTCCTCAAGAATCTATTCTATGGCATAGAAGGCTGGGTCATGTGAATCTTAAAAACTTGAATCAGCTTATACATCATGGTTTAGTAAGGGGATTGCCTATGAAGGAGTTCAGATGTGAAGAAAACTGCATTGCTTGTTTGAAAGGAAAACAACACAAAGTCTCATTCCCTCCTATTGAAGAACCTAAGTCCATTGCCTGCTTGCAATTACTACACATGGATATCTTTGGTCATGTGAGAGTAATGAGTATGGCAAAGAAGAAATACTGTCTGGTATTATGGATGATTACTCCAGATTTGTATGGACTTTCTTCTTGCATTCAAAGGATGAGGCTGCTCAGACAATTATAAACTTTGTGTTGTATGTTGAGAAGCAGTATTCCCTATCTGTCAAGTGTATCAGAAGTGATAATGGAACAGAATTCAGAAACCATACACTTGATGACTTTTATCTCTCAAAGGGAATCAAGAGGCAGTTCAGCATCCCAAGGACTCCAAAACAAAATTGAGTAGTAGAGAGAAAGAACAGGACCCTAATTGAATCTGCAAGGTCCATGTTGGCTGACTCTAGTTTGCCACTAATCTTTTAGGCTGAAGCTGTTAACACAGCTTGCTATATGCAGAATAGAGCCTTAGTAAATCAGAGGTTGATGAAGACTCCATATGAAGTTCTACATCATTTGGCTCCTCTAATTTCATTTTCCAGAGCCTTTGGGTGTCCTTGTTTCATTCTCAACCCAAAGGATCAACTCCATAAATTTGATCCTAAGGTGGATGCAGGGTATTTTGTTGGTTATTCATCTACTTGCAAGGCATACAGAGTCTTCAACTGCAGAACAAAGATAGTTGAAGAGACTCTGTATGTGAAGTTAAATGAATCTCCAAAGGACAAGATTCCACAAACCCTGTGGAGTTATTTGATTTGGACATACTGCAATATGTTCCTTATCAGGCTTCAGCTGTTGCTCCTGTTAACAGTTCTCCACCTGGTGGTATTGACGATGATGATAATATCAATACCCACCTATTCAAGTTTAGTGATCAACTGCCTGAGTCCACTAAACTTGATGTTCATGTAGCTTCAGCAGTTCCATCCACACAAATGCTGATGAGATCACTAATTCCTCTACATCTTTTGATTTGCCATCTCATTCGTGGTCTCAAGAGTCTGCATCACCATCTGCTGTTGCTGAAGGTCCTACAAACACTTGCACAGATCTCATTATTTATCAAGAGCTGAAGAATCACCCAATGTCTCAAATCATTGGTGATATCAATGCCGGAGTTTGAACAAGAAGTCAATTGTCCAATTCTGTCTATATGCTCTCTTCATTAGTCAGTAAGAGCCAAGAACTATCACATTGCTTTAAGGACAATGGATGGGTTGAAGCCATGCAGCTTGAGCTACTTTAGTTCAACAAGCAGAAGTGTGGGAACTGGTTTCTCTACCCCCAGGTAATTGTGCAATAGGCACTAAATGGGTATTTAGGAATAAAACAGATGAAAATGGGCTTATTGTTAAGAACAAGGCTAGACTGGTTGTTCAGGGGTTTGCACAGGAAGAAGGTATTGATTATGATGAAACCTTTGCTCCTGTAGCCAGATTGGAGGCAATTAGATTGTTCTTAGCCTATGCTGTATTCCACAATCTTAAAGTTATTCAAATTGATGTTAAAAGTGCATTTTTATATGGTAAAATAAAAGAAGAGGTTTATGTGTGTCAACCATGAGTTTTGAGGATAATAAACATCCAGATTGGGTATACAAGCTTGATAAGGCTCTTTATAGGTTGAAACAAGCTCCTAGAGCCTGGTATGAGACATTATCAAATTTTCTTCTTCAAAATAATTTCACTAGAGGCTCCATAGATAAAACTTTGTTCATTAAGAAGGTGGATCAGCATAAGCTACTTGTTCAATTTGTGTTGATGATATTATTTTTGCATCCTCTGATCCTTAGTTGTGTGATGATTTTACCAATTTAATGCAAAAGAAGTTTGAAATGAGTGCAATGGGAGAATTACAGTTCTTTCTAGGATTGTAAATCAAACAAAAGGCTGATGGGACTTTCATTCATCAGTCTAAATATACAAGAGACCTTTTGAATATGTTTGATTTACAAAACTGTAAGCCCTGTTCTACTCCCATGTGCCACACCACTCAACTGGATGCAGATCAGAAAGGTAAAGCTGTTGATGAAACACATTGCAGATGTATGATTGGGTCCTTGATGTACTTAACAGCTTCTAGACCAGATATCATGTTTGCAACTTGTGTTTGTGCTAGATTTCAGGCTGCTCCTAAAGAGTCTCATTTGATTGCAGTCAAGAGGATCTTTAGATATGTGCAAGGTACACAATCTGTAGGTTTATGGTATTCCACTGGACACTCTTGCAAATTAGTTTCTTTTTCTGATAATGACTATGCAGGGTGTAAGTTAACCAGAGAGTCAACTTCTGGTGGATGTCAATTCCTAGGCAACTGTTTGATTTCTTGGCAGAGTAAGAAACAAACATTGTTGCTACATCCACTGTTGAAGCAGAGTACATTGCTGCTGCAAGTTGTACATCTCAGGTACTCCGGCTTCAGAACCAACTTTTGGATTATGGCATTACAGAGACTAAGACTCCATTATTAATGGATAGTGCTTCAGCTCTTTGCATTGTCAAGAATCCTGTCCAGCATTCTAGGACCAAACATATAGAGATCAGACACCATTTTATTAGGGACTGTTTTGAAAAAGGTCTGATTCATCCAAAATTTGTGCCTAGTGCTAATGAGCTTGCGGACATTTTTACTAAGACTTTGGATAGTTCAACTTTCCAAAACCTAGTGTTAAGGCTTGGTATGCTGCAGCTAGAATAAGTGACAACTACTGATGATCTCAGTAAACAAGTACTTATGATCATTAGTAAACATCTCACAAATATGTACTGATTATGTTAAAAGAAACTAATGCAGTTATAACTACTGATGTCAGTAAAAACAGACAAGTACTGATGTCGTATGAAATACTGAAAACAGCTAAAAAGTCTGATGAGTAAGTGTTGAGGACAGTATCAAATAGCTGAAAAGCTACGAATTGATAAAACTACTGATGGGAATTTTCTCTTCAGTTGTTTTACAACTATTGTTTCATCTTAAACAACTGAAGCAAAACCAATGTCTTTAGTAGTTTCACAACTACTGATGACTAACACCAAGTCTTCAGTCGTTTACAACAACTGATGACAAAACCATGTCTTCAGTAGTTTCACAACTACTGATGACTAACACCAAGTCCTCAGTTGTTTCCAACATCTGAAGCCAAAACCATGGTTTTTAGTAGTTTTATAACTACTGATGCCTAAAACCAAGACTTCAGTTGTTTCAACCTCTGAAGGTTAATACCATGTCATCAGTCGTTTAAAACTACTGATGATTAACACCAAACCCTTCAGTTGTTTTATAACCCATACCCTATAAATACCTAATCCTACAAAGCTTCATTATCTCAAACCTAATGTTCAAAAACTCCGAACCTTCTCTCACATTAATGGCGACCATGCAGCTTAAACCAAGACACAATTGTGTTGCCTACCTTACCAAATCACCCTTCTGGACGAAATTTGATAGTGCCATTGATCTAATGGTCCATTCTCCATACAAAATGGCCTTCCTTATCAATCCTACCATTTATGCCGAATCCCTAAATCAGTTCTGGAAGAACGTCACCCTTACCACTGGGGAGAGTGACACCGAGTCTCTCCAGTCGTTCGTCAACTACTGTAAGGTGGTCATCACTCCGGCAATCCTTCGCCAAACCCTACAACTGGATGATGCCACCTTCCCCGCTGGATATTCAAAGGGCACCACTGATCTATGCTTTGCCCACCATGGATACCAGGGTAACCTCAGCGCTTCTACCATCCTAAAGAAGCATTTCCATGACGCGGAATGCCTTATTTTTCATATGGTGAATGTCTGCCTAGCCCCTAAGAGTTCTTCTTAGGATCAAATGTCAACCATGTGGCAGCAGGTATTCTTCTCTATCCTTGAGCAACAAAACTTAAATTTTTCTACAATAATATTTCTTAAACATAAGGATATGGTCCCAAAACCTATTGCTAACCAATGGATATTATACCCACGCTTCATAATGGCCACTATAGAGAACCAGCTGAAAGCTGAGGGACTTGTTCGCCTTGGAGTCCCTGCCATGGCTGTATTGCCTGAGGTATACTCGAGGCACAATTCAGATCAGTCACTCAAATAGGCTGCCAAGCTGTGAAAACCCACGCAGCTGGAACCCACACCACCACCTCCAAATCCAAAGTCCCCACCAAACCAAAAACAAGAATCCCAAAACGGCTACTCAGGGAAATGAGTCCCCTGAGGATGTCCCTGCAACACAAACGCAGGATATATCTACTGGCCATATTCCCCCAGTAGCTACAAGTACTCACCCAAGCTCAACCACTCAGGCTTCCTCTCAACAGGAGTCTGCAGCAACCACATTCAGGGCACCTATACATCTAGAACCTTCCTCATTTGAGGAGGTTGCCATTGAAACGCACCACTCTCCCCGGGTGCATACTGCTTCTACACCATCTCCCACTGCAACGGCCCCCCAAAGTCCTACCATAATAGTTGCAAAAGTGCCGAGTCAATTGCATTCCTCTCCCCCTCTCCAGATACCAATCAAAACTTAGATAGCCTCAACAATTGAGGGGGAGGATCCAAATGCTGTTGCTAACCCACAGCACAGGGGTTATACTCTTCAATCTCCTAGTGTAGCAGAGAAGATTAGAACATCTGGTGAGGCTGCCACTTCCCCTGTTTCAGCAAATGACCAGGATGAAGAGGGTAACATCTATAAGACCTCAGCAGAGGCAACAGCCAATGAAGGACAAAGTCCTGAGGCTGGAAGTCCCCGGAACCAAGACCAAAGGGCACATGCTTATACTGATCTACACACAATGAATGTACATCCTAATTCTATCAGGAGGTCAGATGATTCAGCACAAATTTATGATGACCTGGGCTTCTTCTATGATGTCTTAGCCCACAACACAATCCTAGAGGCTGAGGTGAGCAGACTCAAAGAGCTGCTAGCCAAAACGTCTCAGGATCTAAGAGCTGCAGATTATGTTTTCAATGTTTGGGAGGTGATTGATGGTGTGAGGATTCTGTTGGGTCTTCTGGAGGTAGTAAATACGACTATTTAGTGGATATGAAGTAATATTGCTTGATGAATCCTACATTCACTATATATATACTCTAGACACTTCAGAGAAATAAACAATTAGCTGGGTGAACAAGATATGCATTTCTTCCAAAGTGCATCAACTTGCTAAGATTGGCGTATGATCGTATCAATACTAAAAGAGACAAAAGAAAGAAAAAGAAGACACCCTTGCAACTTGCGAATATTGTCAAACTTGAGGTAGATGTGGGTGGAAGCTTACTCATTCACACAGATGGTCTCTCTATTATTTCTATTTGGGAACCTATTCACTGAAGAAGTTACCAGTAGAAGCCATCTACAATATGAGCAAAATGAAGATACATGTCCTGAGTAGGGATAGAATGTCAGAAGCAACAGAATTTGTCAACATGATTAAATCTATTGTGGATCTAAGTCCATCTGCCCCAATACACCAACAGATGGCACCTTCCTCTGAAGGTCTCTTATACACAGAGCCACTCCAAAACACTCAACCACCTGCCTCTACTTCTAGTACTATCTCTCAGGGACAAAACCCCCTTGAGCAAATAGCTTCTATCTTTCAAAATTCCTTACCTCTCATCACACTAGTTATCACTGATATAGTGATTAAAACCCTTGATGAGAGGCTTCCCTCGGTTATCCAACCCTTGATAGAGGAAGTTGTGAGCAAAAGGCTTTCTGACAATCAAACCCTTGCAACCAATGCAACCAAAAAGGGGGAGATTCAGTCAGTGAAAGCAAAACGAAAGAGGATTGAAGATGGGAAAGAGAAAGAAAAACAAATAGAGGTGGAAAATGAGAAGGAGTTGGGTGTAGAGACTGAGAAGGAGAAGGAGAAGGAAGCTGAAATGGAGAAAGTGACTGAAAGTACTAAAGACTTTCATGTCACATACAAGAAAAGGAAGAGTGGAAAGAAGGAGAAGGAGTTGGAGAAAATGGTGAAGGAGGCTGATGCCCAACATAGCCGATCAATGGATAACATCATTGATCAGCTGTTTAGGCAAGGTCATGACACTGAAAAACTTGACTCAGAAATTAAAAGATTGGAGATTGAGAAATCCAAGCAAGATGGCAAGTTACAGTGTGTGGAAAGGGAAAGGCTGGAAATCATGATCAGGTTCATAGCTAGCATCTTGGAAGATGCTTAGCTAAGCATCTTGAAAAACTTGACCCAACATAATCTGCTGTATGCCGAAAACATAAACTTTGAGACTTGGAAACGTCGAAAACACTGTTTTACTCAAAAAAGGTGACTCTTTTGAATGAAAAACGTCATTGTTACACCGAAACTAATCGAATCGCACGCAAAATCAAGAGTTAAGGTCTGATACCACTTGTTAGGACTGTGTACGTACGGAGTACTAACTGATAATGCGTGAAACCAGATCAAATAGTGCAAAATCCTATTTGATTGGCGATCCAATCAGGGAGAACACAATTTCGATCAATCTAACTATTAAAGAAATGTTAAGAATGAGTAGAACAAGATCAGGTGCCACCTATGAACTTGGAATAGGCTTTCTAGATATTCTAGACGGCAAGTTACGAGTTTATGTCAAAATTATTCAACTCTCTCGAATTGTTCGTTTTTCCAGGAATTAAGTGGTATTTATAGGTTAGGGTTTTCCAATCGTACCACTAAACCATTAGCATGGTTGAGTCATGCAACTAAATCATGCGATTGATCCATACACATGACTAAACGTTTAGTCGTGCAACTGAGTCATATTATTCTCAATTGTGCGACTAATCCAGTAGCCTGGTTCAATCGTGCGACTGGTCCATTAGCATGAAGTATTCATGCGTATGGTCCATTACCATGAAGTATTCATGCGTATGGTCCATTAGCATAGTTCGTTCACATGAAGACTCATACAACTAACTTTGAACACATTTCTCAATCATTATTACGACATGGAATCTTCTTGATTGATCATAAGTAAATTTTAGTGAAGGTAAATCTCATTTCGTATCCTCTGACCTGAGATACATATTGGGTCTTGATATTTACCATATATTATACTTTGACTTAGTTCTTCGCTGTTCTGAAACATGACAGTAAAAGGCTGAGTTCAGGTATAATACAAGGTGATTGTGAGAGACATATGTAGTCAAGATGGGATTTGTCCCTCTTATTTGTTGAGAGTATGATTTCTAAGGCCTGATAAAGTTTAATCAATGGAGAATGATGACTTTGTGTCTCTGGGATTTAACATGGCATGTGTGACAATGGATAGATGATTTATTAACCTAAAACAATTCGAGTAAGGTACTTGAAGGGGATGATGTTATTGAATGGGACTTATTCATACGTATTAAGGGTATTAAACCATTGTTAGGTGGTATTTACTACTTGCATAAATCTTCTATGAATCTTGTGCAAGTGGGAGATTGTTGGATCTGATAAGCCAAAGATACATACAAGATTGACGTGGTTAGTACGTTATGATCCAAGTCTGGTCATACCCAATAACAAGCTAAACAAACACCAATAAACATTTATTTGTTGATTAGATCAAACAAACAAATATTGACACCAATTTAGAAAATGGGTTCTCTAAATCATAACTTTTGAGATAGAACAACATTATATGGATAATTTGTTCATGAGAAATTATTGGTTTTATTATTTAAGTGGGTTAAATAATAACAAATAAAAGTGTGTTGAAGTTATAAAATTAAAAGGTTTTTAACTTTACAAACTTAATGGTTATGGAGTGTATTTTGTTAAGATTAAAATGTGCAGGAACCCATTTCAAATGTGTTTTTCGGCCAACCCCTTGGATCCCCTCTTTGCTATTCGTTTTTCTTGTTTAATGCAAGACTTGAACCATCAAGACACTCCACCAAGATACACACACTCTCTCTCACACACAAGAACTCTCTCCTCCTGTTTTCAAGCTGAAATTTTCGGATTTGAAGAGGTTCTTTGCTAAAAAATTAGGATTTGATAAGAGGAGAAAAAAGGAGGCTTTTTTGTTGCACTTTGCTAAAAAATTAGGATTTGATAAAATGAAACTTGATCCAATGAGTGTGTGACATTATTGATGTTGTCTTCAATGGGACGGTTATCAACATGTAGAAATTCTTGATCACCACCTCCGTCGCCCTTATCTTCTACATTTGAAGTTTCTTTATCTTCTTGTTGAGCCTCTGAGCTGGAATTTGAAAGCATCTCAGATGTATCAGCTGAATTTGTCTTGTGCTTATAGAAACTTCATTTGTAGGATTAGTTACAATTGGAGCTGAATTTGTATAGCGTGAAGGTCATTTCAACTCAAATCTTGGATCAGGATAACCTATTGGTAAAGTATCTGTAGACCCTAAAACATTCTCATAAGATTTGTTAAAATAGTTGGTAACTAAATCAAGATAACATAACAAATTAGGACTAGAACCCGTTTACACAGGGCTGACCCCTCAACTATTCTGGTTCTGAGATTGTAGAATCTATAAGCCATAGCTTGGGAAGAGTATCCAATGAAGTGTCCATGATCTAATTTCTTAGAATACTTGCCAATTTGATCTTTTGTATTCAAAATGGTGTAATGAAATCCAAATCGATGTGAGAAAACCAATGAAAGGTTTTCTCATGTGCCAAAGTTTATAAGGAGCGTTACCATGTGTCTAACTACTAACATTTTGTTTTGCACATAGGAGGCAGTGTTCACAACCTCTGCCCAAAAGGTCATGGGCAGTTTAGAGTCAGACAACATGGTTCTTGTAGCTTCAATCAATTTCCTATTATATCTTGTAATACCCATTTTATCATAAAATGTATCGAGGATTTGGTTCTTGAATCATGTTCCATGATTAGATCTTATGGTTTTGACCTTGTGATCACATTGATTCTCAATCTTTATGATGAAATTCTTTAGAATCTCAATGGTGTCACCTTTAGTTCTAAGAAAGAAAACCCAAGTGAATCTTGTAAAGTCATATGTGATCACTAAACGGTAAAATCTCCTTCCTAGACTCATTACACTAGTGGGGCCAAGGAGATCCATATGTAATAAGTGTAGGGAGTAGTGATGGAGTTTCTTTCCTTTGGCTTGTGAGATACCTTGTGTTGCTTCCCTTTCTCGCATACAACACAATGGTCATCACTTGTAAACTCTTTCTTTAGCATTCCGGTTTCCTAATTATTTTAATTAGCTTATTCATGTTCTTAAAGTTTACATGGCACATTCTTTTATGCTAGGGAAAAGACTTATGACTATTTGCTTTAGATAGAAAACATGAAACTTCGCCGGAGGGAGATGTTTCTTGCAAGTCCATCTTGTACATGTTCCTTTTCCCCAGGGCTCTAAGCAGGATATGCTCATGAGGAATGACCACCCTAGGCTTTGATCACAAAATTGAGATACACTCAAAAGATTGTATCCAAGCTCCTTTTTCATAGTTTACCTTCTCAATGCTGAGCTTTTGCATTTGTGACCTTGCCCCTTCTAGTAACGTAACCACCAGCATCACCTCCAAAAGCAACTGGCCCTCCATTGATCTTTTCAAAATTTTGGAGTAGTGACCTATTGCCTGTCATGTGCCTGGAACAACCACTATCAATGATCCATACATTCTTGTTTGTATTTAGTTGTTCCTCAAATAAAGAGAATGTTAGTTACATTTGGAAACCCAAGCCTTATTGGTCTTGGGCATATCAAAAGAAGTTGAAGGTAATGAAACAAGAATAGATCCTATAGTTAGGTTTTGAGGAACTTTTATTGTTGTTAATGGAGAAATATCATTCACTTGGTTTTTCTTTGACTTCCAATACTCAGAAGTTTTGCTGACCTTAGAAGTTTTGATGACTGGACATTTAGAAGATCTTGCTAACAATGCAGCAAGCTTCAATACTTCGGAAGTATTCCCCTCTTCCGAGACCAAATTTTCTTCCCAAGGCAATGTTCCACTTGCCTTCATCTTCATTTTGGAGCTTCTGAAGGAAACAAATTTTCCTTTCGAAGCTTGTTTCTTCTTGGAACTCCTAGAAGTCTCTTTATTGATCATATGGAGAGTACCTTTCAGATTGTAAGGACAATCCTTAGCAAGATGAGAGACACTCTCACACATGACACACTCTGACTGGGTAAGTAAGATTGAGATTCTTACTAAGAATCGAATATGGTAATCAAGTCAATGAGTGAATTGCGGAAACAAACAATCAAAGAACATTCAATGCAAGAATGATACTCATAAATTTTGTTGTAAGGACAATCCTTAGCAAGATAAGAGACACTCTCACACATGACACACTCTGACTGGCTAAGTAAGATTGAGATTCTTACTAAGAATCGAATATGGTAATCAAGTCAATGAGTGAATTGCGGAAACAAACAATCAAAGAACATTCAATGCATCTTGGAAGATCATTGATTGAAATCAAGTCATGGTCCAGGGACAACATCTTGGCAATAACCACCAAGATCTGTTCGTCTGAAGTATATACCAAAGGGCTGGTCATTGAAGCCTTGAATGAAGTTGGTGCTGGGAGCAGGACTGAACTGGTCAAACAATCTAAAGCCTCACTTACATCCAAAATGCTAGAACAGCCTGTCAAAATTCCCACACTAAAACCACCACAACCACAACCCACTAAACCAATTCCCTTACCCACAAAACCAATAGCCGATGATGTACCCCAGAAGAGGAAGAGAAGGGTACTGAGGCTAGAAGAGGAAGAAGAAGATAATGATGAAGATGAAGACAGGCTGCCAATCTCAGCTGTTATACAGTTGCCTAAGGCCATAAGTCACCCTCCAACAATTACTCCTGAATCTCAAAGGCAAATTGTGAAAGTGAAGTTAGAAGAAGAAGAGCTTCACAAACAACATGATGAGGAACTGTTAAGAAGAGTCGACAAAGCATACGCTGCCACATCTTCAATCATCAATATGAAGAAACATGCTCAGAGATTATACACTCTCAGACATACCTTTCAATATCAAAAAGAGAGAGTGAGGATTTGGCCTGATCCCAGGGTGTCTCATAGGATTCAAAAGAAAAATATTCCACAGATATACATCGGCCAAGTAAAGAAGATTGTAGATGAAGTGATCTCACTGGCCTTTGTAGTGTCACCTTGGAAGATCCTAGATGACTTCAAGAAAGCCTATAAAGCTAAACTGACCCCACAAAAGATGCTGGAGAATAAAGTGGTGAAAAAGGGGTTAGTGTATAGGAGGCTTGAGGAAGTTAGAAAGAATGAGCTCCAGTTGTTCTTAGAGGGTATTCACCCAGATGAATTCGCATATAGAGTCATAACAACTGTGGAACTAAAAAATGGGAAGCAGGTAAAATACCTCTCTGAGTATTATGGGCCAGAGTCACTCTTTGAAGGAGAAGCAGAAGAGCTTACCATGGAGGAACAAGTAATCTTCCTTGAGGCCTATACAAGCGAGTCTTACAAACTCATAGTTGGGAAGTAGATCTCATGGATGGGGTAACAACTCTGTGTCCAGTTCCCCAAGATAGAGTTCCCATCCATCCTTTGTCAAACAGATCATTGAGACTTCTTCCCAAGCCTATGCTTACAAGGTCACTTCTGAGCTGATCTAGAAGACAAAAAGACCAATCTTTCTGCCATAATAAGTGGGACATCTTCAATAAGCTTAAAGGTTTTGGCTGCATTGGTTCAGGGGAGTTTGTTGGACCAAAAGAACCAATGAGCCAGATCAAGAAAACCTTTAAGTCCCACAAGACATCACAACAACTGCTGAAGACTTGATCAGCTATTTGACAAAGTCTGAATATCAACAGTTGAAGACTAAAGTACTGAAGACTTCAACAGCTGAAGACGAAAGTCTAAAGATCAACAGCTGAAGACGAAAGTCTAAAGATCAACAGCTGAAGACTAAAGTACTGAAGATCAACAGCTGAAGTACAAAGACTGAAGACATCAGCTGATGACAACAACTGAAGTTCAAGAAGTCCAAGTATTGAAGCCTTCAGAGTTTGTCACAACAGCTGAAGAAGCATTTTTCAGTTGTTGTGATGGTTTCCTTTCAGTAGTTTTCTTTTCTATTTCAGTACTTGTAAAACAACTGAAGAGCATGTTCTTCAGTCGTTGTTGTTTCAGTAGTTTCTTTTCAGTAGTTGTAGTGATAGTTAACACTTGGTATTTTTGTAAGAAGATGTGAGCTGTTTGACATCTTCAATAGTTGTGTTAACTTTCAGTAGTTAAATAACAGTTAGATGTCTTTAGCTGACGTCAGCTTCGCTTATAAAAGGAAAGATGACTTAATTTTAACGCAGTGGAAGCCGGCCGAAGCGTGTATTGAATGAATATATTCCTTTTGGCAGAAATTCTCTCTCTATAACAAATACTGTTTCATTGATAAATTTTGTGTGTTCTTGTTTAAATTTGTTAATTCATGGGCTCATTCCGCTACAAATCCAATCTAATTGATCAAACTAGATGCTGAGATCCTAACAGAGGCAATGAGCTTCTAGCCATCATA
This sequence comes from Flaveria trinervia, assembly GCA_025506515.1. Lineage (NCBI taxonomy): Eukaryota > Viridiplantae > Streptophyta > Magnoliopsida > Asterales > Asteraceae > Flaveria > Flaveria trinervia. The sequence continues at coordinate 32,182,463 of CM046447.1, forward strand.
GATTGAACCATATCCAATAGAGTTTGATTTCTCCTCCCGGACATACCATTATGTTATGGTGTTCTAGGTGGAGATAGTTGTGAGAAAATCCCACAACTTCTAAGATGATCTCTGAAAGCATCACTTAGATATTCACCTCCTCTATCGGTGCGAAGAATTTTTATTGACTTGTTGAGTTGATTTTCTACTTTATTCTGGAAGGTTTTGAACATTTCAAAAGCTTCATCTTTGTGTCTTAACAAGTACACATACCTATATCGACTGTAGTCATTGGTAAAGGTAATGAAGTATATTTCATTGTACCTAGTCATTGGCTTAAAAAGACCACATACATCCAAATGTATGATACCTAATAATTCTTTTGCCCTTTCGGTTTTGCCACTAAAAGGTGGTTTAGTCATTTTGCCTTGTAAACAAGATTCATACACATCAAATGAATCATATTCACTTTCTTTTAAAAGACCATTCTTTTGAAGTGTTTGTATGTGCTTCTTGTTTATATGACCAAGACGGCAATGCCAAAGATAGGTGTCACTCAAATCCAATTTGATCTTCTTAGTGGTGTTTGGTACAATGAGCTATCATATAATGTGTTTGCATGAACCAATTCATAAATACAATTAATAGGAACAACTTTAAAATAAAATATGACATTTAAAGAAACATGAATTTCATTTTCAGTAAATGTTAAAACATAAACATATAGTCCTAATTAGGCAACTAAAATAATGTTCCTAGTCAAACTAGGAGCATACAAAACATTGTTCAAAATTGCTTCCAAACCGTTTGGAAGCTTCAAGATGTAGTCTCCTCGGTCTTTTACTTGAACTTTTGCCCCATTCCCCATCTGGAGGCTTACATCCCCTTTCTTGAAGTCCTTACTTCTTTTGAACCCCTGCAACAAATTGCAAATATGAGTTCCACATCCGGTATCCAATACCCATGTGTTAGAGGATATTAATTAGGATCAATACGAATCATGAAAATTGTATCTGAGGTTTGCACGACATCCCTCTTTGCTTGCAACTCTTTGAGATGGACAGGACAATTTCTTTCCCAATGTCCTATCTCCCCACAAAACTAGAGCTAAGTCAGTAGATCAAGTGGGTGAGGTCCAACCTATGTGGAGTATTGATGATCAAGAATAGGTTGGACACACCATTGTTATTGTGTTTATTATGTTTATTATTGTAATAGGTAAAACGTTAGTTTACTTAGTTTATATTTTCTATTTTATAAGTTTTGTGCCGAGCAAAATTGTAAGGATTGAATGTAAAGGCTGATGCAACCCAAACACCCAAAGTTTCTCCTACATGCATGCATAAGTGAACTGAAGTAGAATGCTTCTGAAGATTCACACCAGCATGAGAAAATACACTAAGTGTGAAATCTTCTGAAGCCAAGACTAATATCTTCGATGCCAAAGATGAAGTCTTCCGAAGCTTCAAAGACAAAGTGTTCCAAAGGAAACACTTGAAGACAAATTTCTTTTGAAGTCTTTTGAACACATGCTTTATCTGATGTACCTTTTACATAAAGTTGGACCCCTTTCCGCTGCAACTCTATAAAGTCACCAACTTACATAAGTTGGTAAAAAGGTCCATGCTTTTGTTAACTGTACATTGAGGTCTTGAGTTTGTAACTTTCTACTTTATGTAATTTATCCTTTCTGTAATATATTAGGATGTGAGTTATGGTATATCATAGTCAATAGTCAAAAGGTAATCTGCCTTTTCACACTACATTTGATTTGTTTGTAACATTGAGGTCTTGAGTTTGTAACTTTCTACCAATTTGTAGATAGAGAGTAGAGAGAGAAAGTGGAGAGAGTTGAAGATTAAAGTCACGGTTGATCACGGATTGAAGATCGGTGTTAGTGGGCATCCGAAAAACAAGAAAGCACTAAGAATCCACGTAAGAAATATCATTTAACTTTCATTTTGAGGTAAACCCAGATTCTAGGGCTTGGGGTCTTTAAAAGTGGCAAAGATTCGCCCAAAACTCATGTTTTTGTGTAAGAAAACATGTAAGAAGCTTAGTTATAGCTTATTGGGTAATAAACCAAGTTTTTGGATGTAAAGAATTGAAGTTTTGGGTCAAAATAGGTTGGTTCGTAATTTTCAGCTCCTTCTGTGAAATTAAGGGTTCATCCAGCGAAATTATGTAGTCGTCGAGTGAAACTATGAAGGCTTCCTGTGAAACTATAGTTTCGCAAGTAGTTTGGCAGACATCATATCCAACAAAAGTTGGCCAAAACTGGCAGCGAAACTCGCAGCGAAGATGCCAGCGAAAGTAGCAGCAAAACTATGGGGAAGCTAGCAGCAAAACTGCTGGCAAAACTAGCAATGAAACTAGCAGCGAAACTGCTGATTTGGCAACAAAATTAGCAATGAAATTAGGTAGAAATTATTTCCTTTGAGTGTTAACTTGTCTACATGCTATGTATTTTGACCCTTGTTTTGAAAGCTTGATTGAGAAGCTACTTATGGAATCTAGGTGAGTTCTAGATTCGCTATTTTAATGGTTTTAAACTACTTTGGTAGAAATTAACTTCTTTGATTGTTAACTTATCTGCAGGATGTGTAGTCAGCCTCGCCCTAGCCAGGAGTGTTGCCCTATGGACCCCACTAGGGGCTGCTACCCCTAGGACCTCGCTGTTAGGGGCTGCCGCCCCCGAACCCCCGCTATCCCATGGGGTATTAGTTATGTTATACGTTAACTATCTTGTTGTGCAATGTTTATGTATGTGAAAGAATGATACATGATGTTTTTGATAATGTGTGATCGTATATGATATGTATGATGATGTTATGCTTATGTATGATATGTATCCTTATGTTTCTTATTATGTATTACGATTTGACTTACGTGGTGTGATTATGAATATGAAGATAAAGTATTATCTTAACGAAGACAATATTTAAGATAATGAATGTGGAACATAATGAATATCAAATGAAAGTCTTGCAAGCAAATGAACGTAGTTACACAACTCATTAATACTTGTTAGCTCAACTGTGTGTTTACAACGTGCGATCTTGGTTAACCCTTAAGGGTTCACACAAAGGGGGAGATAGTCTATGTGACTACTCCATATGTGTGATATGTGTGATATGGGGTCCTTGTCGCTTAACCCTAAATGATATGGCTTTGTTCTTAAGAGAGGGGTTAAACATATGACATGACTTAGATAGAATTAGAAAGATAATATGTACCAAAAGTACGATAAGTTCGAAATGTGCGATATGTACAAAATGAACGATGATGGAATATAATAAATATTACCTTGATGTAGGTATGATGTGTGATCATGTGCGAAAGAAAGAAAATGTTTTAATGAATGAAAGGTAATATAATATTATTGTAAAACTAGAACTCACTGAGCAACGCTGACATATTATGCATTTTCTAGTTGGCAGGTGATTGATTGATGAGGATGGCATAGGCGGCTACTTGTGTCATTTTTGGAAGGCGTCCATTTTCTTAAAAGATAATGCCTTTGCATGGTAATGCAAACAAAGGATGTTTTGTAAAATCAAAATTGCCATCCACTGCCATCCAAGTAGCTTCCCACCTTGTGCCATCCACAAGAACATTGTTTACCTACCAACTATTATACATAAAAGTCAGCTATGCTGAGTGAGTTCTAGTTTAGGTAATAAGAAAATATAAACTTTATCCTTCATATAATGACCACACATACATCATAATACATAACGTTTGCATCTTAATAATCATGTTCATTATCTTTCATTCTTTCATATCTTTCACTTTATCATAAATAAGATTCCATAACACAAGAGCTCCATGTTGATCGACAATGAATGCCGATCCTTGTCGGTACACATTTTTCATGGTAGCTAACCCTGACAGTTGATCCACACTTCAAGGCACATTGCCCGCTCATGAATACGGATCAATCATCATACATCAAACTCACCTAAATGAAGTCTATCATAGTGCTTGCAAGACATTTCATCATCGAACGGGCGTGGGGGTAACATTCATTAAGTTCCACTTTTCATTATTACCATGTTCCACTTTAGTACATAATACTCAATTTAATAAGTACACAACATGCGAAGTACTAATCATCATAAAATGTAACCGACCCTTCGCGGAACAGCTGGGGTTCAAGGGTGGCAGCCCGTGACAGTGGGGTCCTAGGGGCAATAGCTCCTAGTGGGGTCCAAGGGGCAACGCTCCTGGCCGGGGCCGGGCTACCCCAAAACATGGAAAAACTTAAAGAAAAACTATTTTTGTTAAACCCCCTTAAAATATTACAAATTTCCTTATACAAAATTGATATTTCTGTTAAAACCCCTTAAAATATAGCTCATGTAAAAATGTATTTTTCGTATGCATAATAACCCCAAAACATGGAAAAACTAACAAATAAGGGGATCTAGAACTCACCTGAATACCATGAGTAACCTCTAAACTATGTTTTCTAGGCTAGGATCACCCTACACAGCCTGCACATGAGTTAACACTTAAAGAGGTTAGTTTTTGGGTAAATTCGCTGCTAATTTCGCTACAAGAACAACAATTTCGCAACTAGATTCGCCAACAGTTTCCCTGCCACTTCCGCTGGCAGTTTCGCTAGCATCTTCACTGCCAGTTTCGCCCAACTTTCGTCGGACAATCATGTCTGCAAAAATACCTACGAAACTATACTTTGGTAGGAAGACCTCATAGTTTCGCTGCTTGAATATGCAAATTCGCTATATGCATACGCACTTACGCAGATCGCATTAAAATTACAAACCAGCCCGTTTTTAATCCAAAATCACAACTTTTTATGTCCAAACTCTTAGTTTATCATCCATTAGGTTATATCTAATCTTTTCACATGTTTTCATATGTAAAAATGTGACCTTTATGCGATCCTTTACACTTTTCAAAACCCAAAACCTAGAATCCGGGTATGATCTACAGAAGGGTTTAAAGGTTGATTCTTACCTGGATTTGTCGCTTCTTTCTTAGGTCTTGACGCTCCAACACCCAGATCTTCAATCTCTTAACCTTCGAAGCTTCAAATCTTGATTTTTCTTCACTTTCTCTTACTTTCTCTCTTGTTAGGACCAGTGATCTATGTTTGATTGATTAGAGAGTATAGCAGCGGAAATCGAACAATGAATTAGCCAATTCACAAGAACAAAACGATATTCAATGAAGAACAAAGACAGTTATAGAGAGAGAATTCTGCAAATATATTTCATTCAATATTCGCTTTCGTGGTAACAGAATGTCACACTTACAATTAGGTCGACACCTCTTATATAAGAGATGTGACGTCTGCTGATGTCACTTGATAGTGACAACTAACCGATTTATTACAACTGAAACACAACTACTGAAGATGTCAAAACAGCTGACATCTCCTTACAAAAATACTAAGTGTTATCAGTTGTTATAACTACTGAAAAACATAAAACTACTGAAACTACAACGACTGAAGAACAAGCTCTTCAGTCGTTTTACAAAACTACTGAAAGTGAAAATATAAAACTACTGATATCAACTACTGAAGAAGTACTCTTCAGCTGTTGTGACAAACTACTGAAACTTCAGTAGTGGTCTTCAGACTTGAACTTCAGATGTTTCATCAGCTCATGACTTCAGTAGATATCATCAGCTGATGTCTTCAGTCTTTGTCTTCAGACTTTGTACATCAGTTGTTGATCTTCAACACTTGTAAACTCTTCAGCTGTTGTACTTCAGTACTTTGGTCTTTCAGCTTCAGCACTTGTTTCTTCTTCATCTATTCAGCTTCAGTACTTGTGTTCTTCAGCTATTCAGCTTCATACTTGTGTTCTTCAGCTGTTGTACTTGCACTTTAGTTCTTCAGCTGTTGAAGTCTTCAGCACTTGATCTTCAGCTGTTGAAGTCTTCAGCACTTGATCTTCACTGTTGAAGTCTTCAGCACTTGTCAAACTGCTGATGAACCTTTCAGCAGTTGTTGTGATACCATGTGGGACTTAGAGGTTTCTGATCTTGGCTCATTGGTTCTTTTGGTCCAACAACTCCCCCTGAACCAATGCAGCCAAAACCTCTATTTATTTATTATCCCACTTATTGTTGGCAAAAGGTTGGTCTTTTTCCTTCTTGATCAGTAGAGAAGATGACCCATATAAGCGCAGGCCTGGGAAGAAGTCTCGGATATTTGTTTGGCAAGATATGAATGGGAACTCTGTTTTGGGGAACTGGACACAGAGTTGTTATCCCATTCATGAGATCTACTTCCCGTGTATGAGCCTGTAGGATTCTCTGGTGTAGGCTCTGAGAAACATGATTTGTTCTTCCATGGTCAGGTTCTCGGCTTCACCATCAAACAATCCTTCTCGCCCATACAGCTCTGAGATGTACTTTGCCTGTTTGCCATTTTTTGAGCTCAACTGTTGTTATTTGTCTATATGCAAACTCATCAGGATGATTCCCTTCGAGTAACGACTGAGCTCATTCTGTTTGAAGTTCTCAACCCCTTGTAGACTAGCCCCTTTTTAATAATTCTGTTCTCTAGCATCTTCTGGGGTGGTTGTTTAGTCTCGTAGGCTTTCTTGAAATCTTCGACAATCTCCTAGGGTGATACTACAAGGGCCACTGTGATCTCTTCATCTACGATCCTCTTGACTTGACCCTTGTATCTCGAAGGAATGTCTTTCTTTACAATCCTGTGAGCCACCCTCGGATCAGGCCATACTCTCACCCTTTCCTTCTGATATTGAATGTGTTGGCGAGAGTGTACAATCTCAGAGCTTCTTTCTTCATGTTGATAATTGATGAGGAGGCAGCATAGGTTTTGTCAATGTTTTTCAGCATTTCATCATCATGAAGCTTCTGCTGCTCTCTCTTCTTCAATTTTTACTCTCACAACATGCATCTATGAGGTGGAGTGATGGGCATAGGTTTGGCTTTCGCCAGTGTTAGGACTGCAGACAGAGGCATCCTATCTTCTCCACATCATCCTCTTCTTCTTCTTCTTCTTCTAGCCTCACACCCTTCTCTTCTTCTTCTTGGGTGCATCATCGGCTGTTGTTTAGATGGTGAGGGAGTTGGTTTTGTGGGTTGTGATTGTGGTTGTTTGGATTTGGGCTTTGAGATTGGTTTGGAGATTTGAGGGTAGCTGGTTTGAGTGGGTGGAAGGGAAGGTTGTTCCAGTATTTTGGTTTTGAGTTTAGCCTTTTGTAATTTTGCCATTTCAAACCTTTTTCCACCCCAGCCTCATCAGGGCTTCAATGATAATCCCCTTGTGGAATTGCTCAGACAGACAGATTCTGGTGGCTATAGCAGAATACTGTCTCTGGTCCACGCGCGAATCTCCATCAAAGATCTTCCTAGTATTTGGCAATAAAACGGATCATGATCTCCAATCTCTCCTTTTCAAGTGCATCATACCCAGCCCATCGGGTTTGAATCTCCTCCACTTCCAACCTCCTGATTTCACTATCTAATGTGGCTGTATCAAAACCTTGCCTGAAGAGTTGCTCAATGATTTTATCCATGGATCGGCTGTGTGTATCATCAGCATCTTTTACCAGCTCTTCAAGGATTTTTCTTCAGCAGTAGGTTGATCATCAGCACTTTTTTCGTTTATAGGTGATCAGTTGTTGCTTTTCTTTTTCCACCTCTTGGGCCTTCTCATCCACTATTCTTTTCTCTTCTTTTCTTTCACTGCAGTACTCTCCCCCTTTTTGGATGCATTGGTGGTAGGGGTTGTACCCAGAAAGTGTCTTTTGCACAACAGCATCAATCAATGGTTGTAAAGTTGAGGAAATCCTCTCATCAATGGCTTTAGTCACAATGTCAGTGATTATGGGTGTGATGAGAGGGAGGGAATTTTGAAGGATAGCAACTATGTGCTCAGGAGGGTTCTGTTCCTGAGAAATAGTGCCAGAAGCAGAGGCAGGTGGCTGAGTTATTGGGAGTGGCTCAGTGTTTGGGGAACCTTCAACTGAAGGTGCCATCTGTGGGTTGGTGGAGGCAGATGGTCTTTCTCCTTGAGAGAGTTGGTCAAGTAGGTTTTGCAGCCTACTGACTTCTCCTCAAGGATTGGGTTCTGGGCAAGAACATCGTAGAAAAAGCACAGGTCATCATCAGCAGAAGCTGAATCACCTGACCTCCTGCTTGGAGCAGGATGTACATGCACTGGGTGTAGACCAGTTGTAGCATGTGCCCCTTTGTCTTGGTACTGGGGACTTCCAGCCTCAGGACTATGTCCATCATCAGCTGTTTCCTCTAGTGAGGTCTTAGCAATGTTACCAGCTTCATTCTGATCATGTGCTGATGCAGAAGAGGTGGCAGCCTCACTAGATATTCTAATCTCCCTATCACACTAGGAGATAGCTTGTAAACCCTGGTGCTGTGGGTTGTCAGAAACATGTTGATCCTCTTCCTCAATGTTTGTGGTTCTCCCCTTGTTGGTGGTTGTTGGCGAGGAGGAGAGGCATGCAAATGAGTCAGCAGTTGGCAATAATTATGGTTGGACTTTGGGGGGCGGTTGCATGGGGTGAAGGGATAGAAGCAGTGTGCACCTGGGGAGGAAGGTGCTCTTCAATGGCAATCCCCTCAAGTGAGGAAGATCCCAGATGTGTGGGTACCCCTTGTGTGGTTGCTTCAGGCTCCTGTTGAGAGGAATCCTGAGCGGCTATGGCTGGAAGAGTCCTGATATCCACTAGGGGGTATAACAGTGGATATATCCTGCGTTTGTGTTGCAGGGGCATCCTCAGGGGACTCATTTCCCTGAGTAGCCGTTTTGGGTTTCTTGTTGGTGGGTTCGGGGGGACTTTGGTTCTGATGGAGGAAGTTGTGGGTTCCCTGTGCTTGGGCTTTAGCATTCGGGCATCTTCTTTGAGTGTAAGGTTGGAGTTGTGCCTAGAGTATACCTCAGCCAAAAGAGCTGGTGCAGGGACTCCAAGGCCAACAAGGCCATCAGATTTCGTTCATCCAAAATAATGGCCATTAGAAACCTGGGATATAATGGCCATTGTTTGCCATAGGTTTCTGAGCCAAGTTCTTTATTTCTAGGAACACATTTCAGAAAAATTTAACGGTTGGTGTTCTAGAATAGATACAATACCTATTGCCAGTGGGATGACATTTGATCCCAAGAAGGTCTTGGAGGCTAAGCAGACATTACCATGTGAAAAATAAGTTTCTCAGCGTCATGGAAATGTTTCTTTAGAACGGTTGTAGCTCGAAGATCACCTTCATACCCATGATTGATAAAGGACATATCGGTTATGCCCTTTGGGCATGCAGTCACAGCGGTGGAAGTGTAGATGTAATGCCCGACGAATAAGGTCGACTGTAACGACCTTTGTTTCTGTTGATAAGGGACGAACGACAGATCTGACGGTAGACTCATCGGTATGAACATAGAAGCATTTGACCAGAAATGAGGGATTCAGGGTAAATGGTTGGATTCATGAGAAAGGCTGTGCGATATGGGGAATCCACCATTAAGTCAATGGCATTATCATATTTGTTCCAGAAAGCCGACTTTGTAAGGTAAGCAACGCAGTTGTGTCGTTGTTTCAGACTCATGGTCGCCATGTTGAGAGAGAGAAGTTCAGAAAATAACGGCTAATGAAACATCAGAGAAGAGGACAGGTATTTATAGGGTAGGGGTGAGAAAAGGACTGAAGGGTGTGTGGTATAGTCATCAGTAGTTTTAAACCGACTGTGACATGGTATTACCCTATCAGACGTTGAAACAGCAGTGAAGTCGTGGTGTTAGGCATCAGTAGTTAGAAAACTACTGAAAGCCGTGGTTTTGACTTCAGATGATGAAACAACTGAGGACTTGGTGTTTGTCATCAGTAGTTGTGAAACTACCGAAGACAGTGGTTTTGTCATCAGTTGTTGTAAATAGCTGAAGACTTGGTATTAGTCATCAGTAGTTAGAAAACTACTAAAGACATGGTTTTGCTTCAGTTATTTAGAATGAAACAGCAGTTATTGAAACAACTGAAGAGAAAGTTCTCTTCAGTAGTTTTCGTCAATTCATAGCCTTTCAGCTGTTTCATACTGTCCTCAACTTACTCATTAGACTTTGCATCTGCTTTTCACGTGTTTCATAGGACGTCAGTACTTATCTGTTTGTACTGATTTCAGTAGTTGTAACTACATCAGTAGTTGTAACGACATCAGTGTTTGGAACAGATAAAGTACTTCAGTACTTGTGAGGCATTTAGCCATCAGTAGTTATAAAAACTACTGAAGGAAAGGACTCATCAGTACTTATATGTGACATGGGTAACAATGATCACCAGTAATTACTACTGAAATCATCAGTAGTTGTCACTTATTCTAGCTGCAGCATACCAAGCCTTAACACAAGTTTTGGAAAGAAGAACTATCCAAAGGCTTAGTAAAAATATATGCAAGCTCATCAGCACTAGGCACAAACTTAGGATCAATCAGACCTTTTTCAAAGCAATCCCGAGTAAAATGATGTCTGATCTCTATATGTTTGGTCCTAGAGTGCTGGACTGGATTTTTGACAATACACAGAGCTGAAGCACTATCCATAATAATGGAGTCTTAGTCTCTGTAATGCCATAATCCAAAAGTTGGTTCTGAAGCCAGAGTACCTCAGAAGTACAACTTGCAGCAGCAATGTACTCGGCCTCAGCAGTGGATGTAGCAACAGATGTTTGTTTCTTACTCTGCCAAGAAATCAAACAGTTGCCTAGGAATTGACAACCACCAGAAGTTGACTTTCTAGTTAACTTGCACCCTGCATAGTCACTATCTGAAAAAGCAACTAATTTGCAAGAGTGTCCAGTGGAATACCATAAACCCAGAGAGTGTACCTTGCAAATATCTAAAGATTCTCTTGACTGCAATCAAATGAGACTTTAGGAGCAGCCTGAAATCTAGCACAAAACATGTAGCAAACATAATATCTGGTCTAGAAGCTGTTAAATACATCAAGGACCCAATCATAAATCTGTAAAGCGTTTCATCAACAGCTTTACCTTTCTGATCAGCATCCAATTGTGTGGTGTTGCACATGGGAGTAGAACAGGGCTTATTGTTTGTAAATGAAACTTATTCAAAAGATCTTTTGTATATTTTGACTGATGAATAACAGTTCCATCAGCCTTTTGTTTGATTTGCAAGCCTAGAAAGAACTGTAATTCTCCCATTGCACTCATTTCAAACCTCTTTTTCATTAATGTTGTAAAATCATCACACAACTGGGGATCAGAGATGCAAAAATAATATCATCAACATAAATCTGAACAAGTAGCTTATGCTGATCCACCTTCTAATAAACAAAGTTTTATGAATGGAGCCTCTAGTGAAATTATTCTTAAGAAGAAAAGTAGAGAGTGTCTCATACCAGGCTCTAGGAGCTTGTTTCAACCAAAAGAGCCTTATCAAGTTTTACACCCTATTCAGGATGTTTATTATCCTCAAAGCCTGGTGGTTGAATCATAAACTTCTTTCTTTATTTTACCATATAAAAAGGCACTTTTGACATCTATTTGAAAAACTTTAAGATTGTGGAATGCAGCATAAGCTAAGAACAATCTGATTGCCTCTAGTCTGCCTACAGGGGCAAAGGTTTCATCATAGTCAATACCTTCTTCTTGTGAAAACCCCTGTACAACCAGTCTAGCCTTGTTCTTAACAATAAGCACATTTTCATCAGTTTTGTTCCTAAACACCCATTTAGTGCCTATGCACACTTACCTGGGGGAAGAGGAACCAGTTCCCACACTTGTTGTTTCTTGAACTGAAGTAGCTCAAGCTGCATAGCTTCAACCCATCCATTGTCTCTCAAAGCAACATGGTAGTTCTTTGGCTCTAGCTGACTGATGAAGAGAGCATAGAAGCAGAAGTTAGACAATTGATCTCTCGTTGAAACACCAGCAGTGATATCACCAATAAATGAGACATGGGGTGATTCTTCAGTTCTTGATAAACAATGAGATATGTGCAAGTGTTTGTAGAACCTTCAGCAACAGCAGATGTTGATGTAGACTCTTGAAACCAAGAATTAGATGGTAACTCAAAAGATGTAGAGGAAACAGAGATCTCATGAGCATTTGTTGTGGATGGAACTGCTGAAGCTACAGGAACATCAAATTTAGCAGACACAGGCAGTTGGTCACTAAACTTGAATAGGTGAGTATTGATATATCATCATCATCATCAATACTACCTGGTGGAAGACATGCTGCAGAAGATGATTTATCCACAGGATCTGCAACAGCTGGAGGTTGATAGGAACATATTGTAGTATGTCCAAATCAAACAACTCCACAGGGTTTTGTGGAATCTTGTCCAAAGGAGATTCATTAAACTTTACATGCAAAGTCTCTTCAACTATCTTTGTTCGGCAGTTGAAGACTCTGTATGCCTTGCAAGAGATGAATAACCAACAAAATACCCTGCATCCACCTTAGGATCAAATTTATGGAGTTGATCCTTTGTGTTGAGAATAAAACAGGGACACCCAAATGTTTGAAAATGAAATTAGAGGAGCCAGTGATGGAGAACTTCATATGGAGTCTTCATCAACCTCTGATTTACTAAAACTCTATTTTGCACATAGCAAGCTATGTTAATAGCTTCAGCCCAAAAGGTCAGTGGCAAACTAGAGTCAGCCAGCATGGACCTTGCAGCTTCAATGAGGGTCCTGTTCTTTCTCTCCACTACTCCATTTTGTTCTGGAGTCCTTGGGATGCTAAACTGCCTTTTGATTCCCTTTGAGAGATAGAAGTCATCAAGTGTATGGTTTCTGAATTCAGTTCCATTGTCACTCCTAATACACTTGACTGGAAGGGAATACTGCTTCTCAATATACAGCACAAAGTGAATAATCTTCTGAGCAACCTCATCCTTTGAATGTAGAAAGAAAGTCCATACAAATCTGGAGTAATCATCCACAATTACCAGACAGTATTTCTTCTTTGCCATGCTCATTACTCTCACAGGACCAAATAGATCCATATGTAGTAATTGCAAGCAGGCAGTGGACTTAGGCTCTTCAATAGGAGGGAATGAGACTTTGTGCTGTTTTCCTTTTAAACAAGCAGTGCAGGTTTCATCACAGTGGAACTCCTTTATTGGTAAGCCTCTGACTAAACTATTGTGGGTAAGCTGATTCATGTTTTTGAAATTAACATGACCCAGCCTTCTGTGCCACAGTTTAGATTCTTGAGAAGAGGTTTTGGAAAATAGGCAAGGATTGCCTCTGAAATCTATTTTCTTGGAAAGATCTAAGGCATACACTCTTCCTGTCCTGTTGGCTCTCAGGAGAGTGTGATCATCCAACACCTTATCAATCAAATGCAGAACTTTGGATGATAGAATCCTACAGTTCTGACTGGTGAAAAGAGCAACATGGCCTTTATCACACATTTGACTGACACTCAAGAGATTGTACTTGAGATTTTCCACATGATTAACATCATCAAATTTGATTCTCCATTGGAGACAAAGCCATTACCAATGATGTAACCCCTAGCATCATTGCCAAAAGAAACAAATCCCTTCTTTCCTTGAGAGTAGTCATGAAGAAGAGAATGTTCCAGTCATGCATAGATCCCCCACTGTCTACATACCAGATGCTACTTTGGCATGTTGGAGAACCCTGCAATAATAAACAATCAGTTAGTTTTAGAGACCCAAACCTTTTGGTTTTGGGCCTGGTCTCATCAACAGATGGTAAACTAATAGGTTTATTAGAAACAACAGCTTGAGAGGAAGAAGATGGTGAAGAAGAGGAATCCTTTGGCTTGGATCTCCTTTTCTGTGGTTTCAACATAGGAGCATCTAATGGTTAACTTACCCAACAGATGTTGAACCATCATAACCAGCTGTGTCTGATTTTGTGATAAAGCTTTCAGCTCATCAGACACATTGCCAGTGGAGTTTGATAAGTTCCTATGTTGCACCTTCTTCTTCTGAGCACTCTCAGCTGTCACCGTTTAACCCCTTCCTTTTTGGATTTCTTTGAGGACTTAAGGGTAACAGGATTTGATGTTGCTGATACAAATGTGGTCTTAACTCAGTTTCATTTTCACCATTTTCTCTTTAATTTCTTCTTTTTGTTTGAGTTTGGAACCTCTTTTGTACGAGCAATCATCTGTAAGATGATTGAACAAACCACATACTTCACATGGTTTGAATCAACTAAAGAGGGTGAAGCAACTGAAGACTTTTCTTCAGTGCTTTGGAAGCATTGTTGCTTTCTTGACTGCCTCTTTAGTAGTCTTCAAACTCTTTCTACTGACAGTTTTCTTCTCTTCAGTACTGGCAGTAGTTGGAGTTTGAACTTCAGGTGTTAAATCCTGCTCTCTAGTCCTTTCAGGACTTTCAGAATTAACTCCTGAGTTGATCAACTCATTGATCATGTGAGTGTCAGCATTTGAACCATAAACATCAGCTGATAGGTTCTGAGAGGGCTTGATGCTGACTTCTACTTTGATTGTGTTGTCAGAAAGTAGATCACATGATGAGATGGATTGGTTATTACTCTCACCATCAGATTCTACCTCTGCTCTTGGAGTAAAATCTATAGGTGGAGCAGTGTGATTGTAACCAATGCCAAACTTCACATTGGAAGCAGATTGCTTACTAAGAAGCATTTCAAAACCTTTGCATGATTGTATCCATCTATCACACTCTACCTGGGTAACTGCAAGGGTTTCTTTGAGATCTTTATACTTCTCTAGAAGTATCTCTTCCCTAGCCTTATCATTAGTTATTTGGCATTTCAGTTTGTAAATCTCATCATTTTTATCATTAAGCACAGACTCAAACTCAGCTTTGCTTTTGGAAATTAGTTGTTCTAGCTCAATGTTCTTATTGATTAAAGCTACATTTGTTTCTCTAATAGATGCAAATGCTGCTATGCATGGTTGGAACATAATTTGGCTTTTGCCTCAGAGGATACCTGTGATACCTTTGATGTAGAGGCATTAGTGGATGAAGTATCAGCAAAATCCAAAGCCATAAGAGCTAGATTTCCAAAAGGACTTTCACCACCATGTTGACCAGCACCTGAGAACAGTTGTTCATGACCAGACAAGTCATCTGGTAAATTGCTCCAGTCAACAACTCTTGGGGTGAAGAAGCTGTGTTGTTGAGGTTGAGTTTGTTGATGAGATTGGGAAGGTTGTGTTTCAGGCAATGCTTGTGGTTGTTGTGTAATTGGAGCTTGAACAGGATTTGGTTGAGGCATATAATAGCAGGGATAAGGATATGACATTTGACCCTGGGGAACAAAGTATGCAGGAGATCTAGGATGTGAATGATGACCAGAACCAGCAGGATGTTGCCCTCTGTTTTGTGGACTAGTACTAGGAAAAGTCACAAAGGGTGCAGAAGAGTTAGATCCAGTTGATCTACACTCTCTTGCAAAGTGTCCTAGCCTTTGGCATTTGTGACACCTCAACTTACTCTTGTCAAAACAACTTTGGTTTTGCCAGAGAGTCCAGGAAATTTCCTGCTAGTTCTCTTATAGAACTTCTGAGATTTGATATTAATCAATGCCATTTGGCTCAGAATATCCATCTCTTCTAGATCATCATCAGCAATTCCTTTCAGATCATCCATAATGAAGCATAAATTGTCACTATTACTACGAGAATGACTCTCAATACCAACAAATGCATGATCAGAACTGTTTGAAGAGAAATCTATATGCTCATCATAATTGATTTCAGATGAAGCATATTCTGACTCATGACCAACCAAGGCAGTATTGCCTGGTACAAAGTCATCAGTGAGCTTTCCTGAAGATGACAGTTCCTTTTCTGCTCTATCTCTCTTTCAAATGTAAGCAGTTTTCCATGAAGTTGGGTGAGAGATAGGCTATTCAGATTTGCACTGGAGCGTAGGACAATAGTGTATGTGTCCCATCTCTCAGGCAGTGATCTGAGGAATCTGTTGTTCATCTGGCTATTGGTGTATTCCTGTTTCACCATTTTCAGCTCAGATATCAAGCAGGAGAAACGCTCAAACTGTTGAGTCAGTGTCTCACCCTTTCTATGAGAGAGTGTCTCATATTGTTGGGCAAGGATTTCTCTATTGTTTGCTAAGACCTCATCTGTGCCACCGAATTGTTCCTTCAGGGCATTCCAGAGATCATGAGCAGTTTCATGATGCATAAGCCTAGAATAGATTTCATTAGGCAGTGCCATGGCCAGAATTCCATTGGCTTTAGCATCAATCTCAAATAGTTTCCGATCTTCATCAGAGTATTGTTCCTTCTTCTTCGGAACCATTTGATTGGTTTCCAGATTGTTCACCATAGGCTTATGTGGTCCATGTACCACAGATGTCCAACAACCTGAACTGTTAATAGACAGGTGATGAAGCATTCTTCGTTGCCATATGTTATACTCGGTCCTAACCAGCATCGGAGGCTTGGTTGAGGAACCGGTATTGTGAGGATCATTAGAAGGAGTCGTCAACTCAGATTCAATCAAATTCGATTAAGCTAAACCAATTTTAGAATAAAACACAACAACCAATTGAACCAGAAGATCTCAAAATAAATGAACGAAAGTGACAGAAATTCAATAATCTATAACCAGTTCTTGCGAATACGCTAATTCAATCAAACACAGATATCAATTAGCAGTTTCAATGATCAATTGTTAGATCGATCAATGATTAACCAGCTCTGATACCACTTGTTAGGATCAGTGATCTATGTTTGATTGATTAGAGAGTATAGCAGCGGAAATCGAACAATGAATTAGCCAATTCACAAGAACAAAACGATATTCAATGAAGAACAAAGACGGTTATAGAGAGAGAATTCTGCAAATATATTTCATTCAATATTCGCTTTCGTGGTAACAGAATGTCACACTTACAATTAGGTCGACACCTCTTATATAAGAGATGTGACGTCTGCTGATGTCACTTGATAGTGACAACTAACAGATTTATTACAACTGAAACACAACTACTGAAGATGTCAAAACAGCTGACATCTCCTTACAAAAATACTAAGTGTTATCGGTTGTTATAACTACTGAAAAACATAAAACTACTGAAACTACAACGACTGAAGAACAAGCTCTTCAGTCGTTTTACAAAACTACTGAAAGTGAAAATATAAAACTACTGATATCACAACTACTGAAGAAGTACTCTTCAGCTGTTGTGACAACTTCAGTAGTGGTCTTCAGACTTGAACTTCAGATGTTTCATCAGCTGATGACTTCAGTAGATATCATCAGCTGATGTCTTCAGTCTTTGTCTTCAGACTTTGTACATCAGTTGTTGATCTTCAGCACTTGTAAACTCTTCTGCTGTTGTACTTCAGTACTTTGGTCTTTCAGCTTTAGCACTTATGTTCTTCAGCTGTTTAGCTTCAGTACTTGTGTTCTTCAGCTATTCAGCTTCAGTACTTGTGTTCTTCAGCTGTTGTACTTCAGCACTTTAGTTCTTCAGCTGTTGAAGTCTTCAGCACTTGATCTTCAGCTGTTGAAGTCTTCAGCACTTGATCTTCAGCTGTTGAAGTCTTCAGCACTTGATCTTCAGCTGTTGAAGTTTTCAGCACTTGTCAAACTGCTGATGAAGCTTTCAGCAGTTGTTGTGATACCATGTGGGACTTAGAGGTTTTCTGATCTTTGCTCATTGGTACTTTTGGTCCAACATCTCTTTACGACTTTGGGAGCTAGGGTTCAAAGTGAGGATCGTGGTGGTTGGTTAGGTGGGTAAGATGGCTGGTTATGGGCCCTTAATCCATTAGCCCCATGCCCATAAGCCTCATTAGCCCATAAACCATTTCCTTCTTTTATTAAATATCCACCAATTAAGCAATTATCCTTCGCAACTCGTTTTGGCTTTTCGGAGTGTTACATGACTACTGTGCATTGACTATATACTTTATTTACAATCATGGCAACGAAACAAACTATAAAGTTCAAAGAAACTACTCGTATTCACTCAATAAGTATCGAGAATCAAATTACAATGGCTAAATGAACATAAACAATAACCAAACATGAAACACAATGTATGATCAATGAAAAAGAAGTGAAATAAAGATAACATGACCAAGTAAACAAGATTTAGTTGTAATTTCAGTTAATTGGAGAACAACAAAGTAGGTGCATCAAAGTATTCTCACATGCTTAACTAAATACACGGGAAAGCAATTAGTTATACAAAAACATTAAACAACAATAGTTTTCTAGTGGATACTTTATTGTTTTTTGTAACAACCTCTAATGCTATAGGGTTTTGATTCTTAACTCTTCTAGACACACGTCTTGAATCAATCAAAAGAAATCTAGATATAGTCATTATTCAAATCACACTAAACTATCAGAAATGGAACATAGTATCAATTGTTTAAAGTGAAACCAAAACAAAACACGAAACCACAGGAAATACCTTTGAAATCAAGTAATTCGTTTCGAAACTCATTGAGATCACTTTAAAACAAACCTCAAACATTCTTAACTCTAAACTCCACCAAATCAATCAAAATGACTACAAAACATCAACTATATATTTTATTGAAAATCATGGCAAGACAACAAATTGTAAAGTTCAAAGAAACTACCCGGATTCACTTAATAAGTATTAAGAATCAAATTACAATGGTAAAATGAATGTAAACAATCACCAAATATGAAACACGAAGTATGATTGGTGAAAGAAAAATTAAATAAAGGTAATATAACCAAGTAATAAGATTTAGTTGTATTTTCATCAAAATTTTACAACTTCAAAATTAGTGCATTTAACGTATTCATGAAAGTTTAACTAAATACATAGGAATGGTATTAGTTATAGAAAAACAATAAAGAACAATAGTTCTCCTGTGGATAGTTTTATGCATTTTGTAACAACCTTTAATGCTATAGGGTTTTGATTCTCAAGCCTTCTAGACACACACTTGTGAATCAATCAAATGAAACCTAAATAAAGTCTTTATTGAAATCACACTAAACAATAACAAATAGAACATATATTTAATCTTTTAAATTGAAACCAAATCTGAACAGAAAATGTAACGCCCCGAAGAAAGTCCAAGCGATCCAAATAATAATAATGGGCTTAGACAGCATTATTTAATGTAAATTAGATGGATATGGGTTTAGACCGAGTTCACTTTTTGGCTTATGTGTCCGTTGAGTTTAAGGTCCGAGAAATGCCCAGTATATATATAAACGGATCAGTCTGAGCAATTCTCATTTGCAACTCAACACCCCAATTCTAGAGACAGAGTGTAAAGAGAGAAAGTGGAGATAATTGAAGATTCAAGGCTCAATTGATCACTGGATTGAAGATCGGTGTTCGTGTGCATCCAATTAACAGAAAAACACCAAGAATCCACGTAAGAAATATCATTTAATCATTCCTTTTGATGTAAACATGTATTCTAAGGCTTGGGGTTTTTGAAAGTGCAAAGATTTGCCCAAAACTCATGTTTTTAGGTAAGAAAACAATTGAAAGTCACATTTTTGAAAGGGAAAGATTTAAGATAATGAAAGTGGAACATAACGAATGAACGAGTGAAAATCATTGAGAGCTGTTAGCTCATCTGTGTGTTTACAGGGTGCGATCTTGGCTAATCCTTAAGGGTTCACACACAGGGTGAGTTAGTCTATGTGACTACTCCATACGTGCGATACGTGTGATATGTGCGATATGGTGTCCTTGTCGCTTCACCCTAGATGATATAGCTTTGTGTTCAAGAGGGGGGTTATGTACATGACAGGACCTAGAGAAGTGGAAAGATAATAAATGTACAAAAAGTGCGATAAATACAAAATGTGCAAAACGTGCGAAATGTACGAAACGAACAATGATGAAGATAATAATTATTACCTTATTGTACGTATGATATGTGATCACGTGCGATTGTAAAGAAAATGTTGTAATGAGTAAAATGTAATATAATGTTTTTGTAAGACTAGAATCACTCAGGAACGCTGACTTTTATGTATTTTCTAGTTGGCAGGTAAATGTTGTTGAGAATGACATGAGGTGGGTACTTCGCTTGTTTTGGATGGCATCCATTTTATGTTGCAATAATGTTTTTGCATTGTAATCAGAACAAACGTTATTTGGTAATTAATGTTGTATTATATTGCAAAAGCAAATATTTATATTAAATGAAATGATTGTATAAAATAATTGCGCTACAATATTTTAGTAAAGTTAATGTAATTTATATGTTTTATGTGCGATGTTTGACCAGTTGTGAGCGTCCAAGGAATGACGCCTTACAAGTTGGTACAGAGCAAAAATTGAAGTGAAATGGGTAAATTTTCAAAAGAAACCTAAACTGAAAATGGGGCAAAAGGGAAGGGATGCTAGTCCGATTAGTTGTGTGCCATGAAGTATTTTCTTAATTTTAACCGGTATTATGTGTGCATGTTATTTGATCGGTGTGCTCTTAAAAGATTTAGATACTGATGTAGTCAGCATAGGAATTGCTTAGGGTATGAAGAGTAAAGTTAATGGTTAATCACAACTACCCACTGTAATTAGGGTCTTACTATACTTGACATAAATTGAGCTATTACCTTGAATGACCATGTTGGTGTTTGAATCTTATAGCATGTTAGAGGATGGCTGTTGGTAGATCTTCAAACTTCTCGTGGTCGAGATCAAGGTGGATGTGGTGTAGGACCACGGGTCACGAGAGGATGGCCTATGGCTGAAGCAATTGCTCATGAAGAGCCTATGACCCCTCATCCAGAGGGCAAAAATAAGAGTGCTAACTTGAGAGTCCCAGTGAATGAGGCGGTTGTGGAAGAGGTTCATCAGGTCATGCAGACGACCCTACCTTCTATGGTGCCCGAAGTGATTAAGGCTGTGTGGGAAGGATAAAGAAGGAAGAGGAACAGGTCCTTGGGAGGACAGGAGCAATCAGAGAGTGAGACGGTTCTCTTCGATGATGAGGAGGGAGAAGAAGAGCGTGTGTACGAGGCAGCACAAGGCTGTAACTACGGGTCATTTCAAAGATGCAAGCCCCCTACCTTTGATGGTAATGGCACTTCTACTACTGCTCACTGGTGGGTGAGAGAAATGGAATACGTTCTAGATGTTAGCGCGTGTCAGGAGGATCAGAAGGTGAAGTTTGCTACGAACTCCTTTATGGACTCAACCTTATGTTTGTGGGACAATATCATCCAAGTTGAGGGTGGCAGGGCTATCAAGAGCATGAGGTGGACAGAGTTGAAAAAGTTGGTGATTGAGGAATTCTATCCTCTTAGGGAGTTGGAGAAGGTTGAGAGAGAGTTCGTACAGCTGGAGGCGGGAACCATGACACATCAGAAGCAGACCAACAAATTCAACAAGATGGCACAACTAGAGTCGGATCAGGTGATACCTTTGTCGCGAAAGATCAAGAGGTTTGTTCATGGCTTGGTGGTGGATATTCACAGGCATATGATCAGCGCTCAGCCGAGTACGTTTAGGTCGGTGGTCGATCTTGCGGGAAGACTGTATGACGAGCGAGAGGTGGTGGTGGCTAAGGTGAGCAAGAAGGGTGGTGGTGACCAAAACTAGAATGAGAAATGTTTTGGACGTGGCGGAGCCGCTCTAAACAATAAAGTGGCGAAGGTGGGTGACCGGTGTGTGGTCACATCTGGTGCAGGGTCGAAGAGATGTGGTAAATGCGGGAAGGAGCATTCAAGAAAATGCAAATAGGGGTCAAACACTTTCTGCAAGTGTGGGAAGCCTCATCATATGGCGAGAGATTATAGGGTTATAAGGTGTTACAACTGTGGAAGAAATGACCACCTAAGTAGGGATTGCAAGAAGCCGAGGGCGGAGTGTTCCGGGGCAGGGAAGACGACCGGAATTGAAGGGCAGAAGCCAGCGCTTGAGCTTTCATGATGACTCGGGAGGAGGCGAGGATGGACCCCAATGTGGTGTCAGGTACGTTTCTATTAAACCAAACTCTTGCATGTGTGTTATTTTTTTCTGGTGCTAGTAGGAGTTTTATTTTTACTATGTTTTGTGCTAAGTATCCCATTAGGAGTTGAAGTATTGATGAGCCCTTTGATCTAGAAACTTCCATAGGTAAGTCTACGAGGATTTCTGAGATGATAGAAGGCTGTGACATTGAATTAGAAGGTCACAAGTTTCCTGTTGGACCATTTGTGATAACCTTAGGCGGTTTTGATGTAGTCCTAGGAATAGATTGGTTGGTGGACTAAGAGGCTAATATCATATGTCACAAGAAGATGGTCAGAATGATAGCGCCTGACGGGAGTTCAATGACAATTTTCGGTGATCGAGTTACCACTATCCCGAAGGTGATTTCGATGGCGGTGGAGGGGAAGTGCATGAGGCATGGATCTAGTGCCTAGTTGGCCCACATGAAGGATGTGGATACACCAACACCACAACTGTCTGATGTGCCAGTTGTGTGTGACATTCCGAACATGTTTCGAGAAGATTTACCTGGTGTGCCACCTGACCGTGACATTGAATTTCAAATTGACTTGATGCCAGGTGCCCAACATATTCCTAAGGCACCATATGATTGGCTTCAACCGAGATGAAGGAATTGATGGAGCAACTATAGGAGTTGCTTGATTAGGGGTTCATTAGACCGAGTATCTCTCCTTGGGGTGATCCAGTCTTATTCATTGTTAAGGATTGATAACCTGTTTGATCAGCTCCAAGGTTCTATTTGGTTCTCAAGGATAGATCTTTGATATGGCTACCATGAGCAGAAGGTTAAGGAGCACGATATTCCTAAAATAGCTTTTTGTAAGCCTTATGGACACAGCTTTTCATACGCGTTATGGACACTACGAATTTCTCGTTATGTCTTATGGACTTGATGAATCGAGTGCGTCGGACGATGTTGGATAAATCAATGATTGTGTTTATCGATGATATTTTCATTTCTTCAAAGAGTGAGGAAGAGCATGTCGGTCACATTCAAGATGTATTGGAGACGTTGAGAATGATGAAGTTGTATGCCAAGTTCTCCAAGTCTGCATTTTGGCTACGTGAGGTTCAGTTCTTAGGTCACATGGTGAATACCGAGGGGATTATAGTGGACCCAGCAAAGGTGGTGGTGGTGATGCAGTGGATGTCACCAAAGACACCATCTGAGATTCGTACTTTCTTGGGTTTGGCGGGCTATTATAGAAGATTCATTCAAGACTTCTCTAAGATAGCTTCTCTATTGACTAAGTTGACCCATAAGGATGTAAAGTTTGTATGGGGTCAAGCGCAAGAGAAGGTGTTTAGGGAGTTAAAGGCAAGGTTGACTCAAGCTTCTATCTTGTCGTTACCCGATGGAAGCGAAGATTTGATGGTTTATTCAGATGCTTCTTACTCGGGGTTGGGATATGTCTTGATGTAGCGAGATAAGGTTATAATAGCCTACGTATCCTGATAGTTGAAAGATCATCAGGTTAATTATCCTACTCATGACTTCGAGCTTGCAGTTATGGTCTTCGCATTAAAGATTTGGAGGCACTACCTGTATGGGATGAAGTGCACCATATTCATTGACCACAAGAGCTTGAAGTACGTCTTGGAGTCAAAAGTACTTGAACATGAGGTAGAGGATATGGTTGGAGCTCACAAAGGAATAATTACAAGATTCATTACCATCCGGCAAGGCCAACGTGGTGGCAGATGCCCTTAGCCGAAATGAGAGACCCGAGCTGATTTGGGTGAAGGCTTACAAGTTGATTATGACCTCTGATGTGATAAAGCAGGTCAAGGAGTTTCAGAAGTCATACAGGAAGATCCAACCTTTGGACACACCCAAATGGAAGTGGGAGCATATCACCATGTAATTTATTACGAAGTTACCGCATACCATGAAAGGGTATGATGCCATGTGGCTGATAATTGATCATTTGACGAAGAGTGTTCACTTCCTACTGAACCACGAGACGTATTCTTCTGAAAGATTAGCGGATCTATTTATCAAGGTGATTGTAAGTCGCCATGGTGTACTAGTGTCTATCGTGTTGGCTCGTGAGACTCGGTTTACATCTATGTTTTGGAAGAGATTTCATGATGCTATGGGGATGAGGTTACATATCAGCACAACTTATCGTCCCCAGACAAATGGTTAGTCAGAAAGAACTATACAGATGCTAGAAGATATGCTTCGGGCATGCGTCATTGACTTTGGAGGAAGTTGGGATGACCACTTGTAAGGCCACATTCCCGGGATGCTTACAGCTGGTCAATCATCACACATAAATCATATGTTTACCTTAACATTAATAAAACATTGTAACGGAAACATTTAAACAAACATTTCATTTTATTATAATTGCTTTTTTTCAAAATAATACATCATTGATTGATTACAAAATAACTTGTTGCATTAATTCACAAAAACATTATACAAAATGGATGTCATCTAAAATTAGCGAAGTAGCCACCCCGTGCCATCCTCAGCAACTCTTACCTACCAACTAGAAACACATAAAAGTTAGTGTTGCTGACTGAGTTCTAATTTTAAAATAAAATAAACTTTATTACTTTCAAAACATTCTTTACTTTCGTACATGATCACACATCATATGTACACATATATAATATTATTATTATCTTCTTTTTTACTGTTCTGTAACTTTCATTCTTTTTCTCTTTTCGAATCAGTGTCATCAGCTATACCCCAAACGTATGCGCAAAGCGGGTACTAGGCCGAAGATCATAAATGACTTACATAACGCACATAGCCTGGCACCAGCACTGGGATAAGGGACAAATGTCCCATTTGTATACTACACCCCAAACATCTGCACAAAGCGGGTACTAGGTGGAAGATCATAAATGTCTTCCATAACGCACATAGCCTGGCCCCAGCACCGGGATGAGTATCCACTATCACCCATGTACTATACAACTGGTTAGTCACAATGAGTAGACCCCTGTGTGTATCCTTATGGTTAGCTAAACCACACACAGTTGTGCTAACGACATTTTAGAGTCGTGCACCTCCGTACATTTGCTTGCAACACTTTCATTACTTTCTCTTTCATTAATGCATGCATTCTTTCTTTACGTCCCCTTTTCATTATCTTCCACTTTGCGTTACATAATACTTTATCATTTCTTTCATAACATTCAACGTACAACCATGGAAAATAAACATACATGACAAAGAATACAAACATAATCATACAAAACATCAGCATACAAGGCACCATTATACATGACATTTCAATCAACATACATTCCATAACAAAGCCTACACTTCATCTTTTTCTCCAAAAATCAGAAAATAAGCCAAGTCTTAGGCACATGGGCACTATTGGGGCGCATGGGCACTCTTGGGGCGCATGGGCACTCTTGGGGTGCATGGGCACTATTGGGGCGCATGGCCTTTTAGGCGCATAGGTAACACTTAGATGCATGAGGAACTTCTGGGCGCATGGGCACTATTGGGGAGCATGGGCAACACTTAACCAATTCTAGGCAAATTCAAGGTGCATGGGCACTATGCAGGTGCATGAGTGCCTAGGCGCATGAGCTCTCTGGGCGTTCAGACACTTATGCAATTTAAGCCTAATTCTAGGCGCATGGGAACTATTTGGGCGCATGAACTTTGGGTGCATGAACTTTGGGCACATGGGGAACACTTAGTCAGTTTATACCGTTGGGCGCATGGGCAGTCTAAGTCACTCTTAAACCACTAAATTTTGTCCCCAATCATCATCTAACATGTTCTAAGCTTGAATCTTACATTCTATGCCAACGAAACACATTCATAACATCATCATCACCATATACACACCCAAATCAAACCCCACCCACAACGCATACACATATACAAACGGGTAAAAACCATTTTTATAAAAATGTTCATACATGTATTTCCAACCCCAAATCAATTTAAAACAAGTAAAAAGGGGATTCTAGAACTCACCTTAGAAGCTCTTGGGTATGACTTTCTTCAAAACCCCAATGTAAATTGAGTTCTACCACCTAGAAACCCACAAAACAGACACAACCGACACAAATACATATAAGAATACAACCAAGGCGGAGCTGGTTAAGAACACTCAAAAACGCTAAATTCTTACCTTGAATTCAGATTCCTTCTTCTTGTTCTTCAAAACCCGAGAATTTCAGCTCGTTTCTTCACTCCCTTTCTAAAACCCGAATGGAAAGGTGTGGTGTGACCATTTAGGCGGCCATACCACCTTTATTCACTAACTTTGAAAGATTTTGTCCTTTCGACACTTTTAACCCCTTAGCTTGAGTTAAATTGCACTTCTTTATTTTCCTTCACTTTTATTCTTCCTTTCATGTGTTTAAAAATAACCGGGAGTTACAAGTCCACCCCCCTTATATAGGTTTCGTCCCCGAAACCTGTTATTCCACAAACAATTGTGGGTAATGCTACCCCATCTCCTCTTCAGTCTCCTACATAGACACAGATCCCTTCCTGTGCTTCCATTGTACATGCACTAGAGGAACCACTTTATTCCTCAACCTCTTCTCCTTACGATCAATGATCGCCACCGGTTGCTCCACATAACTGAGCCGTTAATCAACCTTGATATCTTCCAGTGGTACAATCATATATTCATCGACTAAACACTTTCGTAAATGAGATACATGGAACGTCGGGTGAATTCCATTTAACTCATTTTGTAGCTGCAATCTGTAGGCCACCTCTCCTACTCGAGCAATAATTCGGAAAGGCCCTACGTACCTTGGGATCAACTTGCCCCGCTTCCTGAACCGGATGATACCCTTCCAAGGTGAGACTTTCAACATAACTCTATCACCCACCTGGAACTCAATCAGTCTTTGCCTCTTATCTTCATACGACTGCTGCCTATCTTTGACTGCCTGCATATAGGCTTTGATCTTTTCAAGTTTCTTAGTCGTAGCCTCAATCACCTCTACACTCCCCAACTCTTTCTGACAAATATCACCCCAACAGACGGGTGTTCTATATCTCCTACCGTATAGCATCTCATAAGGGGGCATACTAATGCTGGCATGATAGCTATTGTTATATGAGAACTCAGCTAACAGTAAGTGGTCATCCCAAATTCCACCAAAATCAATGATGCATGCCTGAAGCATACCTTCTAGCATCTGAAGCATCCTCTCCGACTTACCATCCGTCTGAGGATGATAAGTTGTGCTAATATGTAACCTCTTCCCCATCGCATCATGGAATTTCTTTTAGAATTTAGATGTAAACCAGGTGTCACGATCAGACACAATTGACACCGGCACACTATGACGAGTTACAATGTCTTTAATGAACATATCTGCTAACCTGTCAGATGAATATGTCTTGCGGATCGGTAGGAAGTGAGCACTCTTTGTCAGACGATCAATTATCTCCCATATAGCATCATGCCCTCGCTCGGTACGCCGGTAGCTTCGTAATAAAGTCCATGGTTATTTGTTCCCACTCGGGTATATCTAACGGTTGGATCTTCCGCTACGGCTTCTGATTCACGGCCTACACTTGTAAACAAGTAAGGCACTTACTCACATACTTCGCTACATCACGTTTCATACCCAGCCACCAACAAATCTTTTTAATGTCTTGGTACATCTTCGTAGCACGGGATAAATAGTGTATCAAGTTTTATGAGCTTCATCCATAATCTTCACACATAGATCCCCAAAACGAGGAATCCACATTCGTTCGAATCGGGTCCTAACACCGAGCGTGTTTTCACCCAACTCCGCAAGCAGACCTCTCATTCTTTCGGAGTTAAGATGATCTTCGTTCAATGCCTCATATTGAAACTCCTAGACCTGTTTTATCACATTAGAGGTCATGACCAACTGATAAGCCTTCACCCGAATCGGCTTGGGTCGCTCTTTTCGGCTAAGGGCATCTGCCATCACATTGGCTTTGCCCGAATGGTAATGGATCTCGCAATCATAATCCTTTATATGCTCCAACCATCTCCTCTGCCTCATGTTCAAATCTTTCTACTCGAAGAAGTATTTGAAGCTCACTGAATATGGTGCACTTCATTTGGTATAGGTAGTGCCTCCAAATGTTTAGCGCAAAGACCACGGCTGCTAGCTCCATGTCATGAGCAGGATAATTGACCTCATGAACGTTCAACTGTCGGGAAGCATAGGCTATAACCTTTTCCCTTTGCATCAACACGGATCCCAACCCCGAGTAGGAAGCATCCGAATAAACCACCAAATCCTCACTCACTTCGGGCAATGATAAGACACGAGCTTCAGTCAACCTCGCCCTTAACTCCTCAAAATCCTTATCATCTTGACCCAACACAAACTTCATATCCTTGCACGTCAACTTAGTCAACGGAGAAGCTATCTTAGATAAATCTTGAATAAATATCCTATAATAGCCTTCCAAACCCAATAAACTACGAATCTCGGATGGTGTCTTCGAAGAATTCCATTGCATCACTACCTCCACTTTTGCTGGGTCCACCATCATCCCCTTGGGAATCACCACATGACCCAAAAATTGAACTTCGTGCAACCAGACAGCACACTTAGAGAATTTAGCATTTAACTTCTCCTTTCTTAACCTCTCCAACACCCCCGAATGTGACCGGCATGCTCTTTCTCGCTATTTGAATAAATCAGGATATCATCAATAAACACGATCACTGACTTATCCATCATCGGCCGACACACTCGATTCATCAAGTCCATAAAAGCAACTGGCGTGTTGGTTAAACCAATAGACATAAGGAGGGCCCACAACGTGTGCGAAAAGCTGTTTTAGGAATATCCTTCTCCTTCACCACCAATTGATGGTAACCAGATTGAAGGTCTATCCTTGAGAACCAACTGACACCCTGGAGCTGAACAAATAAATTGTCAATCCTTGGACCGGAGCACCCCAAGGAGAGATACTTTGTCTAATGAACCCCTTATCAAACAGCTCTTGCAATTGCTCCATCAACTCATTCATGTCAATCAGTGCCAACTCATATGATGCCTTAGCAACTAGATGGGCACCGGGTATCAATTCAATCTCGAACTCAATCTCACGGTCTGGTGGCACACCTAGTAAATATTCTAGAAACAAGTCTATAAAGTCACACACAACTAGTACATTGAACAGTTGTGGTGTTGGCCTATCCTCATCCTTACTTATGCCAAGTAGGCACTACATCCCCCCTCAGGCACTTTCCCACCACCACCATTGAAATCAATTTCAGAATCGTAGTGGCCCGATCACCATAGACCGTCACCGAACTCCTGTCAGGCGCTGTCAATCGAATCATCTTCTTGTGACACAAAATATTCGCCTCGTAGTCCGCCAACCAATCCATTCCTAGGACTATAGCGAACCCACCTAAGGTCATCATGAATGGTCTAATAGGAAACTTACGACCTTCAAGTTCTACATTAAAACCTTCTATCATCTTAGAAATCCTGATGGTCCTACCTAAGGCAGTTTGTCATCAAAGGGCTTATCTATACTCGTACTACTAACAGTCAGTTTAGCACAAAAAGCAATAGAAATAAAACTTTTACTAGAACCAAAATCAAATAACATACAAGCTAGCATTTGGTTTACTAGAAACGTACCTGACACAACATTGAGGTCCGTCCTAGCCTCCTCCTACATCGTCGTGATCCATGGTGCTCACCCTCCACTCTTCTCCTCTAGTCTTCTTTGCTTCCGAACTTTCAGCCCTCAGCTTCCCGAATTCCCTACTCCTATGGCCCTCCTCGTCACAAGTTTAGTACCTCCTTGCCCCATAGTTCTTCGCCACATGTCCAGTCCTCCCACACCGGAAACTGACATTAGATCCCACTCTACATTCCCTGTGTGCTCCCTTCCACGCTTGCCACACCTCCTTGACCCTGCATCAGATGTGACCACACGTCGGTCATCCACCCATGCACATTTGTTGTTTGGTGTGGCCCTACCATGTCCAACTCACTTCACGTTCCAGTTCCGGTCACCACCACATTTCTTGTTCACCTCAGCCACCACCACTTTACGCTCATCATACAACCATCCGCCAAATCAAATGCTGACCTAAACGTGCTCGGCCGAGCAGCGCTCATGTGCCTACAGATATCCGCCGGTAGCCCTTGGATGTATCTCTTGATCTTTTATAACAAAGGCATCACTTAATCTGGCATCAGCCGTACCATCTTGTTGAAATTGGTGTTATATTGCTGATGTGTCATGGTTCCCGCCTCTAGTTGCCGGAACTTCCTCTCCACCTTATCCATCTCTTGTTGAGGACAAAACTCCTCAATCACTAGCTTTTTAAACTCTAGCCACCTTATTCTTCCAATCGCCCGACTCTTCTCGGTTTGGACAATATTGTTCCACCAATGCATAGTCGAGTCCATAAACGAGTGGGCAGGAAACTTCAGCTTCTGGTCTTCCCGACACTCGTTGATATCAAGTACCACCTCCATCTCTCTCACCTATTGGTGAGCAGCAGCAGAAGTGCCATTAGCATTGAAGGTCGGGGGCTTGCATCTTTGAAATTCCCTGTAGTTTCAGCCTTGTGTCACCTCTGGCATAGGCTCTTCTTCCTCTTCTACATCATTGGAGAGAACTGTCTCAGTCTTTGGTTGCTCCTGCCCTCCGAGGTCCTGTTCCTCCCCATTCTTTCTACTTCCTGCACAACCTTTATCACTTCGGTTACCACAGACTGCAAGATCGTCTGCATGACTTGATGCACCTCCTCAATACAGCCTCCTTCAATGAGACTCTTAAGTTAGCACTCTCATCACCAGCCTCTAGACGAGGAGTCTCGGGTTCTTGTTGAACCACCTCTTCAACACTAGGCCTTCCTTTTATGGCTCCTGGTTCAGCACCACGTCCACCACGACCTCCACCACGACCTCCACCTTGTGAAGCCTTTCATGATCTACCAATGGCCACCCTCTAAACACACTATAAGATTTAAACACTAACATGGTCATTCAAGGGAATAGTTCAGTTATGTTAAGTATAGTAAGTCCCTAATTACAGTGGCTACTTGTGATTAGCCACTAATATACTCTTCATACCCCAAGCATTTCCTATCATGACTACATCAGTATCTAAATCTACTAAAAACACATAAACCACACAACTTGCGCACGTAATTCCGGTTCACATTTAAGAAAATACCTCGTGGCACACATCTACTCGGACTGCCATCCCTTCCCTTTCGTCCCATTTTTAGTTTAATTTTAGGTTTCTCTTGAAAATTTATCCATTTCACTAAAACATTGGCTCTGATACCAACTTGTAAGGCCCCATTCCGGGAAGCTCACAACTAGTCAATCATCGCACATGAACACATATATTTACATTAAGTTTAATAAAACTTACAGCAGGAACATTTAAACAACCATTTCATTTCATTATAATTGCTTTTGCAAAATTATACATCGTTGACTGATTACAAAATAACTTGTTGCATTACTTCACAAAAACATTATACAAAATGGATGCAATCCAAAATGAGCCAATTAGCCGCCCCGTGCCATCCTCAGCAACTATTACCTGCCAACTGGAAAAACATAAAAGTCAGTGTTGCTTAATGAGTTCATGTTTTAAAATAAAATAAACTATACTTCCTTTAAAATATTCTTTATTTTTGTACATGATCACACATTATACCTACACATATATAATATCATTATTGTCTTCTTTTTTACTATTCTGTAACTTTCATTCTTTTCCAGTTTCCGGATCAGTGTCATCAGCTATATCCAAGCGTATGCACAAAGCGGGTACTGGGCCGAAGTTCATAAATGACTTCCATAACGCACATAGCCTGGCACTAGCACCGGAGTAAGTGACAAATGTCCCATCTGTATACTACACCCCAAACATATGCACAAAACGGTACTAGGCCGAAGATCATAAATGACTTCCATAACGCACATAGCCTAGCACCAGCACCAGGGTGGGTATCAACTGTCATCCATGTGGTATACAAGTGGCCAGCCACATAGACTAGACCCTTGTGTGTATCAATATAGGTTAGCTAAACCACACAGTTTAGCTAACTACATTTTAGAGTCATGCACCTCCGCACATTTGCTTGCAATACTTTCTTTACTTTCTCTTTCATTAATGCATGCATTCTTTCTTTACATTCCGCTTTTCATTATCTTCCACTTTATATTACATAATACTTTATCATTTCTTTCATAACATACAACATAAGCCATGGAAAAAAAAGTCAGTGTTGCTTAATGAGTTCATGTTTTAAAATAAAATAAACTATACATCCTTTCAAAACATTCTTTACTTTTGTACATGATCACACATCATACCTACATATATATAATATCATTATTATCTTCTTTTTTACTGTTCTGTAACTTTCATTCTCTTCTAGTTTCCGGATCAGTGTCATCAGCTATATCCCAAGCGTATGCACAAAGCGGGTACTGGGCCGAAGATCATAAATGACTTCTATAACGCATATAGCCTGGCACTAGCACCGGAGTAAGTGACAAATGTCCTATCTGTATACTACACCCCAAACATATGCACAACCGGGTACTAGGCCGAAGATCATAAATGACTTCCATAACGCACATAGCCTAGCACCAGCACCAGGGTGGGTATCAACTATCATCCTTGTAGTATACAAGTGGCCAGCCACATAGACTAGACCCTTGTCTGTATCAATATAGGTGTGGTTTAGCTAACGACATTTTAGAGTCATGCACCTCTGTACATTGCTTGCAAGACTTTCTTTACTTTCTGTTTCATTAATGCATGCATTCTTTCTTTACATTCCGCTTTTCATTATGTTCCACTTTATATTACATAATACTTTATCATTTTCATAACATACAACATCAAGCCATGGAAATAAAAGTCAGTGTTGCTTAATGAGTTCATATTTTAAATAAAATAAACTATACTTCCTTTCAAAATATTATTTACTTTTGTACATGATCACACAATATACCTACACATATATAATATCATTATTATCTTCTTTTTTATTGTTCTGTAACTTTCATTCTTTTCCAGTTTCCGGATCAGTGTCATTAGCTATATCCCAAGCGTATGCACAAAGCGGGTACTGGGCCGAAGATCATAAATGACTTCCATAATGCACATAGCCTGGCACTAGCACCGGAGTAAGTGACAAATGTCCCATCTATATACTACACCCCAAACATATGCACAAATCGGATACTAGGCCGAAGATCATAAATGACTTCCATCACGCACATAGCCTAGCACCAGCACCAGGGTGGGTATCAACTATCATCCATGTAGTATACAAGTGGCCAGCCACATAGACTAGACCCTTGTGTGTATCAATATAGGTTAGCTAAACCACACAGTTTAGCTAACGACATTTTAGAGTCGTGCACCTGCATACATTTGTTTGCAAGACTTTCTTTACTTTCTCTTTCATTAATGCATGCATTCTTTCTTTACATTCTGATTTTCATTATCTTCCACTTTACATTACATAATACTTTATCATTTCTTTCATAACATACAACATAAAGCCATGGAAAATAAACATACATAACAAGGAATACAAACATAATCATACAAAACATCACTATACAAGGCATCATTATACATGACTTTAAATCATCATACATGCCATAACATACCCCATACATCATCAAAAGTCAAACCGCACCCCCGGGTACATCCCAAGTCAAAACCTACATTTCTTTTTTTCCCAATAATTAGAAAATAACCTAAGTCATAGGCGCATGGGCCCTATTGGGCGCATGGCCTTTCAGGCGCATGGGGAACACTTAGGAACATGGGAAAATTCTGGGCGCATGGGCACTACTAGGGCGTGTGTGCAACACTTAACCAATTCTGGGCAAATTCTAGGTGCATGGGCACTATGCATGCGCATGAGAGCCTAGACGCATGAACGGTCTGGGAGTTCGGACACTTAGTCAATTTCAACCTAATTCTAGGCGCATGGGAACTGTTTGGGTGCATGGAGAACACTTAAACAATTTATAACATTGGGCGCATGTGCCACTATTTGGGCTCATGGGCCACTTTTTGGGCGCATGGGTAGTCTAAGTCACACTTAAACAACTAAATATTGTCCCAAATCATCATCTAACATGTTCTATGCTTATATCTTATATTTTAATCTATAGAAACACATTCATAACATCATCACAACCATATACACACCCAAATCAATCTCCACCCGCAACGCATACACATATACATACAGGTAAAAACCATTTTTATAAAATGTTGATACATGTATTTCAAACCCCTAATCAGTTTAAAACAAGTAAAAAGGGGATTCTAGAACTCACCCTAGCAGCTCTTGGGTATCACTTCCTTCAAAACCCGAATGCAAATTGAGATCTACCACCTAGAAACCCACCAAACACACACAAGCGAGCACACAGACACATATAAACATACAACCGAGGCAAATCCAGTTAGAACACTCAAAATCACTAAATTCTTACCTTGAATTCATATTCCATCTTCTTCTTCCTCTATATCCGAGAGTTTCAACTCTTTTCTTCACTCTCTCTCTAAAACCCAAATGGAAAGATATGGTGTGACCATTTAGGTGGCCAAACCACCTTTATTCACCAACTTTGAAAGTTTTTGTCCTTTTGACACTTTTAACTTCTTAGCTTGGCTTAAATTGCATTTCTTTCTTTTCCTTCACTTTTATTCTTTCTTTCAAGTCTTTAAAAATAACCGAGTGTTACACCATTTACCGTTAGCTGAGTTCTCATATGAAATAGCTAGCATGCCAGCATTGGTATGCCTCCTTATGAGATTCTATACAGTAGGATATGTAGAACACCCACTTGTTGGGTGATATTGGCCATAAAGAGTTAGGGAGCGTCAAGGTGGTCGAGACTACGACTGAGAAGTTGGAAAGGATAAAAGCCTTTATGAAGCTAGCTAAAGATAGGCAAAAGTCGTATGCTGATAAATGACATAGAAAAATTGAGTTCCAGGTGGGTGTCAAAGTTAAGTTGAAAGTCTCACCCTGGAAGGGCATCTTTCGGTTTAGGATGTGGGGCAAGTTGGAAGTATTGCTCAAGTAGGATAGGTGGCCTATAAGTTAGAGTTGCCCAATGAGTTAAGTGCAATTCATCCGACATTCCATGTATCTCACTTAAGACAATGCATAGCCGAGGAGGATATTGTGGTGCCACTAGAGGATATTGAAGTGGACGAGCAGCTCAATTACATGGAGCAACCAGTGGCGATCATCGATCGTAAGAAGAAGAGGCTAAGGAATGTAGTGGTTCCACATGTGCGAGTATTGTGGAAGCACAGAAAGGGATTTGAGTCTACGTGGTAGACCAAAGAATAGATGAGACAGCATTACTCACATCTATTCGAGGAATAATAGGTTTCGAGGATGAAACCTAAATAAGGGGGGTGGACTTCTAATGCCCCGAATTAAGTCTAAGCTTGCCAAAAATTAATAATGGGCTTAGACGGTATTATTTAGTATAAATAAGATGGATATGGCTTATAGACCGAGTTAACTTTTCAGGTTATGTGTCTGGCGTGTTTAAGGTCCCGAGAACGCCCGATATATATATAAACGGATCAGCCCGAGCAACAATCATTTGCCACTCAACACCCCAATTCTAGAGAGAGAGTGTAGAGAGAGAGAGTGTAGAGAGAGAAAGTGGAGAGGATTGAAGATTCAAGGCTTAGTTGATCACCAGATTGAAGATCAATGTTCGTGCGCATTCAAACAAAAATAAAAAACTAAGAATTCCTTTTGATGTAAACCCACATTCTAGGGCTTGAGGTCTTGGAAAGTGGCAAAGATTCACCCAAAACTCATGTTTTTGTGTAAGAAAACATGTAAGAAGCTTAGATATAGATTATTGGGTGATAAACCACGGTTTTGGATGTAAAATATTGAAGTTTTTGGTCAAAAATGGGTTGGTTCGTAATTTTCAGCCCGTTCTGCGAAATTAAGGGTTCATGTAGTGAAATTGTGTAGTCGTCCAGCGAAACTATGAAGACTTTTTGTGAAACTATAGTTTCGCAG
Source organism: Flaveria trinervia (assembly GCA_025506515.1). Lineage (NCBI taxonomy): Eukaryota > Viridiplantae > Streptophyta > Magnoliopsida > Asterales > Asteraceae > Flaveria > Flaveria trinervia. Next base: position 32,218,381 of record CM046447.1, read on the forward strand.
GTAATTTCACAGACATGGTTATCCAACGAAAGTTGAGCGAAACTAGCAACGAAACAGCCAGCGAAGGTGGCATCGAAACTGCTCGCAAAACTAGTAGCAGAACTGCTGATCTAGCAGCGAAATTAGGCAGAAATTAACTCCTTTGAGTGTTAACTTATCCGCAGGCTGTGTAGTGCAACCCTTGCTTTGAAAGATTAATTGAGAAGCTACTCATCATGTCCAGGTGAGTTCTAGATCCCCTATTTAAAGGTTTTGAACTAGTTTGGGGTTGGAAATGCATACCAAGTATACGTTTTAAACGACCAAGATTTTAAGAGGTTTTAAAAGTAAGATTGATTTTTCTCTAACAAAATGTGCTATGTAAATGTTCTAAATGTTCTAACAGGAAGACTAAGATTTTAAGAGGTTTTAATTGCATCCCTAGTCAGGGGTTGTAAGGCACGCGGAATGGTTCTATTTGGTAATGCATTACCATTTGGAAACGTTGACACGTCAAGGTGAATTGACCCATTTGCTTTAGAATCTTGTGTATATCGACCATAGTTTATCACTTATCCCAGAAATTCCCACGTAAGCATAACTAGTCCCGTAGAATTTATGCGAAATGCTTACCTTAGCCCGAAGGCCTTTTGCTAGGAAATCCAGAATACAATGTTGATATGTCACACAATATTTCTTAGGTTCATGAAATCAAAACCTTGATGAGATTTGTATAGATTAGACATAAAGTTTAAAGATTCAAAACATAAACAATAAGTATACAATCCCACATGTCGTCGAGAATAAGTTAAGAAGCTTCATTTTTTGGGAGAATCAAATAGTCAAAGATAAGTTTAGGGAGACAGGTTACAACGATTATGCATTCATAAGGTAATTCTATGCTAAGGCATCAAGTTGCGCATAAAAATGCATAACATTATGTAGCATGCAAACCATACATTTTACAAGATAGAAATATAATTCCATGAGACTCATGCATACGCTAAAGTCTAGGTCACCATTTCTAGTGACCTAAATCCCAATAGTTATGGGCTCTCATACCAATCTGTCACACCCCAACCTTGACGGTGGAAACATCAAGCTGTGAGGGTTAAGATCGTTCACAGCCACATAATGCTATTATAAAACCAAATATAATAATCATAAGTTTTAAATGTAACATTACAAATATAAGACTCAAATAAGTACATCAACAATGCATAATAGGAAATAACTCAAGTCCATTCATTTATTTACTAGGTGTTGGTTTGTTGGACCATTATCAAAGTTGTTTAACAATTTATACATGAAAAACGCAGCGGAATAAAACCTTAATATTATGATTTGTAATCTGAAAATTAAGGCATATTAAATAACATCAACAAACCCAAGAACATAGGATCAAATATATGTGTATGAACTAGCAATCAAGAAGGAATAACAACCAAAAAACACCATGAAAACTACCTTTCAGGAGTTGCTCAAAACCATGAGATTTCATGAAGATGATGATGTTCTTGAACTACCAAAACACCAAGGAGAGGTGCCCTCAAACTTCCATACCCAGAAGCATCAAGCTGTTGGAGCATATATAGTGTGTCCGTCGCTTGTTGAATAGTCTAGGCTTAATGTTTTACACCTGATATGTTGTAAACACATGAAACTGCGTCATTCGCAGGAGCATATGCGAATGAGACTCAGTCATACGACTGAGCCATGCTAATGGACCAGCCGTGCGTCTGAGAGATGCGATTGGGACATTCGTAAGACTGAACCATAAGTATGATCCAGTCGCACGATTGAACCATACGCATGGTCCAGTCGTACGATTGAATCATACGCATGGTCCAGTCGTACGATTGAACCATACGTATTGTCCACTCGCACGAATGGGCCCATGCGCATCTAATATGGGCCGAGGCCTATATATACCAATTTCAATGTGTAGAGAGATAAGGATTTGAGAGGTAGTCTGCCCGGAGCCTAGGGCTGCCGGATGAGAGGGAGATCATGTTGGATCTCCCCTTGCCAAGAGTCTTGATTCTTATGAAACCATTCAATTATAGTTCGTATTATTGATTGTCTCTTGGTTTTTGCTGTTGTTTATCCTTCCGTCAAGAATATGCTCGGATGTTTATCGATCCAGCCGACTTCACAATTGGAATCAGAGCTGGTTACTACTTGAATGATCTAACAATCAATCCAGCAACCCGAGCTCTAGATTTCTAGATCAAATTTCAGATCTTGACATTAAATCCACTTCGTGTTCTTTGTGTTTTGCTTAGATATTGGTAGGAGTGGTTTTTCTATGTTAAAATCAAACTCGAAACAATGTTCCAATCACCCCTACGAATCTTATGATGTCTATGTTGGTTTGTTTCATGTAAAATTCATAAGATTAGGGTTTTGGGCATCCCTGGCGGCTGCAGATCTGAAAATCTGCGTGCAGACCCGTTCATGCAACTGGGCCACGCGACTGATCATTAGAACGACTTACCATGCGAATGGACCATTCGTACAGCTGGACCAGTCGTATGTTCAATCGTGCGACTGCACCAATCGTATGTTCAATCGCACGAATGAGCCATCCACATTGATTCATCAGCATTTGTTCCAGACAAAAAAAAAAGTTTGGAACTGCTTCTTGCACAGATTTGAGGATGGGCAAAGCATATTCACCCTCAGGTTCTTTTGTCAAATAAGTTTGATGTATAACCCATGATTTTTTGGACATCCATTAATAGGTGAATGTATTTGGAACACAAAAGAGAGAAGAGAAGATGTGAGCAGTAGGTGCGGATTTTGTGGGGTAGTCACGAGCATCTGACTATTGATAGGCCAATCAAGTTATATGTATCCGCACAGAGAGGATTCCCATTCATAGGAGGAACCCATGTATAGAGAAAGTGAAGACGCAATCAGAAAGTGGTCATGTGAGCAGGTTTCTAATGATGTATGTACATGCATGCTGATTTGTTTGACATTGTCAGCTGGAGATTGGAACCTTCAACCTTTTGCCCAATACACCATGTGAAGACGCTAGGAGAGCACAATGTCTATATATTAGGATATGCTGAATGTGAAGGGGAATTTCTGTAGGTGGTGATGTTAATCAGGTTAGCTTGTGTAAAGATTGAAGCAATGGAAAACTGTTCATGTCATTATATGGAAAAATCAATCATATGGGGAATCTTGCTGCTATGATGGTCTTCTACAAAGTAAACGAAAGCTATTGTGCCTAAATTCATTTTCGGGGATGTGTGTAACCTGACGGATCGGCGACGTTGGCTAATATGGTTTTTTGTTTGATTCTATTGGAAACTAGACTAAAGATTGACTGAAGATTGTAAGAGGTGTTATCTACTATTTGCAAGCAACGTCCAAGGGGGAATTTGTTGGAGCATATATAGTCATATATGGTGTGTCCGTTTCTTGTTGAATAGTCTAAACTTAATGTTATACACCTGATATGATGTAAACACATGAAACTAGGTCATTCGCAGGAGCATATGCGAATGAGACTCAGTCGTACGATTGAGCCATGCTAGTGGACCAGGCGTGCGACTGAGAGATGTGATTGGGACATTAGTATGACTGAACCATAAGTATGGTCTAGTAGTACGATTGAACCATACGCATGGTCCAGTCATACGATTGAACCATACGCATGGCCCAGTCGCATGAATGGGCCCAGTCGCATCTAATATGGCCGACGCCTATATATACCAGTTTCAATGTGTAGAGAGATAAGGATTTGAGAGGTTGTCTGCCCGGAGCCTAGGGCTGCCGGATGAGAGGGGAGTTCATGCTCGATCTCCCCTCGCAAAGAGTCTTGATTCTTATGTTGTAACGAGCTAGTAATCGTTATGTTTTATCAACAAAACCATTCAATTATAGTTCGTATTATTGATTGTCTCTTGGTTTTTGCTATTATTTATCCTTCCGTCAAGAACATGCTCGGATGTTTATCGATCCAGCCAACTTCGCAATTAATAGCAAGGGGAGATTGAGCATGATCTCCCCTCTCATTTGGCATCCCTAGGCTCCCGGGCACTCTCACTCTAAAACCCTAATCTCTTTGCACATTCAAACTGGTATATATATAGGCCTCAGCCCATATTAGATGCGACTGGGCCCATTCGTGCGAGTGGACCATGCGTATGGTTCAATCGTACGACTGGACCATACTTATGGTTAAGTCTTATGAAATTCCCAATCGCATCTCTGAGTCGCACGACTAGTCCATTAGCATGGCTCAGTTGTACGACTGAGTCTCATTCGCATATGCTCCTGAGAATGACCTTGTTTCATGTGCTTACAACATATCAGCTGTATAACATTAAGCCTAGACTATTCGACAAGCGACAGACACACTATATATGACTATATATACTCCAACACAAGCAAAGACCTTTCTTTCTAGGATTTGTACACCAAAACCACTAAAGAAGTTGCTGAAAATCCAATTTCAGCCATGAGTTTTCTCCAAAATGGAGAGAACTTTTGTTCTTCTTGTGGTTCTTGCATATGTGAGAGAGAAAGAGAGGGTTGAGTGTAGACTAGTAATTGTGGTCTTCTTAAGACAACAAAGGGACCAACCCCATTAAGGGAGGCAGCCGAAATTAGAGTTAAAATGGGGTTTCCCCCCAAAATTATCTACTAATTAATTTACAACTAGTTACTAAGTAAGTTATGTAATTAATCTTTTAATTATATAACTTACACACACTTTTATTATTTGATGTTATTTAACCAATCTTAAATAACATTACAAATAATACCCATGAACAAAATATCCCTATAAGTTGTTCCATCTCATTATGCAACTTATTTAGAAAGCCCACTTTCTAAATTAGTGTAATTATTTAATTGCATGATCATATCATCAATTAAATATTAATTGGTGTTTGCTAAGCTTATTATTGGGTATGACCCGAGTTGGGTCATAACGTACTAGCCACATCAATGTTCTATGTGTCTTGGGCATAAAGAATCCAACACTAGGTCCATTCCTATTTGTGAATAAGCTTCAAAGATGGCTATCAAACTTGCGCATTTCCTGAAACATGTTAAAAAGAAAAGGTCAACAATAATGTTGGTGAGATTTCCATGTTTTCAATACATAAGTATATAAAAGATGGCAGTTCATGTTATGAAATTAGTGAACAAAGTAACTAGGGATGTAAGATAGATGCACAATCAAACCTTGACACTTTACAAGTTCTCACGTTTACAAGTTTATACGATTAGCTAAGTGTACTTGTGCAGGATCGGTGAAGGGGGTTCACTTATAACACAACAACACCAATAGGAGATTAACTTAAACTTAAACAAACAGTAAACTGGATTAACCACAATAAAGACACTAAGAACACAAGTAATCTAAGAGACAGAACACAAGTATATGGTTTTCAAGAATGCAGTATATTGCTTTCTCTACGTTCTATTACAAGTGTTACAAAGCATATCCATAAAGTTACAAGAACATGAGATACTTATACTACATCCTACAGCCAACCATACTATGAAAGCCAGCTAGATACAATTAACTAGACTCAAAACATAATCAATTGTAGAGTCAAAAAGGCAGGTTGCCTTTTTGACTTTGTGATTATGACATGCCATAGCTCACATCCTTATCTATTACAAAAAGGATAAAGTAGATGAAATAGAAAGTATACAGACTCAAGACCTCAATGTATAGTTACCAAAAACATGGATCTTTTCACCAACTCATGTATGTTGGTGACTTTATAGAGATGCAGCGGAAAGGTGTCCGGCTTTATGGAATAGTACATCAAATAAATTATGTTACTAAAAGTCTTTGGAAGAAATTTGTCTTCAAGAGTTGGGGCTTCGAAAGACTTTGTCTCTGATGCTTCAGAAGACCATCTTTGGCTTTGGAAGATAATGGTCTTGGCTTTGGAAGATTTCACACTTAGAATATTCTTGTTGCATGTGTGAAACTTCGAAGCATTCTTCTTCAGTACTTGTGCAACATGCATGCACAAAGTCTTTGGTTGCTTTAGCCTCTATGCATATTCTCTACAAACTCCCCTTAGGCTGACACTACCAAAAGTATTGAAGACTTGAGATATCAACAGTCCTCATCAGGATGATAACCAACCGTTTCTTCATGATATGATCAGGATTCTTCAGACTATCAAAATGTCTTCTCATGTCAAAGAGATCATGCAGAGGCAACTGAAACATTTCTTGCCAAGTGTAGACATTCTCAATGGCATAATCTTTGATGGCATGATACCTTTCTGGATTTGTAGTGTATGTCCAGGACAGGATGTGTCTTTCTGATGCAAGAGGAGCTATTGGAATAGGGGATGATGGAGCATCCTCTAGCTGCACATCCTTAGGATGTTCTGACTCATCCTAAGGTTTAGAAAAGGATGCAGTCTTCTTCATCTTCTTTGGCTTTGGTTTAGAAGCCATCTTTTTCTTTCTCTTTACAACTTTTAACTGTGAAGACCGGCCTGTAGTACCAGATTGATCTTCATTGTCTTTCTTAGTTGGATTTTCAACCCTTACATGTTTAGATTGAAAGTGTGTCTGACCCTGCTATGGATTAGAAGATGAACCTTGCTGAGATTCAGCAGGACGTCGAGGTTGTGATGTCTCTGGTTGTTCAAACTTAACCTCAACTTCAGGTGGGGCTTGACTTGGAGGGAATGTAAGTCAACTAGCTCTCCACTCTTGATCTTCTATTTGATCACCCTGATATGCTCATCCATAGTGGATCCATACAGCTTCAAGAAGCTCATCATCCTCTTCCTGTCAACATATTTCTTCATGCTTTTGTGGATGATGGCTATTGACTTAGCAGCTTCTTCCCTTAGCTTTCTTTTAGTTGTCTTTCTTTCTCTGACTATCTCAACTTCAAGTTGTTTGAGGTACTCAAACTCAACGTAGTCATAAGACATGGGAAGAAGTGCTTTTGCCTAGTAAAGGCCTATGGCACTCAGGTAGTTGATCATCTTGATCCTTTCTTCTTCTTTATCTACCTGAGGTTCTTGTTGAACCACATCCTCTTGTGCAGGACTTTTTTGAACTGGGAAGAGGGTAGGCACATGCTTGTACAATCTTTTCTTTCTTCTTTCATCTTTGATTTGTACTTGAAGCTCTGCATCTTCTGCCTCCTTCTTCTCCCTTGACCTTTCCAGGTCAACCAGTTCATTTAAGTCCTCCAAGGGGAGAGAGATGACACTATCTATGTCATAGTTCCTTATCTGCAGATAGTTTATCTTCACTGCCCTTAACTCATCATTTTGAGTATTTGGTCTGGGGCAGCCCTGATTGCAGTCTCCATGAGTCTTGTAGACCTAGAAGAGGAACCTTCTCTCCTCATCTTTCTTTTCTTCTCTCTCTATTCTCCTCCTCAATCTCCTCAAATGTCATCTTTCTTTTCTCTTTGTCACTCACAGACCTTTGTGAATGAGGGTGGAGAGAGCTTTGGCCTTCATTGTTTGATGCAGCTTCTGAGCTCTAGCCAGAGAGAGGTTGAGAAGAACCTTCACTAGCTGGTGTCTCAAAAAGGGCATTGATCTCTGAAGCAATTGTTGGTGATAAGACTGGGCTCTCAGGTTCTGTCACTGGGCCTTCAGTCAAGGTTTCCCCTATGAAGCTAATCTTAGGGTCTGCCTCAACATCCAGTTGACTGATGACATGGCCTGATTGCTATAGTCATCTTCTTAGGCTGGACTCTGTAGTGATCCTCTCTTGGATTCATTGTGCCAACTTGTCAGCTTGTCTTGATTGGCTTGGATTGATAAGTGGCATGTTGACTAAATCCAAACCTTCATAGAAGTTCAAGGTCTGAAAGTTGAAAATATCCTGATGTCCTTGAACTCTTATGCTGATTAGGGCTTTCCTGTTGCTATCATACCTCCACCCAATGATGTGATTGGAAGATGGTGGAGATGACATAGCCCTTGGTATCCCATCCTCAAACAGACTCTGTATGAAGGAGTCTATGTAGTCCACATCAATGTGAATTTGAGGAGGTTGTTGAGAATGCACAATTGCAAGTGAGGATGGTGAGTCCTCAGTGTCCATTCCCTCTAAAGAACTCCAACGTTCTCTAGCTGTAATGACTTTCTCCCCCTTTTTGGTAGCATCACCCACTTGCATAGGTGAGCCAGGATTTAGGTCAATCACATCGACAGGTTCTTGTGTTCCTGGTTCAGCTCTTCTTAAATGTCTCCCAGCTAGTTTTTCCTTAAGATATGAAATCTCATGTTGCTGATCATTGACCCTGTTGTGCAAGGTAGTCAATTGAGATTCAAGGTGAATACCCTTAGAGACTAAATAGGTGCATGTTTTAGACAGTTTATGCACCTTTAGTCTTAAATTTCCCCCATCTACATGAGAAGAATCATTGGGGGATGAGATGATTGGACCAAAGTCTTCTCTCTCACCAACAACTTCAGGTTCTTGGGTGGTGGATTTCCTCTGCTCATTGGCGTCTCAGTTAAGATGACAGTGGGCTGAGTTGCCATGGTTGAGGTCTTAATGATGTAATCACTTTAAAACATGAAAGCCTCTTCCATATGGACATCCTGAACAGGTTCAGAAGTGTTCACCTCAATAATAGGTGACTGATGCGGGCTAGAAGTAAGAGCCTCAGAAGCACTCATCTCTCTTTGAGTAGGGGAAAGGAAGAGAGAATGATGGTACTCACTCAAACCTAGATCTTCATCAGTGTAGAAATCAAGTTTGGGGATTGGTTGGTTGAGATCTAAAGGCTGGGGATGGTAACTGTCCCCTGAAGGTTGATCACTTGATTGTTGAGACTCAGAGTGATGGCTTAAGGCAGTTTTTCTTATGAGCTCATCTGGGTGAGCATGAGGAACCTCAACACAGATCCTTGAAGAGATGGGAGTGGTCTGCTCCTCAAGAAAAGTGGGAGCTCTAGTTTCCACTACCTCCTGTATGGGTGAGTGTATGGGGGCCTCCAAAGACTGAATAGGCTGAACAGGGGTTCGTTTGGATTTTCTTTTGTAGGTGATGGTTATTTGTGGCTGTGTAGGAGGTTGGAAAGTAGCAGGTGTGGGTTCAACACTAGCTGGTGCTGCTAGGTTGTCATATTGAGCAATGAGCTCTAACATTTTTAGGACCAGGGATGTTTCTACCCCTAACAAGCCAATAGTAGGCTTTCTCAATATTTTAAAGATGTCGGGCTTCATCTATCCCAGTTTAAGAATGTTACATGTTCCCCTTAACTGTGAGCCCAGTTCACAGTTAAGAATGTACTAAACATATCTAGGAAACATCTAATATTCTAAGGAATCTAAGTTTGCAAGTAAGTTAGTATAAACAAATTGAGAATACCTAAACCTGATCCCCGGAATCAATCTGCGGATAATGAAGGAGAGATCCTTAGAAATCTGGTCCCATCCACAATGCTTGTTTGATAAGCTGTGGATGACCACATGGAGCAGGAATCTCCAATGGGATGAGACCTTCCTTTTCTTGAAGGTCTTAACAGAGTAATATCCCTCATACCCCATCTGCTCAAAAGAATGATTGATAACTTCTTTGGGAAAAAACACCTCACCTTCTTCATCATCCAGCTGAAGATGCATATTGATGATGACCAGAGTGATGAAGACTGTTCTACCTTACACTGTGGCAGATGGTGCCTTCTCCCCTACACTGTGGCAGATAGTGCCTTCTCCCCATCCATTACGACCTCTTAGCAGGTATTCCAAAATTCAAGCAGATGATCCTCATAAAGTGGAGGATCAATTGTTAGGGAGGTGAAATAATTGGACAAAGCTAAGAAACAGTAAACCTCTGAGAAATGAGGATCTTTCTCAGAGCTTAACAGAGCAACCAGGTTGTGTTGCCTATGGAACTGCATGGTAAAGTTCGTGTCATTTCTGTGAGTGGGGTTTTCCATTGTGAGGTAGCTTAAGGATGATGAAAGAAAGAGGAAAGAAATTTCAGGGAGAAATTTGGGGTTTTAGGTTTGGAGGAAGAAGTAGATGATAGAAAGAGGGGGAAATCGTTGGGTTTATATGTGAAAAGGATTTAAGATAAAGTTTAATGAAAGAGGATAAACTTTGAAATCTGGTTGTCGGTACCACCTCTGAAAAAGTAGTTTATTTTGCTCAAAGAGTAGTTTTCATGGAAGTCAAAAAGCAAATTATATTTGGAAGTTTTAATGATAAAGCTTTCGAAGGTAAAATGACTTCGGAAGAATTTCCTGAGAGTTTTTGACAATTTTGTTTCCGAAGAGAAATTAAGACTTGAATGCTTTGTGCACAAGAGAACAAAGCTTTCGAGAGTTAATTTTGCTTCGGAAGAAGAAGGTCCTTGAAAGCATATAAGTGTCTTAGACAGTCATTTAAGCTTCGGAAGACTAAGGATAGTCTTCAAAAAGATTTTCATTCAAAGAAAACAAGAGCTAATGAAAGTGACGAACTAGACAACTTAGGACACTCATGTTTAAAGAAATAATAAAAATTAGTTTTATGAAAAACCTACTCAACGTTAATCATCCCAATAGCTAATACAAGATATTTAAATCTCTGTTCATCAAAGGCCTTTGTGAACAGATCAGCATATTGTTCATCTGTGTGAACTTTGACTAGTTTAATTAATCCCTTTTTATAATTATCTCTTATTAGATGATACCTCATATTGATATGTTTGGTCCTTGAGTGCTGCACAAGATTCTCTGTGACCGAGATTGCACTATTGTTGTCTATGAGAATGGGAGTCTCCTTGAAGTTGAATCCATAGTCCAACATCTGATTCTGAATCCAAAGCACTTGAGCACAGCAGCTTGCAGCAGCAATGTATTCAACTTCAGCAGTTGATGTAGAGACACGCGATTGTGTCTTGCATTGCCATGAGACAACCTTTCCACCAAGAAACTAACATCCCCCAAATGTAGACTTTGCAGTCATGTTACAACCACCATAATCACTATCTGTATAAGCATATACATTGAAGTCATCATTTTTAGGATATTGTAAGCCAAGTGTTGAAGCACCTTTAAGGTATCTTAGAATCCTTTTTACAGTGATAAATGAGACATCTTAGGGTTGGCTTGATATCTTGCACAAATGCAGGTGGCAAACATAATATCAGGCCTGCTAGCAGTAATATACATAAGAGACCAATCATAGCCGTGTATAAGTGTTCATCTACACACTCCCCCTCAAGATTAGGTCCAAGGGAGTGGTTTCTGGCTATGGGTGTCTTAGCAATCTTACAATCAGTCATGTTGAACCTCTTGAGTGTGTCTTGAACATACTTTCACCGACTAATGAAGATGCCATCTTCAACTTGCTTCACTTGAATTCCCATAAAGAAATTGAGTTCCCCCATGGCACTCATTTCAAATATGCCTTTCATCAGCTTCTCAAAGTCTTTGCAGAGCTTTGGATTAGTTGAACCAAAGATGATTTCATCTACATATACTTGAACTAACAATATGTCATTTCCCTGTCCTTTGATGAAGAGAGTTCTTTCTATAGTACCTCTCCTGTATCCATGTTTGCGAAGATACTCAAATAGTGTCTCATACCACTTCCTTGGTGCCTGATGCAGCCCATAAAGAGCTTTGTGAATCTTGCAGACATAATCAGGATGATCAGGATCTACAAAACCAGGTGGTTGTTTGACATACAATCCTTATCAATGACTCCATAAAGAAAAGCACACTTCACATCAAGTTGAAAGACCATGAAATTCTTGGATGCAGCAAATTCCAGGAATATCCTAACAGCTTCCAGTGTTGCTATAGGAGCAAAGACATCAGTGTAGTCCATCCCTTCTTCTTATGCATACCCTTGAACAACTAGTCTAGCCTTGTTCTTCATGATAATGTGTCTATCATCCTTCTTATTCCTAAACACCCATTTGGTTCCAATGGTAGTCTTCCCATGAGGAAGAAGACAAAGGTTCCAAACTTTCTACCTTTTGAATTGAAGCAGCTCCTGTTGCATAGCTTTAACCCAACTACCATCCTTTAGAGCCTCATCAACTTTCTTTGGCTCTATCTGCGATAAGAAACATGAGTGAAGACAAACATTTGCCTCATGGTTTGTCCTCTTATTCTTTCTCCTGTGACAGTATCCCCAATTATGTTTGTGGTGGGGTGGGACTTGTGGATCTTTAGCTGAGAGATCACAACAAGTTGCTAAGATAGATCTAAATTAGAAAAATTGGATCTGGCATAGATGTTTCACCCACCACATTAGCACACTTATCAAGAGAGACTTGATCCAAGGAGTGTGACATGAATGATGTTGTCATCTATGGAGTTGTTATCAGCATCAAGAAAGTCTTGATCACTGTCACCACTACCATCATTGTCTTCTACAATTGAAGCATCTTTATCTGGTTGTGGAGCCCCTAAGCTGGAATTTGAAGGCATACCTGATGTATCAGCTGAGTTTGTTATCGTAATGCTAATAGAAACCTCATTTGCAAAAGTTGTTCCAACTAGAGCTGAAGATGTGTTACCTGAAGGTCTTCTCATCTCAAATCTTGGATCAGGATCACTTGTGTTTAAATTTTTTACAGATCGTGAAGCAGTCTCACAAGATTTGTTAAAATAGTTGGTAACTAAATCAAGATCAAAGAGCCAATCAGGACCAGAACCAACCACATAGGGTGTGTGTTCATTGAAAGTCACATTGGCTGACTCCTCAACATTTCTAGTTGTGAGATTGTATACTCTATAAGCCTTAGCCTGGGAAGAGTATCCAATGAAGTGTCCATCATCTGATTTCTTATCAAATTTGGCAATTTGATCCTTGGTATCCAAGATGGTGCAAGGACATCCAAATGACCTCAGAAAACCACTGAAAGGTTTCCTCTTGTGCCAAATTCATAAGGAGTCTTGCCAAGATTCTTAACCACTAAAACTATGTTTGGCACATAGCAGGCAATGTTGACTGCCTCTGCCAGAAGGTGATAAGCAGCTTAGAGTCAGATAGCATGGTTCTTGCACCTTCAATGAGTGTCCAGTTTCTCCTCTCAGCAACACCATTCTGCTGAGTCCTTGGAGCACTGTATTATCTTGAGATACCTTTTTCATCACAGAATGCATCAAGGATTGGGTTCTTGAATTCATTCCCTAATCATATCATATGATTTTGACCTTGTGATCAGATTGATTCTCAATCTTCAAGATGAAAATTTTTCACAATCTCAGGAGTCTCATCCTTAGTTCTAAAGAAGAAAACCCAAGTGAATCTTGTAAAGTGAGTTCCTTTCCTTAGGCTTGTGAGATACCTTATGTTGCTTCCTTTTAGGCATGCAACACAGTGGTCATCGCTTGTAAACTCTTTCTTTGGCATTCCAGTTACCAAATCATTCTTAATCAGTTTATTTATATTTTTAAAGTATACATGGCACATTCTTTTATGCCATAGTAAAGACTCATCACTATTGGCTTTAGATAGAAAGCATGAAACTTCTACACAAGGAGATATTTCTTGCAAACCTATCTTGTACATGTTCCCTTTCCTGGGTGCTCTAAGCAGAATATGCTCATGTGGAAAGACCACCCCGGCTTGAGAACAATGCACTCATGCTCAGTAAATAGCATGTTATGACTCTTATTACAAAATTGGGATACATTCACAAGATTGTACCCAAGCTCCTTTGTAAGGCCCCGTTCCGGGGACGCTTACAGCTGGCCATTCATTGCTCGTAAAACATATAATTACATTAACATGGGGTAAATGTTACAGCGGAAGCATTTAAAACAATATTTTCATTAACAATGTTTTGGCAAAATAATACAATATTCATTACAGAATTTCAATCGTTCACATTATCATGCAAAAATACTAACAAAAGAATGCCATCCCAATGCCAAGTAGCTGCCCCACGCCATCCTGAGCAATGCTCACCTGCCAACAGGAAAATGCATAAAAAGTTAGCGTTGCTGAGTGAGTTCTAATTTTACATTAAATCATACTTTGATTTCGTTAAAACCATTCTTTACTTTGAGGTGATCATACAACATATGTACACATAGATAATATCATTATTTTCTTCTTTAATCTTTCATGCTTTCAATCTTTCATCATTACTTCTTTCTTTTCCTTCAACCATAAACTTTACCCAGCTACTGGACCTAGGTCTATCATAGACCAGCTATAACGGTGCATCACACCTCTGATTACAGTACCTAGGTAGAGTTTCGGTGTACCACTGCTATATGCAATACCCAGCTATTCCTGGTACTAGACCTAGCTGTATCATAGACCAGCTATAACGGTGCATCGCACCTCTGATCACAGTACCTAGGGTATGCAACAATGGGGCTATACAAATGGTCAATCACAAAGAAAGACCCCGATGTGCATCCTCCCGGGGTAGCGAACCCGCACACTGTTGGGCTAACACCTTTTAATGGCGTGTACCGACATACTATGCTTGCAAGACTTTTTTACTTTCATCTTTCATTATGCATGCATTCTTACTTCATGTTCCTCTTTTCTTTATCTTTCACTTTACAATACATACTACTTTCATTCATTCATTATCATTCAACGTAAAGTCACCGGAAAGATAAACATACATCATAATACGGAACAAAACATAGACAAACATCATCATCATATAGGGCAACTTCATACATACACAACATGCATAATTATGCAACATCATACATCATCATCATGCATATGCATCAATCACACATCATTACATGTCCATCTTAACATTTATGACCTTAAAGGTCAACTTACACAACCCCCGAGAATCTCCTAAGTCAAAGCCTATATTACCCCCTTTTCTCCAAAAGTCTGAATTATTCTAAGTGTTTAACCGCATTAACCTCATTATTCATCCACATTTGATTTGTTTCATCCGCATTAACCTCATTGTTCATCCGCGTTTGATTTGTTTCATCCGCATTGACTTACTCCATCCGCATTGACATACTTCATCCGCATTGAGTTACTTCATCCGCATTTGCATACTTAGTCAATGCTCATCTGCATTGACCTCATCCGCATTTCCATACTAAGTCAATGCTCATCATCGTTGACGTCATCCGCATTTCCATACTTAGTCAATGCACATCCGCATTGACCTCATCCGCATTTCCATACATAGTCAATGCTCATCCGCAATGACCTCATCCGCATTAATTGTTCATCTGCATTTCTTTCCATTACTCATCCGCATTGACTTTTCAACACTTACGTAGATTCTAAAACTTAACATATAAGCCTTAAACATTAGATTTAAATTTCAAATCACCGTTCATCATGTTCTAAGCTTAAATCATACATCCTAAGTCTTAGAAACGTCATCATACATTATCAAGCATGAACATAATCATATATCACATCATACATTCAACATACACCAAATGAAACATACGAGTCCGAACCCAGTTTAATGAAAACATACATTCATGCATTTGCAGCCCCAAAATCAGTTACAACAGGTAAAAGAGGGGTCCTAGAACTCACCTTAGCAACTCTTGAGTATGGCTTCTTCCAAGCTCGTTTGCAATTGAGTTCAACCACCTAGAACCCCACTAAAATATGCCTGAACACATATAAACACACATAAGCATGCACCCGAGGACATAAACGGTTAAGAACAACATAAAAACATGAACTCTTACCTTGAATTCGCACTTTTCTTCTTCTGTCTCTTCCAACCGAGAGTTTCTCTGCTCCATCATGTTCTCTCTCTCTAAAATACGAAAATTGTGTGTAAAAAGGGTGATGGGCGGCTATGCCACCTTTATCACCAAATTTTCAAACATTTTGTCCTTTTGGACACTTTTTACCCCTAGACTTGGGTTTTATTTCTTTTCTTTCTTTTCTTTCACTTTATTCTTCTTTCTTGACTTTAAAATAACTGGGTGTTACAAGTCCACCCCTTTTATTTAGTTTCGTCCCCGAAACCTGCTATTCGTCAAAGAGTTGTCGGTAATGTTGTCTCATCTCTTCTTCAGTCTCTCACGTAGACTCGAATTTCTTCCTATGCTTCCACTGTAGACGCACAAGATAAACCACTTTATTTCTCAACCTCTTCTCTTTATGATCAATAATTGCCACTAGTTGCATCACATAATTGAGCCGTTCATCTACTTCGATACCTTCCAGTGGAACAATCATATCCTCGTCTGCCAAACATTTCCTTAGATGAGATACGTAGAATGTCGGGTGAATTCCACTTAACTCATCTAGTAACTCCAGTCTATAGGCCACCTCTCAAACTCGAGCAATGATTAGAAAAGGTCCTATATACCTTGGGCTCAACTTGCCCCGCTTCCTGAATCGGATGAACCCCTTCCAAGGTGAGACCTTCAACATAACCCGGTCACCCACCTGGAACTCAATCGGTCTGCGTCGTTTATGAGCATACGACTTATGTCTATCTTTGGAGGCCTTCATGAAGGCCTTGATCTTTTCAAGCAAAGTTGTAGCCTCAATTACCTTAATGCTCCCTAGTTCTTTCTTACGAATATCGCCCCAACAGACGGACATTCTGCATCTCCTACCATATAGCATCTTATAAGGTGGCATACCAATGCTAGTATGATAACTGTTGTTGTATGAGAATTTAGCTAACGGTAAGTGGTCATCCTAACTTCCCCCAAAATCAATAACACATGCCCCAAGCATGCCCTCCAATGTTTGAATGGTCAATCATCAGTCTGAGGATGATAAGCCATGCTAATATGTAACCTTGTCCCCATGGAAACATGGAACTTCTTCAAAATTTGGATGTAAACCGGGTGTCACGATCCGACACAATAGACACCGGTACACCATGACGAGTTACATTTCCTTGATGAATAGATCAGCCAACCTCTCGGATGAATATATCTTGCGGATCGTAGGAAGTGAGCACTCTTCGTCAAGCGGTGAACAATCACCCGTATAGCATGATACCCTTTCGGGGTATGCCGTAGCTTCGTAATGAAATCCATCCCCCTTCCATTCCGGTACGTCCAAAGGCTGGATCTTCCCATACGGCTTTTGATGCTCGGCCTTCACCTGTAGACAAGTAAGGCATTTACTCACATACTCCACTACATCAGGTTTCATACCCGGCCACCAATAATCCTTCTTCATGTCTTGATACATCTTTGTGGCACCTGGATGAATGGAGTATCGAGTCTTGTGAACCTCATCTAAAATCTTCACCCATAGATCCCCAAAACAAGGAATCCACACCCGTGTGTTTTCACCCAATTCCCTAACCAGACCTCTCATCCTTTGAGAGTTGAGATGATCTTCTTTCAATGCCTCATCTTGAAACCCTTTGACTTATTTCATCACATCAGAGGTCATGATTAGTTGATATGCTTTCACCCGAATCGGCTTGGGCCTCTTTTTTTTCGGCTAAGGGCATCAACCACCACATTGGCTTTACCCGGATGGTAGTGGATCTCACAATCATAATCCTTTATAAGTTCCAACCACCATCTCTGCCTCATGTTCAGATTCTTCTGCTCGAAGAAGTACATCGGGCTCTTTTGGTCATTGAGAATGGTGCACTTCGTCCCGTAAAGATAGTGCCTCTAAATCTTTAGCGCAAAGACCACGGCTGCTAGCTCCAAGTCATGAGTAGGATAATTGACGTCATGAACCTTCAACTACCGGGATGCATAAGCTATAACCTTCCCTCTTTGTATTAACACACATCCCAACCCCGAGTAGGAAGCATCAGAATAAACCACCAAATCTTCACTCCCATCGGGTAATGAAGGAATAGGAGCTTGAGTCAACCTTGCCTTGAATTTTTCGAATGCCTTCCCTTGAGCTTGACCCCATACGAACTTCACATCCTTTTGGGTCAACTTGGTTAGTGGAGAAGCGATCTTGGAAAAGTCTTGGATGAATCTCGTGTAGTAGCCCGCCAAACCCAAGAAGCTACGAATCTCAGATGGCATCTTTGGGGACTTCCATTGCATCACTGCCTCCACCTTTGCCGGTCCACCATAATCCCATTGGGATTCACCACATGACCCAAGAACTGAACTTCGCACAACCAGAATGCACACTTGGAGAACTTGGCATACAGCTTCTCTTTTCTTAGCATCTCCAGAACCTCCCGAATATGACCGGCATGCTCCTCTTCATTCTTGGAATAAATCAGGATATCATCAATAAACACAATTACTGATTTATCCAACATCAGTCGGCAACTCAATTCATCAAATCCAAAAAGCAGCTGGCGCGTTGGTCAAACCAAAAGACATTACAAGGAACTCGTAGTGACCATAACGCGTGCGGAAAGCTGTTTTAGGAATGTCTTGCTCCTTCACCTTCAGTTGATGATAGCCAGATCGAAGCTCTATTCTTGAGAACCAACTGGCACCTTGAAGCTGATAAAAAAATCATCGATTCTCGGTAAGGGGTATCGGTTCTTGACCGTCAACTTGTTCAGCTCACGGTAGTCAATACACATCCTCATACTACCGTCTTTCTTCTTCACGAACAGGATCAGAGCACCCCAAGGAGAGATACTCAGTGAAATGAACCCCTTATCAAGTTGCTCTTGCAACTGCTCCATCAATTCTTTCATCTCTGTTAGAGCCAACTGATATGGTGCCTTGGCAACAGGTTGGGCACCCGGTATCAGATCAATCTGGAACTCGATCTCTTGGTCAGGTGGCACTCCTAGTAAGTCTTATGGAAATACCTCTGGAAATAGGTCTGGAAAGTCACACACCACCGGTACATCGGATATTTATGGTGTTGGTGTATCCACATCCTTTACATATGCCAGTAGGTGCTATATCCACGCCTCATACACTTTCCCACCACCGCCATTGAGATACTTTCGGGATCGTCGTGACCCGATCCCCATAAACAGTTACCGAACTCCCGTCAGGCTCTGTCAAATGAATCATCTTCTTGTGACACACAATGTTCACTTTTGAGTCCACCACCAATCCATTCCAGGAACCAAATCAAAACCACCTAAGGTCATTACGAACGGTCTAACAGGAAATTTATCACCCTCAAGTTCCATATCATAGTTTTCTATCATCTCAAAAATCCTAGTAGACTTACCTATGGCAGTTTCTACATCAAAGGGCGCATCAACACATCTACTACTAATAGGCAGTTTAGCACAGAAAGCAGTACAATTAAAACTTTTACTCGCACCACAATCAAATAACACAGAATCTAAAGTTTGGTTCACAGAAACGTACAGGACATGACATCAGGATCCGTCCTAGCTTCCTCTATGTCATTGTGAATGCCCTTGCACTCACCCTTGGTCCTTCTCCTCCCGTCTTCTTCGCCTTCGAACCCTTGGCCATTGGCTTCTTACAATCCCTACTCATATGACCCTCTTCTCCATAGTAAAGCATCAGACCGTATGACAGTCCTTGGCTATATGCCCCGTCTTCCAACATTTGAAGCACCCGTTCAATCCTAGCCTGCATTCTCCCGCATGCTCCCTTCCACACTTGCTGCGCCTTTTGACCCCGCACTCGATGTGGCCACACGGCGGTCATCCACCCGGCCTTCTTGTTACTGTCAAAGCATTACCCCAACCAAACCTCTTCCCATTCTAGTTTCGATCACCTCCACCCTTCCTGCTACCTTCAGCCACCACCACTACAGCCCTCTCATCATATAATCTCCCTGCCAAATCCACCACCGACCTAAACATGCTCGGTTGGGTAGCAATCATATGCCTGCGAATGTCCGCTGGCAAACCCCGAATGTACATCCTAACTTCAATGACAGAGGCGTCACCTGATTCGGCACCAGACGGGCCATGTCGTTGAATTTGGTGGTGTACTGTTGGTGTGTCATGGTTCCCCCTCCAGTTGCAGGAATTCCCGCTCAAATTTATCGATTTCTCTATGAGCATAGAATTCCTCAATCACCAACTTCTTCAGCTCAGACCATCTTATCCTCCTAATTGCTCGACTACCCTCGGCTTGGACTATATTGTCCCACCAGCTCAGAGCCGAGTCCACAAAAGAATGGGCAGCGAACTTCACCTTTTGATCCTCCCGACACTCGTTGATATGTAAAACATCTGCCATTTCTCTCACCCATTAGTGAGCAGTAGCAGCAGTGCCATTACCGTTGAAAGTAAGGGGCTTACACCGTTGAAATGCCCCATAGTTACAGCCTTGTGCCGCCTCCTACACAGGCTCTGCTTCTTCCTCTTCTTTTTCGTCATCAGACAGAACTGTCTCAGTCTCGGGCTATCTTCTTTCGCCCGTAGGTCTACTCCTTTCCCTTCTCTCCCCCTCTCTGACTGCCTTTATCACTTCGGTCACCATAGACGGTAGGATCGTCTACATGACTGATGCACTTCCTGCACAACCGCCTCCTTCAATGAGGCACTCTGGTTAGCACTCTCATCTCTGCCCTCCGGATGAGGGGTTTCTGGTTCTTCATAGCCACCTTTTCGGCCCTAGGCCTTCCTCTTGTAACCCATGTTCAGACCACATCCACCACCATGCGAAGCTTTAGATGATCTACCACCGGCCATCCTCACACACACACGCTGAAAGATTCAAACATCGACACGGTGATTCAAGGAAACAGCTCTGTTTATGTCAAGTATAGTAAGTCCCTAATTATAGTGCCCAGTTGTGATTAACCACTTACTTTACTCTTCATACCCCAAGCATTACCTATCCTGACTACATCAGTATTTAATTCTACCAGCAACTCATAACCACATAACATATGCACGTAATACTGGTTAACATTAAGAAAATACCTTATGGCACGCAGCTACTCACATTGGCATCCCTTCCCTTTTCCGTCCCATTCTCATTTTAAGTAAAGGTTTATTTTGAAAATTTACCCATTTCACTTAAACTTTGGCCCTGTCACCAACTTGTAAGGCCCCGTTCCTAGGACGCTTACAGCTGGCCATTCATTGCTCATAAAACATATAATTACATTAACATGAAGTAAATGTTGTAGTGGAAGTATTTAAAACAACATTTTTATTAACAATGCTTTGGCAAAATAATACAATATTCATTACACAATTTCAATTATTCGCATTATCATGCAAAAACATTAACAAAAGAATTCCATCCTAATGTCAAGTAGCTGCCCCACGCCGTCTTCAGCAATGCTCACCTACCAACTGGAAAATGCATAAAAAGTCAGCGTTGCTGAGTGATTTCTAGTTTTACATTAAATCATACTTTCCTTTCGTTGAAACTGTTCTTTACATTCAGGTGATCATACAACATACGTACACATAGATAATATCATTATTATATTCTTTAATATTTCATGCTTTCAATCTTTCATCATTACTTCTTTCTTCTCCTTCAACCATAAGCTTTACCCCACTATTTGCTGGTACTGGACCTAGGTCTATCATAACCAGCTATAACAGTGCATCGCACCTCTGATCACAGTACCTAGGGTAGAGTTTAGGTGTACCACTGCTATATGAAATACACAGCTATTCCTATTACTAGACCTAGATCTATCATAGACCAGCTATAACGGTGCATCGCACCTCTGATCACAGTACCTAGGGTATGCAACAATGGGGCTATACAAATAGTCAATCACAAGAAAGACCCCGATATGCATCCACCCAGGGTAGCGAATCTGCACAACGTTGGGCTAACACCTTTTATCGCGTGTCCGAACATATTATGCTTGCAAGACTTTCTTTACTTTCATCTTTCCTTAATGCATGTATTCTTACTTTGTGTACCTCTTTTCTTTATCTTTCACATTACATTACATACTTCTTTCATTCATTCATTATCATTCAACGTAAAGTCACGGGAAAGATAAACATACATCATAACAAGGAACATAACATACAAAAACATCATCATCATACAGGGCACATCATACATACACAACAAGCATAAACCTGCAACATCATACATCATCATCATGCATATGCATCAATCACACATCATTACATGCCCATGTTAACATTTATGACCTCAACGGTCAACTTACATAACCCCCATGAATCTCTTACGTCAAAGCCTACATTACCCCTTTTTCTCCAAAAAGTCAAAATTATTCTAAGTGTTCGTCCGCATTAAGCTCATTGTTCATCCGCATTTGATTTGTTTCATCCACATTAACCTCATTGTTTATCCGCATTTGATTTGTTTCATCATCATTGACATACTCCATCCGCATTGACTTACTTCATCAGCATTGACTTACTTCATCCGCATTGACTTACTTCATCCGCATTTCCATACTTAGCCAATGCTCAACCACATTGACCTCATCTGCATTTCCATACTTAATCAATGCTTATCCGCATTGACCTCATCGGCATTAACTGTTTATCTGCATTTCTTCCTATTACTCATCCGCATTGACTTATCAACACTTATGCAGATTCTAAAACTTAACATATGAGCCTTAAACATCAGATTTAAATTTCAGATCATTGTTCATCATGTTCTAAGCTTAAATCATACATCCTAAGTCTTAGAAACATCATCATAGATTATGAAGCATGAACATAATCATACATCATATCATACATTCACCATACACCAAATGAAACATACAGGTCCGAAACCCAATTTAATGAAAACATACATTCATGCATTTCCAGCCCTAAAATCAGTTAAAACACGTAAAAGAGGGGTCCTAGAACTCACCTTAGCAGCTCTTGAGTATGGCTTCTTCCAAACTCGTTTGTAATTGAGTTCAACCACCTAGAAACCCACTAAAAACATACCCGAATACATATAAACACACATAAGCATACACTCAAGGACATAACCGGTTAAGAAAACCATAAAAACAAGAATTCTTACCTTGAATTCACACTTTTCTTCTACTTTCTCTTCTAATCGAGGGTTCTCTACTCCCTGATGTTCTCTCTCTCTAAAATACGAAAATTGTGTGTAGAAAGGGTGATGGGCGGCCATGCTAGCTTTATCACCACTTTTCAACATTTTTTCCTTTTAGACACTTTTTACCCCTAGACTTGTGTTTTATTTCTTTTCCTTCTTTTCTTTCACTTTATTCTTCTTTCTTGACATTAAAATAACCGGGTGTTACATCCTTGACAAGTTTACTTTTTCATCACTGAGCTTACCATTTGTAACCTCGCTCCTTGTTGAAATGTAACCACCTTCATCTCCTCCAAAGGCAACTGGTCCTCCATAAATCCTTTCAAAGTTTTGGAGTAGGGACCTATTGCCTGTCATGTGCCTGGAACAACCACTGTCAACGATCCAGACATTTTTGTTTGTCTTCAGCTATCCCAGAACAAAGAAAATGATTAGTTACATTTGGAAACCCAAGCTTTACTTGTCTTGGGCTCATTTAGAGAACCAGAAGGTAATGCAACAGCAATAGATCCTATAGTTATGCTAGGAGGATCTTGAGCTATTGTTGATGGAGAATTCTTAATCACTTGGTGTTTCCTTAGACTTCCACACCACCTTTGGAGTCTTGGACTTGACCTTCAATACTTCAGAAGTTTTGATGACAGAGCCTTCGAAAGAACATGCAGACACTGCAGCAGACTTCGGTGCTTCAGAAGTATTTGTAAGGATTCCTGAAGTCTGATGCAACCCAAAACTGCCTAAGTGTTTCAGCAACATGCACTAAGTACTGAAGTGAAGAATGCTTCGGAAGAATTACACAAAGCATTAGAAAACACTCTTGTAATATCTTCCGAAGCCAAGACCAATATCTTCCGAAGCCTAACATGAAGTCTTCCGAAGCTTGAAGAGACAAAGTCTTCCGAAGCTTCAACCTATGAAGACAGATTTCTTCCGAAGACTTTTAGTACACATGCTTTATCTGATGTACTGTTCCATAAAGCACCTTTTCCGCTGCGTCTTGATAAGTCACCAACTTACAAGAGTTGGTGAAAAGGTCCATGCTTTTGGTAACTGTACATTGAGGTCTTGAGTCTGAAAACTTTACTTTATGTACTTTATCCTTTTTGTAATGTATAAGGATGTGAGCTATGGCATGTCATAGTCACAAGGTCAAAAGGCAGATATGCCTTTTGATCCTACAATTGATTTTGTTAGTGTCTAGTCAATTGTATCCAGCTGGCTTTCATAGTATAGCCGGCTGTAGGTTGTAGTATAAGTATTCCAAGTTCTTGTATCTTTCAATTGCTTTTGTAAACTTGTAAAAGAACTTGAGAAAGCAATATACTGCTCCCTTGAAAACTATACTCTCTGTTCTGTCTCTTGCTTTACTTGTGTTCTCTGCATCCCTTTGGTTACCTAGTTCACTGTTTGATTAGTTTTAGTTAATCTCCTCATTGTGTTGTTGTGTTGTAATTGTGTTCAAGCCCTTGAACGATCCTGCAATTGGTATCAGAGCTTTCAGGCTCGTGATATAAGATCTAACCATCTTAAGATCCTCCACACACACACAAAAACTAAACCTTTTCAAATGGCTTCCATCTCAAAGACTGATATGGAGACTGGAACCATGAACAAATCCCCATTGATCACTCTTGATGACTTCGACACCTGGTGCATGAGGATGGAAGGCTTCATCAGGTCTCTTGACTCAAGAATGTGGGAATCTGTTGAATATGGACCTTCATACCCAGCACCCCCTCTGCTACCGGTGCTGGTATGATTCCTAAAGATGTGGCCAACTACTCAGATGAAGATAGGAAAAGAGTAGAGATTGACAGGAAGGCCATGACTGCTCTTCAGACTGCTATCCAAACTCTGTGTACAGAGGTTTTAAGAAGTGCAAGACAGCTAAACAGCTGTGGGATGCACTGAAGCTGATGTATGAAGGCTCCTCTGAAGCCAAGGAGAACAAGAAAGATCTTCTGAAGCAGCAGTTTGAAAATTTCACCTTTAAAACAGGTGAAACCATGACCCAACAATACTTCAGGTATGTTGAGATTGTGGATACCCTTGTGGATGGAGGAGTTCCTCTTGAGAACAGAGACATTGTAAGGAAGTTCATGTCCTCACTTCCTAGGCAATGGACACACTATTGTGTGGTAATCAAGAGGACTGAGACCTTAAAACTCTTACTCTGACAGAGTTATAGGGATTCTCAGTGGATACCAGATGGAGATGAACTTACAAGGTTCATCTGGCAACTCTAACAATCAAATGGGTTCAGCCCTTCATGTGGCTGAAAGGGACAGCATAGAACCCCAACATCATCTCCTATGCTACCCTGACAACTCACAAAAGGGTCCTTTCATCACCTTCCCGGAGACACCAAGGGAGAACTTTACTCAAGGAAGTCCATTCCAAGAGACAAGTTCTTCTCAAGCCTTGTGTCTGCAGATGAAGCTGTGTGAAATTATCTCTTCACTCTTGAAGATCTAGACTGTATCCATCCAGATGACCTGGAATACATGGAGATAGTTCAGCAGATGGCTCTTCTCACTCACAGAGCCAAGAAGTTCTACAAGAGGACAGGAAGAAAATTTCCAAGCAATGACCAGTGGTAAGTTTGGCCTGGATAAAAGCAAAGTTAAGTGTTACAATTGTAACCTTATGGGTCACTTCGCCAGGGAGTGTAAGGCACCCAGAGCAAATGGGGGTCAAACACAACTCAGACCAAACTTCACCAACAATACCCCTCAGGCTGAGAAGACAAAGCACATGCTGCGGTTGCTGTTGAAGAGGGAGGATTTGACTGGAGTTTTCAGGTGGAGGATGCTTCTCCAAACCAAGCATTGATGGCTGATCATGATGAAGCCAAGGTATTAGAACATCTTTGCTCCCCTGAATGCATTGCTAAGTAAATAGATACAGGTCCTACAACCTAGAGATGAGATCTGATCTTGAGTCATTAAACATATTAAATCTGACTTTAGAAAGTCTGAAAATGATTACAAGTTAAAGATAGAAGACTTGGAGAAAAAATATTTCAGTACTAAAACATGAACATACAGATTTTAGAACTCAGATCCAAGATCTCATCACTAAGTTGACTAAGTGCCAGGCTGAGCTTGTGATCAGCAAAGCCCTGGCAGAGAAAAGTGTTCTTGAAGAAGAGACCTTCAAGAACATGATATCCTCATCCCTACACAATAAGGTTTGTTATCAAAATAGACAGGGACTGGGATCAAATGAGATAGCTCCTCCACACACAATCTTGTCTGTAAGATCTCCTAGGTGTGGAACTTGTGAAGATGAGCTTCCTCTCATAGATCCAGTAAGTGAGGATGATGAAGAAGTGATAGTGAGGAATCCCTCTGAGAAGAGTGAAGAAGAGGATTCCTCCAAGGCCACTATCCTTCTGAGGAGAAGAAATTAACTGTGATGACCAAGTCCAAGAGAAAGACTTGATCAGGAAGAGCAAAAGGAAAGCAAAGAAGGCTCAAGAAATCAAGGCTACCTTTGATGCTAAGCAGAAACAAGTGTTTATCTCTGCAGGCTTCAAAGCAATAAGGACTGAAGACATCCACCAAAGCCTCTTATCTAAGAGTTCTGGTTCATGTTCAAATCATCTCAGTACAAAGAAGAAGACTGAGCTGCTGTGTACCACTGCTGCACAGCCTGGACCATCAAAATCCAAGAACAGTTCACAGCCCAGGGAACTGTATCTGAATCTACCAAGATGAAGGTGAAAAAGGGATGTGACCAAGGCCAGTCTTGCTCTCAAAAGGAGATTCTTTGAAGAAGAAAATGCTGTGTGTTATGTGTGAAAGTACTTCTCATATTGCCAAGGATTGTCCATACAATCCTAAAAGTACTATCCACATGACCAATACAAAGACTTCAAAGAATCTCAAGAAGTCTCAAGCTTCGGAAGGAAAGTCTGTTCCTTCGGAAGCTCCAAATCAAAGAAGAAGGTAAATGGAAAATTACCTTCGGAAGCAAAGTTGGTCTCGGAAGAAAGGAGTTCTTCCGAAGTACTAAAGTCTACTGCAGTGACTGTAGATTCTTCCGAAGTATCAGTCATTAAAACTTGTGAAGCTCAAAAGCTTCTAAGGTTTTGAAGGTCAAGTCCAAGACTCCAAAGGTGGTGTGGAAGTCTAAGAAAGACCAAATGACTGAGGTTTCTCCATCAACAACAGCCGAAGATCCCCTCTGTACAACCATAGGATCTATTACTGTTGCATTACCTTCTATTACACTTACTGAACCCAAGACAAGTAAGGCTTGGGTTTCCAAATGTAACTAATCATTTTCTTTGTGCAGGAACAGCTCAAGACAAACAAGAATGTCTGGATAATGACAGTGGCTGTTCCAGGCACATGACAGGCGATAGGTCTTTACTTCATAATTTTGAGAGAATTGATGGAGGACCAGTTGCTTTTGGAGGAAATGAAGGTGGTTACATTTATGGAAGGGGCAAGGTCACAAATGGTAAGCTCAGCATGAGAAGGTAAATTTGTTAAGGAGCTTGGGTACAATCTTCTGAGTGTATCTCAATTTTGTGATCAGAGTCATAACATGCTCTTCACTGAGCATGAGTGCATTGTTCTCAAACCTGGAGTGGTCATTCCTCATGAGCATATTCTGCTCAGAGCCCCCAGGAAAGGAACATGTACAAGATGGATTTGCAAGAAACATCTCCCTCTGGAGAAGTTTCATGCTTTCTATCTAAAGCAAATAGTGATGAGTCTTTCCTATGGCATAAAAGAATGTGCCATGTAAACTTTAAGAATATGAATAAATTAATCAAACATGATCTGGTAACTGGAATGCCAAAGAAAGAGTTTACAAGTGATGATCATTGTGTTGCATGCCTGAAAGGGAAGCAACACAAGGTATCTCACAAGCCTAAGGAAAAGAACTCCATCACTACTCCCCTACACTTATTACATATGGATCTCTTTGGCCCCACCAGTGTAATGAGTTTAGGAAGGACCTTATACTGTCTAGTGATCACAGATGATTTTACAAGATTCACTTGGGTTTTCTTTCTTAGAACTAAAGATGAGACTCCTGAGATTCTAAAGAATTTCATCTTAAAGATTGAGAATCAATGTGATCACAAGGTCAAACCCATAAGATGTGATCAAGGAACTGAATTCAAGAACCAAATCCTTGATACATTTTGTGATGAAAAGGGTATTACAAGACAATACAGTGCTCCCAGGACTCCTCAGCAAAACGGAGTTGCTGAGAGGAGAAACAGGACACTTATTGAAGCTGCAAGAACTATGTTGTCTGACTCTAAACTGCCTATCACCTTCTGGGCAGAGGCAGTTAATACTGCCTGCTATGTGCAAAACAGAGTCTTAGTAGTTAAGACACATGGTAAGACTCCTTATGAACTTTGGCACAAGAGGAAACCTTTCATTGGTTTTCTCAGGTCATTTGGATGTCCCTGCACCATCTTGAATACCAAAGATCAAGTTGCCAAGTTTGCTGAGAAATCAGACGATGGACACTTCATTGGATACTCTTCTCAAGCTAAAGCTTATAGAGTATACAATCTCAGAACTAGAATCATTGAGGAGTCAGCCAATGTGACTTTCAATGAGCACACTCCCAGTGTGGCTGGTTCTGGTCCGGATTGGCTATTTGATCTTGATTTAGTTACCAACTGTTTTAATAAATCTTGTGAGCATGTTTCAGGATCTGCAGAAAATTTAAATACAGGTGATCCTGATCCAAGATTTGAGCTGGAAGACCTTCAGCTCCAGTTGGAACTACTTCAGCAAATGAGGTTTCTATCAGCACAACAATGACAAATCCAGCTGATACATCTGGCATGCCTTCAAATTCCAGTTCAGAGGCTCTCAACCAGATAAAGACATCTCAATTGCAGAAGATAACAATGGTGTGGTGGTGAAAGTAATCAAGAATCTCTTGATGCTAATAACCATACCATAGATGATAACATCAATGATGTCACACACTCATTGGATCAAGTTAATCTTGATAAGTGTGATAATGTGGAGGATCAATCTTCAAGACCAGATCTAAATTTCTCAAATTTGGATCTATCTCAGCAACTTGCTGTGATCCCTCAGCTAAGGATCCACAAGTCTCATCCTACTACAAACATCATTGGAGATGTTATCTCCGGGGTAAAGACAGAGAGGGCAAACCCATGAAGCAAATGTTTGTCTTCACTCTTGTTTTCTATCCCAGTTAGAGCCAAAGAAAGTTGAGGAGGCTCTAAAGGATGGAAGTTGGGTTGAAGCTATGCAACAAGAGCTGCTTCAATTCAAAAGACAGAAAGTTTGGAACCTTTGTCCTCTTCCTCATGGGAAGACTACCATTGGAACCAAATGGGTTTTTAGGAATAAAAAGGATGATAGAGGAATCATCATCAAGAACAAGGCTAGACTAGTTGTTCAAGGATACACACAAGAAGAAGGGATTGACTACACTGATGTCTTTGCTCCTGTAGCTAGACTAGAAGCTGTTAGGATATCCTGGCATTTGCTGCATCCAAGAACTTCAAGGTCTACCAACTTGATGTAAAGTGTGCTTTCTTATATGGAGTGATTGATGAGGAGGTTTATGTCAAACAACCACCTGGTTTTGTAGATCCTGATCATCCTGATTATGTCTGCAAGCTTGACAAAGCTCTCTATGGGCTGCATCAGGCACCCAGGAAGTGGTATGAGACACTGTCTGAGT
Organism: Flaveria trinervia; assembly: GCA_025506515.1. NCBI lineage: Eukaryota > Viridiplantae > Streptophyta > Magnoliopsida > Asterales > Asteraceae > Flaveria > Flaveria trinervia. The sequence goes on from CM046447.1 coordinate 32,247,854, forward strand.
ATCTCTGTAAACATGGTTACAGGAGAGGTACTATAGATGGAACTCTCTTCATCAAAAGACAAGGAAAGACATTCTGCTAGTTCAAGTATATGTGGATGACATCATCTTTGGCTCAACCAATTCAAGGCTCTGCAAAGACTTTGAAAAGCTGATGAAAGATAGATTTGAAATGAGTTCAATGGGAGAACTTAATTTCTTTCTAGGAATTCAAGTGAAGCAGGTTGAAGATGGCATTTTCATAAGTCAGTCAAAGTATGTTCAAGATATACTCAAGAGGTTCAACATGACTGATTGTAAGACTGCTAAGACACCCATAGCCAGAAACCACTCCCTTGGTCCAGATCTTGAGGGGGAGTGTGTAGATGAGCACTTATACAGGGCTATGATTGGGTCTCTTATGTATCTTACAGCTAGCAGGCCTGATATCATGTTTGCTACATGTATTTGTGCAAGATATCAAGCTAATCCTAAGATGTCTCACTTAATCACTGTGAAAAGGATTTTAAGATACCTCAAAGGTGCCTCAACACTTGGTTTATGGTATCCAAAGAATTCTAATTTCAATCTGTATGCCTATACAGACAGTGATTATGGTGGTTGCAACATGACTGCAAAGTCTACATCTGGGGGATGTCAATTTCTTGGTGGAAGGGTTGTCTCATGGCAATGCAAGAAACAAACCTGTGTGTCTGCATCAACTGCTGAGGCTGAATACATTGCTGCTGCAAGCTGCTGTGCTCAAGTGCTTTGGATTCAAAATCAGATGCTAGACTACGGATTTAACTTCAAAGAGACTCCTATCCACATAGACAACAACAGTGCTATCTATCACTGAGAACCCGTGCAGCACTCAAGGACCAAACACATCAACATCAGGTATCATTTAATAAGAGATAACTATGAAAAGGGGTTAATTAAACTAGTCAAAGTTCACACAGATGAACAATATGCTGATCTGTTCACAAAAGCTTTTGATGAACAGAGATTTAAGTATCTGATATCAGCTATTGGGATGATCAACTTTGAGTAGATTTTTCTTAAAACTAATTCTAATTATTTCTTCTTAAAAAAATGTGTGTCCTAAGTTGTCTAGTTCATCACTTTCATAAGCTCATGTTTTCTTTGAATGAAAAACTCTTTTTGAAGACTTTCCTTGGATTCTTGAAAATTTTCTGATACTTCGGAAGATAACATTTTACCTTCGGAAGAAAAATATGTCTTCAAAATAAATGACTGTCTAAGAAATTTTACCTTCGGAAGAAGTCAAAATTTATCTTCCGAAGCTTAAAATTCTCAACTTAGACACTTATTCATTTTTAAGGACTTTTTCCTTCCGAAGCAAAAATTACTTTCGGAAGCTTTGTTCATTCTTATACAAAGCATCCAAAGTTTATTTCTCTTCCGAAGCATAAATCTTTAAGACTCTCAGGAAAATTCTTCGAAGTCACTTTAGCTTCGGAAGCTTTTTCAATCAAACTTCCGAAGACAAATTACTTTCGGAAGCTTTTCGAACTCCAAGAAAACTACTTTTTGAGCAAAAAGGTAAACTACTTTTTCAGAGGTGGGACCGACATACGGATTTCAAAGTTTATCCTCTTTCATTAAACTTTATCTGAAATCCTTCTCTCTCATATAAACCCAACGTTTCCCCCTCTTCTATCATCTGCTTTTCTTCCATACCTAAAACCCAAAGCTTTCTCTCTGAAATTTCCTTCCCATTCTTTTCTCTTCATCTCTGAGCTACCACAATGGCTGACCTTACACACAGAAATGATCCTCACTTTGCCATGCAGCTACACAGACAACACAATCAGGTTGCTCTGTTATGCTCTGACAAAGATCCTCATTTCTCAGAGGTTTGCCGTTTCTTGTCTTTGTCTCACTACTTCACCTCCTAACCATTGATCCTCCTCTATATGAGGATCATTTGCTTGAATTCTGGAAGACCTGCCAAGAGGTCATTATGGATGGGGAGAAGGCACTGTCTGCCACAGTGCAGGGGAGAACAATTTTCATCACTCGGCCATCATCAACCGACATCTTCAGCTGGATGATGAAGCAGGTGTGAAGTGTTCTTCCAAAAGAAGCAGTTAATCATTCCTTCGAGCAGATGGGCTATGAAGGAGATTTCTCTGTAAAGACCTTCAGGAAAGGGAAGGTCTCATCCCAGTGGAAATACCTGCTCCATGTGGTTATCCACAGCTTATCAAACAAGCATGGTGGATGGGACCAGATTCCTGAGGATCTCTCCTTTATAGTTCATGGGATGGTTCAGGGGGTCAAGTTCAGGTATTCACAATTTGTTTATACTAATTTACTTGCAAACTTAGACTCCTTAGAATATTACATGCTAGATATGTTCAACACATTCTTAACTGTGAACTGGGCTCACAGTTGAGGGAAACAGGCAATATTCTTAAACTGGGACAGATGAAGCCCGGCATCTTTAAAATTATGAAGAAGCCAACTGTAGGCTTCTCAGGGGTAGAAACAGCCTTAGTCCCAAAAATGTTAGAGCTCATTGCTCAAGGTGACAACATAGCAGTCCAAGCTAGTGTTGAACCCACACCTACTGCTCTCCTACCCTCTTCAACCTCCATATTCATCACCTACAAAAGAAAATCCCAACGAACCCCTGCTCAGGCTATTGAGTCTGTGCAGGCCCCAAATACTCAACCTTACAGGAAGAAGTGGACTCCAGAGCTCCCACTTCTCCTGAGGAGCAAACCACTCCCATTACTTTACCTATCAGGGCTGAGGTTCCTCAAGCTCAACCTGATGAGCTCATTAGCCCACAACTGTAAGCCTTCACTCTGAGTCTCAACACTCAAGTGAACAACCTTCAGGGGATAGCTACCATCCCCAGCCTTTGGATCTAAACCACCAATTCCCAACCTATCCTTTTACACTTGAAGACTTAGGATTCAGTGAGTACCATGAGTCTCTCTTCTCCTCCCCTACTCAAAGAGAGATGAGTACCTCTGACTCTCCTCAGTCTATCCCTCATCAGTCACCTATTACTGAGGTGGACACATCTGAACCTGTTCAGGATGTCCATATGGAAGAGGCTCTCACTTTTGAAAGTGATTACATCATTAAGACCTCAACCATGGCAACTCAGCCCATTGGCATCTTAACTGAGGTTGCCAGTGAGCAGAGGAAAACCAGCAGCCAAGAAACTCAAGCTGGTGGTGAGAGAAGGGACTTTGGTCCAATCCTCTCATCCCCCAGTGATTCTTCTGATGAAGATGAGGGGAATTTGAGACTAAAGGTAAAAAATTGTCACAAACATGCACCTATCTAGTCTCTAAGGTTAGTCACTTGGAATCTCAGGGACTACCCTGCAAAACAGGGTCAATGATCAGCAACTCCAGATTTCATATTGCAGGAAAAACTAGCGGAGACCTTTAAGGAGAGCTCAACCAGGAACACAAGAACCTGTGGAAGTGATTGATTTATCCTCCAGCTCACCTATGCAAGTGGGTGATGCTACCAAAAAGGGGGAGAAGTTATCACAACCACAGAACCTGGGAGTTCTTCAAAGAGAATGGACATAGAGGACTCACCATCCTCACTTGCTGTTGTGCATTCTCAGCAACTTCCTCAAGTTCACATTAATGTGGACTCTATAGACTCTCTCATCAGGAGTCTCTTTGAGGAAGGTATACCAAGGGCTGTCTCATCTCCACCACATGGAACTGGCAACTACATCATCAGATGGAGGTATGATGATGACAGAAGAGCCCTCATACTTCACAGAGTTCAAGGTCAACAAGAAGTCTTTCAGTTCCAAAGCCTGAGCTTCTATGAAGGACTGGATTAGTCAACATGCCACTTGTCAATCCAAGCAAATCTAGACAAGCTGACAGGCTGGCTCAAAGAATCCAAGACAGGATCCTTGCAGAGTTCTCTCTAAGAAGGAGACTTAGGCAATCAGGCAATGTCATCGGTCAACTGGATGTTGAGGTGGACCCTAAGATTAGTTTCATAGGGGAAACCTTGGCTGAAGGCCCAGTGGCAGAACCTGAGACCCTTGTCTCACCATCAACAACTGCTGCAGAGGTCCAAACTCCATCTGAGACACTGCTGGTGAAGGTGTTCTCAGCCTCTCTCTGGCCAGAGCATGGAAGCTACACCAAGCAATGAAGGCCAAGCCTCAATCCACCCTGAGTCACAAAGGTCTGTTGGTGACAAAGGGAAAAGGATAATGACTCCTGAGGAAATTGAGGAGGAAGAAGAGAGAGAGAGGAAAAGGAGGCTAAGGGGAGAAAGTTCTTCTGGGTCATCAAAATTCATGCAAGCTGCAATCAGGGCTGCCCCCAGACCAAATACTCAAAATGATGAACAAAGGGCAGTCAGGATTAATTATTTACAGACCAGGAACTATGATGTTGATGAAATCATCTCCTCCCCTTAGAAGAGTTGAATGAACTGGCTGACATGGAAGTGTCAAGAGAGATTAAGGAGAAAGAGGATGCAAGGTTACTTCTCCAATTCAAAGAGGAGAGGAGACAGAAAAGACTTCACAAGCATACTCCCACTCTCTCTCCAGTTCAAGAAAGTCCTGCACAGGAAGATGTGGCTCCACAAGAACCTCAGGTAGATAAAGAAGAGGATAGAATCAAAATGATAAACTACCTGAGTGCCACAGGCTTCTATCAGGCAAATACACTTCTTCCCCTGTCCTATGACTTCATTGAGTTCGAGTACTTAAAGCAACTTGAGCTTGAGTTAGTCAAAGAAAGAAAAACAACCAAAAGGAAGCTAAGGGAAGAAGCTGCAAAGTCAAGAGCCATCATTCAAAAGAATGCAAAGAAGTCTGCTGACAGACAAAGAATGATGAGCTTCTTGAAGTCATATGGATTCTCCGGAAGGAGACTTGGTCCCATGTCTCTATCTACAATGGATGAGCATATAAGGGTAATCAAGCAGAAATTAAAAGTGGTGAACTCATGACTTGCACTCTCTTCCAAGTCAAGTCCCACCTGAAGTGGAGGTCAAGTTTGAACAACCAGAGACACTGAACCAGAACCTCCAGCTGAGCCTCAGCAAACTTCATCTTTGATCCAAGACAGGGTCAAACTCCCTCTCCTTCTGAACCTAGAGGGAGGAACACCCACTGAGAAAGACACTGATGATCAACATGGTGCTGCAGACCAGTCTTCTCAGTTAAAGACATTAAAGAGGAAGAAGAAAATGGCCTCAAACCAAAGACTAAAAAGAAGAAGCCAAAGTCATCTACCTCTACTCCCAGGCTGAATCAGATCAACCTGAGGAAGTGCATGATGAGGCAGCCCAATCAACTCCTATGCAAGTGGCTCCTCTAGCAACCGAGACACCCATCTTATCTGGACTTACTCTACCAATCCAGAAAGATGGAATGTTATCAGAGATCAAGGTGTTGAAAATGTCTACTCATGGCAAGACATAATCAACTTACCTCTGCATGATCTCTTTGAAATGAGAAGATACTATGAGAGTCTTGATGATCCTGACCATCAAATGAAGAAAGGGATGGTCTTGATTATTCTGAAGACTACAAACATTTAAAGATCTTCTAAGTGTTTTGGTAGCATCAGCCTAGGGGGAGTTTGTAAGGATTCCTGAAGTCTGATGCAACCCAAAACTGCCTAAGTGTTTCAGCAACATGCACTAAGTACTGAAGTGAAGAATGCTTCGGAAGAATTACACAAAGCATTAGAAAATACTCTAAGTGTAATATCTTCCGAAGCCAAGACCAATATCTTCCGAAGCCTAACATGAAGTCTTCCGAAGCTTGAAGAGACAAAGTCTTCCGAAGCTTCACCTATGAAGACAGATTTCTTCCGAAGACTTTTAGTACACATGCTTTATCTGATGTACTGTTCCATAAAGCACCTTTTCCGCTGCGTCTCTGATAAGTCACCAACTTACAAGAGTTGGTGAAAAGGTCCATGCTTTTGGTAACTGTACATTGAGGTCTTGAGTCTGAAACTTTCCACTTTATGTACTTTATCCTTTTTGTAATGTATAAGGATGTGAGCTATGGCATGTCATAGTCACAAGGTCAAAAGGCAGATATGCCTTTTGATCCTACAATTGATTTTGTTAGTGTCTAGTCAATTGTATCCAGCTGGCTTTCATAGTATAGCCGGCTGTAGGTTGTAGTATAAGTATTCCAAGTTCTTGTATCTTTCAATATGCTTTGTAACACTTGTAAAAGAACTTGAGAAAGCAATATACTGCTCCCTTGAAAACTATACTCTCTTGTTCTGTCTCTTGCTTTACTTGTGTTCTCTGCATCACCTTTGGTTACCTAGTTCACTGTTTGATTAAGTTTAGTTAATCTCCTCATTGTGTTGTTGTGTTGTAATTGTGTTCAAGCCCTTGAACGATCCTGCAATTGGTATCAGAGCATTCAGGCTCGTGATATAAGATCTAACCATCTTAAGATCCCTCACACACACAAAAAAAAACTTTTTCAAATGGCTTCCATCTCAAAGACTGATATGGAGACTGGAACCATGAACAAATCCCCATTGATCACTCTTGATGACTTCGACACCTGGTGCATGAGGATGGAAGGCTTCATCAGGTCTCTTGACTCAAGAATGTGAATCTGTTGAATATGGACCTTTCATACCCAGCACCCCCTCTGCTACCGGTGCTGGTATGATTCCTAAAGATGTGGCCAACTACTCAGATGAAGATAGGAAAAGAGTAGAGATTGACAGGAAGGCCATGACTGCTCTTCAGACTGCTATCCCAAACTCTGTGTACAGAGGTTTTAAGAAGTGCAAGACAGCTAAACAGCTGTGGGATGCACTGAAGCTGATGTATGAAGGCTCCTCTGAAGCCAAGGAGAACAAGAAAGATCTTCTGAAGCAGCAGTTTGAAAATTTCACCTTTAAAACAGGTGAAACCATGACCCAACAATACTTCAGGTATGTTGAGATTGTGGATACCCTTGTGGATGGAGGAGTTCCTCTTGAGAACAGAGACATTGTAAGGAAGTTCATGTCCTCACTTCCTAGGCAATGGACACACTATTGTGTGGTAATCAAGAGGACTGAGAACCTTAAAACTCTTACTCTGACAGAGTTATATGGGATTCTCAGTGGATACCAGATGGAGATGAACTTACAAGGTTCATCTGGCAACTCTAACAATCAAATGGGTTCAGCCCTTCATGTGGTTGAAAGGGACAGCATAGAACCCCAACATCATCTCCTATGCTACCCTGACAACTCACAAAAGGGTCCTTTCATCACCTTCCCGGAGACACCAAGGGAGAACTTTACTCAAGGAAGCCCATTCCAAGAGACAAGTTCTTCTCAAGCCTTTGTGTCTGCAGATGAAAGCTGTGGAAATTATCTCTTCACTCTTGAAGACCTAGACTGTATCCATCCAGATGACCTGGAATACATGGAGATAGTTCAGCAGATGGCTCTTCTCACTCACAGAGCCAAGAAGTTCTACAAGAGGACAGGAAGAAAATTTCCAAGCAATGCTACCAGTGGTAAGTTTGGCCTGGATAAAAGCAAAGTTAAGTGTTACAATTGTAACCTTATGGGTCACTTCGCCAGGGAGTGTAAGGCACCCAGAGCAAATGGGGGTCAAACACAACTCAGACCAAACTTCACCAACAATACCCCTCAGGCTGAGAAGACAAAGCAACATGCTGCGGTTGCTGTTGAAGAGGGAGGATTTGACTGGAGTTTTCAGGTGGAGGATGCTTCTCCAAACCAAGCATTGATGGCTGATCATGATGAAGCCAAGGTATTAGAACATCTTTGCTCCCCTGAATGCATTGCTAAAGTAAATAGATACAGGTCCTACAACCTAGAGATGAGATCTGATCTTGAGTCATTAAACATATTAAATCTGACTTTAGAAAGTCTGAAAATGATTACAAGTTAAAGATAGAAGACTTGGAGAAAACTATTTCAGTACTAAAACATGAACATACAGATTTTAGAACTCAGATCCAAGATCTCATCACTAAGTTGACTAAGTGCCAGGCTGAGCTTGTGATCAGCAAAGCCCTGGCAGAGAAAAGTGTTCTTGAAGAAGAGACCTTCAAGAACATGATATCCTCATCCCTACACAATAAGGTTTGTTATCAAAATAGACAGGGACTGGGATCAAATGAGATAGCTCCTCCACACACAATCTTGTCTGTAAGATCTCCTAGGTGTGGAACTTGTGAAGATGAGCTTCCTCTCATAGATCCAGTAAGTGAGGATGATGAAGAAGTGATAGTGAGGAATCCCTCTGAGAAGAGTGAAGAAGAGGATTCCTCCAAGGGCCACTATCCTTCTGAGGAGAAGAAATTAACTGTGATGACCAAGTCCAAGAGAAAGAACTTGATCAGGAAGAGCAAAAGGAAAGCAAAGAAGGCTCAAGAAATCAAGGCTACCTTTGATGCTAAGCAGAAACAAGTGTTTATCTCTGCAGGTTTCAAAGCAATAAGGACTGAAGACATCCACCAAAGCCTCTTATCTAAGAGTTCTGGTTCATGTTCAAATCATCTCAGTACAAAGAAGAAGACTGAGCTGCTGTGTACCACTGCTGCACAGCCTGGACCATCAAATTCCAAGAACAGTTCACAGCCCAGGGAACTGTATCTGAATCTACCAAGATGAAGGTGAAAAAGGGATGTGACCAAGGCCAGTCTTGCTCTCAAAAGGAGATTTCTTTGAAGAAGAAAATGCTGTGTGTTATGTGTGAAAGTACTTCTCATATTGCCAAGGATTGTCCATACAATCCTAAAAGTACTATCCACATGACCAATACAAAGACTTCAAAGAATCTCAAGAAGTCTCAAGCTTCGGAAGGAAAGTCTGTTTCCTTCGGAAGCTCCAAATCAAAGAAGAAGGTAAATGGAAAATTACCTTCGGAAGCAAAGTTGGTCTCGGAAGAAAGGAGTTCTTCCGAAGTACTAAAGTCTACTGCAGTGACTGTAGATTCTTCCGAAGTATCAGTCATTAAAACTTGTGAAGCTCCAAAAGCTTCTAAGGTTTTGAAGGTCAAGTCCAAGACTCCAAAGGTGGTGTGGAAGTCTAAGAAAGACCAAATGACTGAGGTTTCTCCATCAACAACAGCCGAAGATCCCCTCTGTACAACCATAGGATCTATTACTGTTGCATTACCTTCTATTACACTTACTGAACCCAAGACAAGTAAGGCTTGGGTTTCCAAATGTAACTAATCATTTTCTTTGTGCAGGAACAGCTCAAGACAAACAAGAATGTCTGGATAATTGACAGTGGCTGTTCCAGGCACATGACAGGCGATAGGTCTTTACTTCATAATTTTGAGAGAATTGATGGAGGACCAGTTGCTTTTGGAGGAAATGAAGGTGGTTACATTTATGGAAGGGGCAAGGTCACAAATGGTAAGCTCAGCATTGAGAAGGTAAATTTGTTAAGGAGCTTGGGTACAATCTTCTGAGTGTATCTCAATTTTGTGATCAGAGTCATAACATGCTCTTCACTGAGCATGAGTGCATTGTTCTCAAACCTGGAGTGGTCATTCCTCATGAGCATATTCTGCTCAGAGCCCCCAGGAAAGGGAACATGTACAAGATGGATTTGCAAGAAACATCTCCCTCTGGAGAAGTTTCATGCTTTCTATCTAAAGCAAATAGTGATGAGTCTTTCCTATGGCATAAAAGAATGTGCCATGTAAACTTTAAGAATATGAATAAATTAATCAAACATGATCTGGTAACTGGAATGCCAAAGAAAGAGTTTACAAGTGATGATCATTGTGTTGCATGCCTGAAAGGGAAGCAACACAAGGTATCTCACAAGCCTAAGGAAAAGAACTCCATCACTACTCCCCTACACTTATTACATATGGATCTCTTTGGCCCCACCAGTGTAATGAGTTTAGGAAGGACCTTATACTGTCTAGTGATCACAGATGATTTTACAAGATTCACTTGGGTTTTCTTTCTTAGAACTAAAGATGAGACTCCTGAGATTCTAAAGAATTTCATCTTAAAGATTGAGAATCAATGTGATCACAAGGTCAAAACCATAAGATGTGATCAAGGAACTGAATTCAAGAACCAAATCCTTGATACATTTTGTGATGAAAAGGGTATTACAAGACAATACAGTGCTCCCAGGACTCCTCAGCAAAACGGAGTTGCTGAGAGGAGAAACAGGACACTTATTGAAGCTGCAAGAACTATGTTGTCTGACTCTAAACTGCCTATCACCTTCTGGGCAGAGGCAGTTAATACTGCCTGCTATGTGCAAAACAGAGTCTTAGTAGTTAAGACACATGGTAAGACTCCTTATGAACTTTGGCACAAGAGGAAACCTTTCATTGGTTTTCTCAGGTCATTTGGATGTCCCTGCACCATCTTGAATACCAAAGATCAAGTTGCCAAGTTTGCTGAGAAATCAGACGATGGACACTTCATTGGATACTCTTCTCAAGCTAAAGCTTATAGAGTATACAATCTCAGAACTAGAATCATTGAGGAGTCAGCCAATGTGACTTTCAATGAGCACACTCCCAGTGTGGCTGGTTCTGGTCCGGATTGGCTATTTGATCTTGATTTAGTTACCAACTGTTTTAATAAATCTTGTGAGCATGTTTCAGGATCTGCAGAAAATTTAAATACAGGTGATCCTGATCCAAGATTTGAGCTTGGAAGACCTTCAGCTCCAGTTGGAACTACTTCAGCAAATGAGGTTTCTATCAGCACAACAATGACAAATCCAGCTGATACATCTGGCATGCCTTCAAATTCCAGTTCAGAGGCCTCTCAACCAGATAAAGACATCTCAATTGCAGAAGATAACAATGGTGATGGTGAAAGTGATCAAGAATCTCTTGATGCTAATAACCATACCATAGATGATAACATCAATGATGTCACACACTCATTGGATCAAGTTAATCTTGATAAGTGTGATAATGTGGAGGATCAATCTTCAAGACCAGATCTAAATTTCTCAAATTTGGATCTATCTCAGCAACTTGCTGTGATCCCTCAGCTAAGGATCCACAAGTCTCATCCTACTACAAACATCATTGGAGATGTTATCTCCGGGGTAAAGACAAGAGGGCAAACCCATGAAGCAAATGTTTGTCTTCACTCTTGTTTTCTATCCCAGTTAGAGCCAAAGAAAGTTGAGGAGGCTCTAAAGGATGGAAGTTGGGTTGAAGCTATGCAACAAGAGCTGCTTCAATTCAAAAGACAGAAAGTTTGGAACCTTTGTCCTCTTCCTCATGGGAAGACTACCATTGGAACCAAATGGGTTTTTAGGAATAAAAAGGATGATAGAGGAATCATCATCAAGAACAAGGCTAGACTAGTTGTTCAAGGATACACACAAGAAGAAGGGATTGACTACACTGATGTCTTTGCTCCTGTAGCTAGACTAGAAGCTGTTAGGATATTCCTGGCATTTGCTGCATCCAAGAACTTCAAGGTCTACCAACTTGATGTAAAGTGTGCTTTCTTATATGGAGTGATTGATGAGGAGGTTTATGTCAAACAACCACCTGGTTTTGTAGATCCTGATCATCCTGATTATGTCTGCAAGCTTGACAAAGCTCTCTATGGGCTGCATCAGGCACCCAGGAAGTGGTATGAGACACTGTCTGAGTATCTCTGTAAACATGGTTACAGGAGAGGTACTATAGATGGAACTCTCTTCATCAAAGGACAAGGAAACGACATTCTGCTAGTTCAAGTATATGTGGATGACATCATCTTTGGCTCAACCAATTCAAGGCTCTGCAAAGACTTTGAAAAGCTGATGAAAGATAGATTTGAAATGAGTTCAATGGGAGAACTTAATTTCTTTCTGGGAATTCAAGTGAAGCAGGTTGAAGATGGCATTTTCATAAGTCAGTCAAAGTATGTTCAAGATATACTCAAGAGGTTCAACATGACTGATTGTAAGACTGCTAAGACACCCATAGCCAGAAACCACTCCCTGGTCCAGATCTTGAGGGGGAGTGTGTAGATGAGCACTTATACAGGGCTATGATTGGGTCTCTTATGTATCTTACAGCTAGCAGGCCTGATATCATGTTTGCTACATGTATTTGTGCAAGATATCAAGCTAATCCTAAGATGTCTCACTTAATCACTGTGAAAAGGATTTTAAGATACCTCAAAGGTGCTTCAACACTTGGTTTATGGTATCCAAAGAATTCTAATTTCAATCTGTATGCCTATACAGACAGTGATTATGGTGGTTGCAACATGACTGCAAAGTCTACATCTGGGGGATGTCAATTTCTTGGTGGAAGGGTTGTCTCATGGCAATGCAAGAAACAAACCTGTGTGTCTGCATCAACTGCTGAGGCTGAATACATTGCTGCTGCAAGCTGCTGTGCTCAAGTGCTTTGGATTCAAAATCAGATGCTAGACTACGGATTTAACTTCAAAGAGACTCCTATCCACATAGACAACAACAGTGCTATCTCTATCACTGAGAACCCTGTGCAGCACTCAAGGACCAAACACATCAACATCAGGTATCATTTAATAAGAGATAACTATGAAAAGGGGTAATTAAACTAGTCAAAGTTCACACAGATGAACAATATGCTGATCTGTTCACAAAAGCTTTTGATGAACAGAGATTTAAGTATCTGATATCAGCTATTGGGATGATTAACTTTGAGTAGATTTTTCTTAAAACTAATTCTAATTATTTCTTCTTAAAAAAATGTGTGTCCTAAGTTGTCTAGTTCATCACTTTCATAAGCTCATGTTTTCTTTGAATGAAAAACTCTTTTTGAAGACTTTCCTTAGATTCTTGAAAATTTTCTGATACTTCGGAAGATAACATTTTACCTTCGGAAGAAAAATATGTCTTCAAAATAAATGACTGTCTAAGAAATTTTACCTTCGGAAGAAGTCAAAATTTATCTTCCGAAGCTAAAATTCTCAACTTAGACACTTATTCATTTTTAAGGACTTTTTCCTTCCGAAGCAAAAATTACTTTCGGAAGCTTTGTTCATTCTTATACAAAGCATCCAAAGTTTATTTCTCTTCCGAAGCATAAATCTTTAAGACTCTCAGGAAAATTCTTCCGAAGTCACTTTAGCTTCGGAAGCTTTTTCAATCAAACTTCCGAAGACAAATTACTTTCGGAAGCTTTTCGAATTCCAGAAAACTACTTTTTGAGCAAAAAGGTAAACTACTTTTTCAGAGGTGGGACCGACATACGGATTTCAAAGTTTATCCTCTTTCATTAAACTTTATCTGAAATCCTTCTCTCTCATATAAACCCAACGGTTTCCCCCTTCTTCTATCATCTGCTTTTCTTCCATACCTAAAACCCAAAGCTTTCTCTCTGAAATTTCCTTCCCATTCTTTTCTCTTCATCTCTGAGCTACCTCACAATGGCTGACCTTACACACAGAAATGATCCTCACTTTGCCATGCAGCTACACAGACAACACAATCAGGTTGCTCTGTTATGCTCTGACAAAGATCCTCATTTCTCAGAGGTTTGCCGTTTCTTGTCTTTGTCTCACTACTTCACCTCCCTAACCATTGATCCTCCTCTATATGAGGATCATTTGCTTGAATTCTGGAAGACCTGCCAAGAGGTCATTATGGATGGGGAGAAGGCACTGTCTGCCACAGTGCAGGGGAGAACAATTTTCATCACTCCGGCCATCATCAACCGACATCTTCAGCTGGATGATGAAGCAGGTGAAGTGTTCTTTCCAAAAGAAGCGGTTAATCATTCCTTCGAGCAGATGGGCTATGAAGGAGATTTCTCTGTAAAGACCTTCAGGAAAGGGAAGGTCTCATCCCAGTGGAAATACCTGCTCCATGTGGTTATCCACAGCTTATCAAACAAGCATGGTGGATGGGACCAGATTCCTGAGGATCTCTCCTTTATAGTTCATGGGATGGTTCAGGGGGTCAAGTTCAGGTATTCACAATTTGTTTATACTAATTTACTTGCAAACTTAGACTCCTTAGAATATTACATGTTTCCTAGATATGTTCAACACATTCTTAACTGTGAACTGGGCTCACAGTTGAGGGAAACAGGCAATATTCTTAAACTGGGACAGATGAAGCCCGGCATCTTTAAAATTATGAAGAAGCCAACTGTAGGCTTCTCAGGGGTAGAAACAGCCCTAGTCCCAAAAATGTTAGAGCTCATTGCTCAAGGTGACAACATAGCAGTCCAAGCTAGTGTTGAACCCACACCTACTGCTCTCCTACCCTCTTCACAACCTCCAATATTCATCACCTACAAAAGAAAATCCCAACGAACCCCTGCTCAGGCTATTGAGTCTGTGCAGGCCCCAAATACTCAACCTTACAGGAAGAAGTGGACTCCAGAGCTCCCACTTCTCCTGAGGAGCAAACCACTCCCATTACTTTACCTATCAGGGCTGAGGTTCCTCAAGCTCAACCTGATGAGCTCATTAGCCCAACAACTGTAAGCCTTCACTCTGAGTCTCAACACTCAAGTGAACAACCTTCAGGGGATAGCTACCATCCCCAGCCTTTGGATCTAAACCAACCATTCCCAACCTATCCTTTTACACTGATGAAGACTTAGGATTCAGTGAGTACCATGAGTCTCTCTTCTCCTCCCCTACTCAAAGAGAGATGAGTACCTCTGACTCTCCTCAGTCTATCCCTCATCAGTCACCTATTACTGAGGTGGACACATCTGAACCTGTTCAGGATGTCCATATGGAAGAGGCTCTCACTTTTGAAAGTGATTACATCATTAAGACCTCAACCATGGCAACTCAGCCCATTGGCATCTTAACTGAGGTTGCCAGTGAGCAGAGGAAAACCAGCAGCCAAGAAACTCAAGCTGGTGGTGAGAAGAGGACTTTGGTCCAATCCTCTCATCCCCCAGTGATTCTTCTGATGAAGATGAGGGGAATTTGAGACTAAAGGTACAAAATTGTCACAAACATGCACCTATCTAGTCTCTAAGGTTAGTCACTTGGAATCTCAGGTGACTACCCTGCAAAACAGGGTCAATGATCAGCAACTCCAGATTTCATATCTGCAGGAAAAACTAGCTGAGAGACCTTTAAGGAGAGCTCAACCAGGAACACAAGAACCTGTGGAAGTGACTGATTTATCCTCCAGCTCACCTATGCAAGTGGGTGATGCTACCAAAAAGGGGGAGAAAGTTATCACAACCACAGAACCTGGGAGTTCTTCAAAGAGAATGGACATAGAGGACTCACCATCCTCACTTGCTGTTGTGCATTCTCAGCAACTTCCTCAAGTCACATTAATGTGGACTCTATACTCTCTCATCAGGAGTCTCTTTGAGGAAGGTATACCAAGGGCTGTCTCATCTCCACCACATGGAACTGGCAACTACATCATCAGATGGAGGTATGATGATGACAGAAGAGCCCTCATACTTCACAGAGTTCAAGGTCAACAAGAAGTCTTTCAGTTCCAAAGCCTGAGCTTCTATGAAGGACTGGATTTAGTCAACATGCCACTTGTCAATCCAAGCAAATCTAGACAAGCTGACAGGCTGGCTCAAAGAATCCAAGACAGGATCCTTGCAGAGTTCTCTCTAAGAAGGAGACTTAGGCAATCAGGCAATGTCATCGGTCAACTGGATGTTGAGGTGGACCCTAAGATTAGTTTCATAGGGGAAACCTTGGCTGAAGGCCCAGTGGCAGAACCTGAGACCCTTGTCTCACCATCAACAACTGCTGCAGAGGTCCAAACTCCATCTGAGACACCTGCTGGTGAAGGTGTTTCTCAGCCTCTCTCTGGCCAGAGCATGGAAGCTACACCAAGCAATGAAGGCCAAGCCTCAATCCACCCTGAGTCACAAAGGTCTGTTGGTGACAAAGGGAAAAGGATAATGACTCCTGAGGAAATTGAGGAGGAAGAGAGAGAGAGGAAAAGGAGGCTAAGGGGAGAAAGTTCTTCTGGGTCATCAAAATTCATGCAAGCTGCAATCAGGGCTGCCCCCAGACCAAATACTCAAAATGATGAACAAAGGGCAGTCAGGATTAATTATTTACAGACCAGGAACTATGATGTTGATGAAATCATCTCCCTCCCCTTAGAAGTTGAATGAACTGGCTGACATGGAAGTGTCAAGAGAGATAAAGGAGAAAGAGGATGCAAGGTTACTTCTCCAATTCAAAGAGGAGAGGAGACAGAAAAGACTTCACAAGCATACTCCCACTCTCTCTCCAGTTCAAGAAAGTCCTGCACAGGAAGATGTGGCTCCACAAGAACCTCAGGTAGATAAAGAAGAGGATAGAATCAAAATGATAAACTACCTGAGTGCCACAGGCTTCTATCAGGCAAATACACTTCTTCCCCTGTCCTATGACTTCATTGAGTTCGAGTACTTAAAGCAACTTGAGCTTGAGTTAGTCAAAGAAAGAAAAACAACCAAAAGGAAGCTAAGGGAAGAAGCTGCAAAGTCAAGAGCCATCATTCAAAAGAATGCAAAGAAGTCTGCTGACAGACAAAGAATGATGAGCTTCTTGAAGTCATATGGATTCTCCGGAAGGAGACTTGGTCCCATGTCTCTATCTACAATGGATGAGCATATAAGGGTAATCAAGCAGAAGATTAAAAGTGGTGAACTCATTGACTTGCACTCTCTTCCAAGTCAAGTCCCACCTGAAGTGGAGGTCAAGTTTGAACAACCAGAGACACCTGAACCAGAACCTCCAGCTGAGCCTCAGCAAACTTCATCTTCTGATCCAAGACAGGGTCAAACTCCCTCTCCTTCTGAACCTGTGAGGGAGGAACACCCAACTGAGAAAGACACTGATGATCAACATGGTGCTGCAGACCAGTCTTCTCAGTTAAAGACATTAAAGAGGAAGAAGAAAATGGCCTCTAAACCAAAGACTAAAAAGAAGAAGCCAAAGTCATCTACCTCTACACCCCAGGCTGAATCAGATCAACCTGAGGAAGTGCATGATGAGGCAGCCCAATCAACTCCTATGCAAGTGGCTCCTCTAGCAACCGAGACACCCATCTTATCCTGGACTTACTCTACCAATCCAGAAAGATGGAATGTTATCAGAGATCAAGGTGTTGAAAATGTCTACTCATGGCAAGACATAATCAACTTACCTCTGCATGATCTCTTTGAAATGAGAAGATACTATGAGAGTCTTGATGATCCTGACCATCAAATGAAGAAAGGGATGGTCTTGATTATTCTGAAGACTACAAACATTTAAAGATCTTCTAAGTGTTTTGGTAGCATCAGCCTAGGGGGAGTTTGTAAGGATTCCTGAAGTCTGATGCAACCCAAAACTGCCTAAGTGTTTCAGCAACATGCACTAAGTACTGAAGTGAAGAATGCTTCGGAAGAATTACACAAAGCATTAGAAAACTCTAAGTGTAATATCTTCCGAAGCCAAGACCAATATCTTCCGAAGCCTAACATGAAGTCTTCCGAAGCTTGAAGAGACAAAGTCTTCCGAAGCTTCAACCTATGAAGACAGATTTCTTCCGAAGACTTTTAGTACACATGCTTTATCTGATGTACTGTTCCATAAAGCACCTTTTCCGCTGCGTCTCTGATAAGTCACCAACTTACAAGAGTTGGTGAAAAGGTCCATGCTTTTGGTAACTGTACATTGAGGTCTTGAGTCTGAAACTTTCCACTTTATGTACTTTATCCTTTTTGTAATGTATAAGGATGTGAGCTATGGCATGTCATAGTCACAAGGTCAAAAGGCAGATATGCCTTTTGATCCTACAATTGATTTTGTTAGTGTCTAGTCAATTGTATCCAGCTGGCTTTCATAGTATAGCCGGCTGTAGGTTAGTATAAGTATTCCAAGTTCTTGTATCTTTCAATATGCTTTGTAACACTTGTAAAAGAACTTGAGAAAGCAATATACTGCTCCCTTGAAAACTATACTCTCTTGTTCTGTCTCTTGCTTTACTTGTGTTCTCTGCATCACCTTTGGTTACCTAGTTCACTGTTTGATTAAGTTTAGTTAATCTCCTCATTGTGTTGTTGTGTTGTAATTGTGTTCAAGCCCTTGAACGATCCTGCAGTAGTCCTTCCTTCCGAGAGACCAATTATTCCATCCAAAGGCATTTCCACTTGCCTTCTTTTTAGATTTTGCGCTTCTGAATGAAACAAATTTTCCTTCCGAACTTGCATCTTCTTGAACTTTAGAAGTCCTTTGTCTTGTTCATGTGAAGATACCTTTGATTTTATGTACAATCCCAGCAAGATAGCATTACTTTAACACATGACACACTCAATTTTCTTCTTCAAGAGCCTTAAGGTGACTTTGGCCACATCCCCTCTCCCAATCCCTCATCTTTGCAGATCTGAGAGACAGTTCTTTTGGGCTGGGAACTATTCTTGAGTTTTGATGGTCTAGTTTTGGCAGTAGTGGGACCAATAGATCAGTCTTCTTCTGGTACTAGAAATGATTTTTTTTCACAAGAACCAGAACTTGTAGGCAGAATGTTTAGGTGATGTCTTCAGTCATTGCTACTTCAAAGCTTTGTGAAATAAACACTTGTTTCCTGCTTGGAGTAAAAGTAGCCTTGTAGCTCCAGCCTTCCTTGCTTTCCTCTTGCTCTCTAATCATTTCTTTTCTTATTGACTTGGTCATCACAGTCTTCTTCTTCACCTCAGAAGGATAGTGGCCCTTCTTTGAACTCCTTTTTCATTCTTCTCAAGGAATTCTTCAAGTATCCCTTCTTATTATCCTCTTCACTCAAAGTATCTATGAGAGAAGCTCATCGTCACAAGTTCCAAACCTAGGTGATATTACGGATAACATTGTGTGTGGTGGAGCTATCTCCATTTGATCCTAGTTCCCCTGCTTGTCTGATCGCACACATTATTGTACAGGGATGAGGATTCATTTTCTTGAAGGTCTCTTCGTCCAAACACATTTGCCTGCCCTGGCCGTGCTGATAATAACTCAGCCTGGCACTCAGTTAGCTTGGTTATGAGATCCTTGATCTGAGTCCTAAATCTTTATGCTCATATTTATAACTAAAATGTTTTCTCTAAGTCCTCAATCTTTAGTTTATAACCATTTTCGGACCTTCTAAAATTAGCTTTTAAAATGTTTAAGGACTCAAGATAAGATCTCATTTCCAAGTTATAGGACCTGTATCTATTAGCTTTTTCAATGCATTCAGGGTACAGAGATGTTCTAATACCTTGGCTTCATCATGATCTGCCATGAGTGCTTGGTTTGTGTTGGAGCATATATTGTCATAAATAGTGTGTCCGTCACTTGATGAATAGTCTAGGCTTAATGTAATACACCTGATATGTTGTAAACATATGAAACTGGGTGATTCGCAAGGACATATGCAAATGAGACTCATCTTACGACTGAGCCATGCTAATGGACCAGTTGTGCGACTGAGAGATGTGATTGGGCCATTTATAAGACTGAACCATAAGTATTATCCAGTCGTACGATTGAACCATACACATGGCCCAAATCGTACGAATAGGCCCAGTCACATCTTATTTGGGCTGAGGCCTATAAATACTAGTTTCATTGTGTAAAGAGATAATGAGTGTCCCTTAGGCCTAGGTGCTACCAGATGGGAGGGGAGATCCTGCTCGATCTCCCCTTGCCAAGAGTCTTGATTCTTTTGTTGTAACGAGCTTGTAATCATTAGGTTTTATCAATGAAAACATTTTATTATAGCCTGTGTTTATTTTTTGCCTCTTGGTTTTGGTTTTTGTTTCCACCCATCAAGAACACGCTCTGATGTCTACCGATCCAGTTCCTTCACAATTGGTATTAGAGCCGTTTACTACTAGAATGATCTAACAATCATTCTAGCAACCCGAGCTCTTGATTTCAGGATCTATTTCAGGTTCTTTGGCGTTAAACCCACTTCATGTTCTTCGTGTTTTTCTCAGATCTTGTTATGTGTGTTGTTTCTATGTTAAAATCGAACGCGAAAACACGTTCGACTGGACCATGCTAATGGACCATACGTGCAACTGGACCATGCTAATGGACCATTCTTACGACTGGACCAAGCTAATGGACATTCGTACGACTGGACCATGCTTATGGACCATTCGTACGACTGGACCATGCCACTGAACCATTCATACGAGTGGCATGCGACTGGACTAGTCATGCTACTGACGAGTCCTATTACCAGTCATGCTACTTGACCAGTCTTATGTCCAGTCATGCTACTGGACAGTCTTATGACCAGTCATGCTACTGGACTTGTCTTATGACTAGTCTCACGAAGATATCATTCATATTATCCAATGACACGAATGTGATAATTGTACTCAATGTCATACGAATGAACAGTGTTCCAGACCAAAAAAAATCTGGAATTACCTTTTGCACAAATTTGAGGATGAGCGAAGCACATTCACCTTGAGGTTCTTATGTCGAATAAGTTCGATGGATACCCCATTATTCATTAGACTTCCAGAATAGGTGATTGTAGTTAGAATACAAAAAAGAGAAGAGAAGATGTCAGCAGTCGGTGTTTATTTTGTGGGGTAGTCAGAGCATCTGACTATTTATGGGAATGAAGTTATATCTATCCGCACAGAGGATTCTCATGGTTAAGGGGAATCCATGTTTAGAGAAATTGAAGACGCAATCAGAAAAGATGATGTTAGCCGGTTCTGATGATGAATCTGAGTGCATGCTGATTTGTTTGAGATTGTCAGCTGTGGATTGGAACCTTCTACTTTTTTGCCCAATACACCGTATGAAAAGGTCAGGAGAGCACAACGTTTATATGTTGGGATATGCTGAATTTGAGGGGGAATTTCTGCTGGTGTTCATGTTAATCAGGTTAGCCTGTGTGAAGATTGAAGTAATGGAAAATTCTTCATGTCATTATCTGGAAAAATCAGTCATATGGGGAATCTTGATGATATGATGGTTTTCTGCAAAGTAAATGAAAGCTATTATGCCTAAATTCATTTTCAGGGATATTATAGAAACTTGATGGATCGGCAACGTTGGCTAATATGGTTTTCGTTTGATTCTGTTGGAAACCAGAGGAAAGATTGACTAAAGATTGTAAGAGGTGTTATCTACTATTCGCAATCAATGTCCAAGGGGGAATTTGTTGGACACTATATTTCATATATAGTGTGTCCATCACTTGACGAATAGTCTAGGCTTAATGTAATACACCTGTATGTTGTAAACACATGAAACTGGGTCATTCGCAGGGGCATATGCGAGTGAGACTCAGTCGTATGACTGAGCCATCTAATGGACTAGTCGTGCGACTAAGAGATGCGATTTAGCATTCGTAAGACTGAGCCATAAGTATGGTCAAGTCGTACGATTGAACCATACACATGGCCAAAATCATAAATGGGCCCAGTCGCATCTGATATGGGATGTGGCCTAAAAATACCAGTTTCATGGTGTAGAGAGATTAAGGAGTGTGCCCGGGGCCTAGGTGTTGCCGGATGATAGGGGAGATCATGTTTGATCTCCCCTTGCCAAGAGTCTTGATTCTTATGTTGTAACGAGCTTGTAATCATTAGGTTTTATCAATGAAACCATTTTATTAGAGTTTGTGTTTATTGTTTGTCTCTGGTTTTGGATTTTGTTTCCTTCTATCAAGAACACGCTCGGATGTCTACTTATCCAGTGCCTTCATTGTTTGGAGAAACATCTTCCACCTGAAAGCTCTAGTCAAAGCCTCCATCTTCAACTACAACAGCAACCTACTACTTTGGCTTCTCATTCATGGGAGATTTGTTAGTACAGTTGGGTCTGGACTGTGTTTGGCCACCATTTGTTCTAGGTTCCTTAAACTCCCTGGCAAATTGGCCCATCAAGTTACAGTTGTAACATTTCACTTTGCCTTTGTCCATGCCAAACTTTCCATTGGTTGCATTGCTTGGAAACTTCTTTCCAGTCCGCTTGTAGAACTTCATGGCTCTATGAGTGAGAAGAGCCATCTGCTAGACTATCTCCATGTACTCCAGATCATGTGGATGGAAACAGTCCAAGTCTTCAAGGGTGAACAAGAAGCTGCCACAACTTTCATCAGAAGACACAAATGCTTGAGAAGAACTTGTCTCTTGGAATGGGCTTCCTTGGGTGTAATTCTCTCTAGGTGTCTCTGGGAAGGTGATGAAAGGACCCTTTTGTGAGTTTTCAGGGAGCATATAAGATGTTGTTGGGGTTCTATGCTATCCCTTTCAAACACATGCAGGGCCGAACCAATCCTGATTGTTGTAGTTGCTAGATGAACCTTGCATGTTCATCTCCACCTGGTTCCACTGAGAATCTCATATAACTCTGTCAGAGTAAGAGTTTTTAGATTCTTAGTCCTTTTGACCACCACACAGTAGTGTGTCCACTGCCTTACAATGTCCCTATTCTCAAGAGGAACTCCTCCATCCATAAGGCTACCCACAATCTCAAACATACTTGAAGTAGTGCTGAGTCATGGTTTCACCTGTTTTAAAGGTGAAGTTTTCAAACTACTGCTTCAGGAGATCTTTCTTGTTCTCCTTGGCTTCAGAAGAACCCTCATACATCAGTTTCAGTGCATCCCACAACTGCTTAGCTATTTTGCACTTCTTGAAACCTCTATATACAGAATGTGGAATGGCAGTTTGAATGGCTGTCATGGCTTTTCTATAAATCTCTACTCTCTTCCTATCTTCATTAGAGTAGTTTGCCACATCCTTGGAGATCATACCAGCACACCAGTAGTAGAAGGAGTGCTAGGTATGAAAGGTCCATTTTCAACAGACTCCACATTCTTGAGTGCAGAGACCTGATGAAACCTTCCATTCTTAGACACCAGGTATCAAAGTCATCAAGAGTGATCAATAGGGACTTGTTCATCGTTCCAGTTTCCATATCAGTCTTGGAAATGGCTGCCATATAAAATGTTTAGTATTTGTGTGTGTGAGGGATCTTAAAATGGTGAGATGTTATTACAAGAGCCTGGAAAGCTCTGATACCAAATGCAAGATCAGTGAAGGGGGGGTTCAATTACACACACACAACACAAAGAGGAGATGAACTTAAACTTAAACAAATAGTGAACTGGATAACCACAATAAAGACACTAAGAACACAAGTAATGTAAGAGACAGAACACAAGTATATGGTTTTCAAGAATGAAGTATATTGCTTTCTCTATGTTCTATTACAACTGTTACAAAGCATATCCATAAAGTTACAAGAACATGAGATACTTATACTACATCCTACAGCCGCCATACTATGAAAGCTAGCTGGATACAATTGACTAGGCTTAAAACAAAATCAATTGTAGATTCAAAAAGGAGAGAGCCTTTTTGACTTTGTGACTATCACATGCCATAGCTCACATCCTTATCTATTACAAAAAAGATAAGGTACATGAAATAGAAAGTTTACAGACTCAAGACCTCAATGTACAGTTACCAAAGCGTGGACATTTTCACCAACTCTTGAACATTGGTGACTTTACAGAGATGTAGCGGAATGGTGTCCAGCTTTATGGAATAGTACATCAGATAAAGCATGTTACTAAAAGTCTTCAAAAGAAATTTTTCTTCAAGAGTTGAGGCTTCGGAAGATTTTGTCTCTGATGCTTTGGAAGACTTCATCTTTGGTTTCGGAAGATATTGGTCTTGGCTTTGGAAGATATTGGTCTTGGCTTCGGAAGATTTCACATTTATAATATTCTTGTTGCATGTGTGAAACTTCCGAAGCATTCTTCTTGAGTACTTGTGCAGCATGCATGTAGAAAGTCTTTGGTTGCTTTAGCCTCTATGCATATCTCTACAACTTGGATTAACCAACCAGGCTTGTCAAGCCCATAGATCTATGACGTCGCCAGGCTAGCAATAGTCAATGATTGCACATATAATCATCAATACATGGTAATTACTAAGATCAACTAGCCACAACATAGAAGTGAATTGAATCATAAGTTACAAGAATCAAATATTTTACTAGTACAATGGTTATAATATAACATGTTTCACCCCAAGTGTAAAAAAATGAAAAAGGGGTATAGAAATACTCACTTGGTCAATAAATATATTATTGACGATTAATAAGAATATAATAAGCAACGTTCCAACGTAGTTCTTTAGAAGGTACCTAAGTATATATGTTTACAAGATTTAAGTTTTATTATAACAAGTTTAATAAATCAATGAGGACTAGGGTTCTAAGTCGAATTTGGGGCTTGTCAAATATTTATATTTAAACAAATGGAATAAATTTATATTTTCTTGAAATATATATTTATAATTTGTTCAAAGTTATGAAAAGAAACAAATATAATAATTAAAAAGATTATATAAAGTTTAAATAAAATTTATAACTAAAAATTTATTACCATATAAACAAAATTAATTGTAAATGAATATTTGAACCAATAATAATTTACTAATTATTATTTTCAATCCATTTTATTAAAAAATTATTCAAACAAGCTTTGCTAAAATGTTTATCAATAAAAACATTTTTATTTAAACTTAGAAAAAAATTATAGAAAATCACTAGAAGCTTTTGAAAATATTTGGAATTTATAATATTAATTTTTATACATTTTAAAAATTTTCTGGAATTAGTTTTAGGCTAAAAAGCCATTAAAAATAAAACATGAGGGTTTCTGGGTTCGAACCTGGGACCTCATGTTAAAAGGGCATTGCCTTAACCAGTGAACTAGCGCCAAGGCCGTGGTTTAACTTGGTTTCTAGTCCTTATAACATAAAACAAGCAAAAACCCCCAAATCCGTATAAACCCTAGAATGTTCTTGATCCCAATTGAAGTTCAATTTAGTTTGTGAGTGACTGAAATCATGGGGGTTTTGTTCCATATGTATAGAAGAATAGTTAAACATAATCAATTACATGGTTTGATTCGAGTATGTAGAGATTAATGAAGAGGCTGATGCAACCTAAACATCCAATGTCTATCCTACATGTTGCATAAGTACTATGAAGAAGAATGCTTGGAAATTTCACACATGCAAAAGAAATATTCTAAGTGTGAAATCTTCCGAAGCCAAATATGAAATCTTCCGAAGCCAAAAGAAATATTCTAACTGTTCTTGGAGTTTGATGGTCCAGGCTGTGCAGCAGTGGTACACAGCAGCTCAGTCTTCTTCTTTGCTCTGAGATGATTTGAACATGAACCAGGACTCTTAGATGAGGTGTCTTGGTTGATGTCTTCAGTCCTTACTACTTTGAAACCTGCACAGATAAAAACTTGTTTCTGCTTAGCATCAAAAGTAGCCTTGATTTCTTGAGCCTTCTTTGCTTTCCTTTTGCTCTTCCTGATCAAGTTCTTTCTTTTGGACTTGGTCATCACAGATGATTTCTTCTCCTCAGAAGGATAGTGGCCCTTGGAAGAATCCTCTTCTTCACTCTTCTCAGAGGAATTCTTCACTATCACTTCTTCATCATCATCACTTATAGGATCTATGAGAGGAAGCTCATCTTCACAAGTTCCACACCTAGGATATCTTACAGACAAGATTGTGTGTGGAGGAGCTATCTCATTTGAGACTAGTCCCTGTCTATTTTGATAGCACACTTTGTTATGCAGGGATGAGGATATCATGTTTTTGAAGGTCTCTTCTTCAAGAACACTTTTCTCTGCCTTGGCTTTGCTGATCACAAGATCAGCCTAGCACTCAGTCAATTTAGTTATGAGATCTTGGATCTGAGTTCTAAAATCTGTATGTTCATGTTTTAGTACTGAAATGGTTTTCTCCAAATCTTCTATTTTTAACTTGTAATCGTTTTCAGACTTTCTAAAATCAGATTTTAATATGTTTAATGACTCAAGATCGGATCTCATCTCTAAGTTGTAGGAACGGTGTCTATTCACTTTAGCAATGCATTCAGGAGTACAGAGATGTTCCAATACCTGGCTTCATCATGGTCAGCCATCAGTGCTTGTTTGGAGAAGCATCTTCCGCTTGAAAACTCCAATCAAAGCCTCCTTCTTCAACAGCAACAGCAGCAAGTTGCTTAGGCTTCTCAGACTGAGGAGCTTCGTCAGTGTAGTTTGGTCTGGATGGTGTTTGGCCCCCATTTGCTTTAGGTGCCTTACACTCCCTAGCAAAGGGACCCATAAGGTTACAGTTGTAACACTTAACTTTGCTTTTATCCAGCCCAAACTTTTCACTGGTAGCATTGCTTGGAATCTTCTTCATGTTCTCTTGTAGAACTTCTTAGCTCTGTGAGTGAGGAGAGCCATCTGCTGAACTATCTCCATGTATTCTAGGTCATCTGGATGAATGCAGTCCAGGTCTTCAAGAGTGAAGAGATAATTCCCACAGCTTTCATCAATAGACACAAAGGCTTGAGAAGAATTGTCTTTGGAATGGACTTCCTTGAGTAAAGTTTTCCCTTGGTGTCTCCGGGAAGGTGATGAAAGGACCCTTTTGTGAGTTGTCAGGGTAGCATATGAGATGATGTTGGGGTTCTATGCTGTCCCTTTCAACCACATGAAGGGCTGAACCCATTTGATTGTTGAGTTGCCAGATGAACCTTGTATGTCATCTCCATCTGGTATCCACTGAGAATCCCATATAACTCTGTCAGAGTAAGAGTTTTAAGGTTCTCAGTCCTCTTGATCACCACACAATAGTGTGTCCATTGCCTAGGAAGGGGGACATGAACTTCCTTACAATGTATCTGTTCTCAAGAGGAATCCTCCATCCACTAGGGTATCCACAATCTCAAGATACCTGAGGTATTGTTGGGTCATGGTTTCACCTGCTTTAAAGGTGAAATTTTCAAACTGCTGCTTTAGAAGATCTTTATTGTCTCCTTGGCTTCAGAGGAGCTTCATACATCAGCTTCAGTGTATCCCACAGTTGTTAGCTGTTTTGCATTCTTAAAACCTCGGTATACAGAGTTTGGGAGAGCAGTCTGAAGAGCAGTCATGGCCTTCCTGTCAATCTCTACTCTTTTTCTATCTTCATCCGAGTAGTTGGCCATATCTTTAGGAATCATACTAGCACCAGTAGCAGAGGGGGGGGCTTGGTATGAAAGGTCCATTTTCAACAGATTCCCACATTCTTGAGTGAGAGAGACCTGATGAAGCCTTCCATCCTCATGCACCAGGTGTCAAAATCATCAAGAGTGATCAGTGGGATTTGTTCATGGTTCCAGTCTCCATATCAGTCTTTGAGATGGAAGCCATTTGAAGAGTTTAGTTTTGTGTGTGTGGGGGATCTTAAGATGGTTAGATCTTATATCAAGAGCCTGAAAGCTCTGATACCAATTGCAGGATCGTTAAGGGTTTGAACACAATTACAACACAACAACACAATGAGGAGATTATCTAAACTCTAATCAAACAGTAATCTGGGTTAACCAAAAGTGATACAAAGAACACAAGTAAAGCAAGAGACAGAACAGGAGAATATGGTTTTCAAGGATGCAGTATATTGCTTTCTCAAGTTCTTTACAGTGTTACAAAGTATATGTTAAGATACAAGAAACTTGAAATACTTATACTACAACCTACAGCCGGCTATACTATGAAAGCCAGCTGGATACAATTGACTAGACACTAACAAAATCATTTGTAAAATCAAAAGGCATATCTGCTTTGACTGTGATTGTGACATGACATGCCATAGCTCACATCCTTATATATTACAAAAGGATAAAGTACATAAAGTGGAAAGTTTCAGACTCAAGACCTCAATGTATAGTTACCAAAAGCATGGACCTTTTCAAAACTCTTGTAAGTTGGTGACTTATCAGAGATGCAGCGGAAAAGGTGCTTTATGTAACAGTACATCATATAAAGCATGTGTACTAAAAGTCTTCGGAAGAAATCTGTCTTCATAGGATGAAGCTTCGGAAGACTTTGTCTCTTGAAGCTTCGGAAGACTTCAAGTTGGCTTCGGAAGATATTGGTCTTGGCTTCGGAAGATTTTACACTTAGAATGTTTTCTAATGTATTGTGTAAAACTTCCGAAGCATTCTTCCATTCATATTAGTGCATGTTGCTGAGACACTTGGATGTTTTTGGGTTGCATCAGACTTAAGGAATCCTTACAACTTATGCATCATGAAAATGCTCATGACTCTGGGTTGCTCTAAGAACAATTTGGAGGAACTAATGAGGTCTTGGCAAACAATAGAGAGATCCTTGCCCAGCAATATAAGACATTCTCTCATAGAAAGGGGATGCAGTGACTCAATAGTTGAGCGATTGTCCCTGTTGATATCTGAGCTGAAAATGGTTTTAAAATGAATATAAAAATAGTTAGATGAACAACAGATTCCGCAGATCCCTGCCTGAGAGACGGGGACCATATATATTGTCCTACGCTCCAGTGCAAATCTGGACAATCTATCTCTCACCCAACTTCATGGGAAACTGTTAACAATTGAAAGAGATATAGAACAAAAAAGGAAACTGGCTTCATTTGGGAAGCTCCTGATCATTTTGTACCAAGGAATACTGCTCTGGTTGGTCATGAGTCAGAATATGCTGCATGAGAAAGTTCTTATGATGAGCATATAGATTTCTCTTCAAACAGTGGAGATCCTGCTTTTGTTGGTGTTGATAGTAATTCAGGGTGTAGTAGTGAAAATTTGTGCTTTTTGATGGATGATTTGAAAGGAATTGTTGATGATGATCTGGAAGAGATGGATATCTTGAGCCAAATGGCAATAATCAATATCAGATCTCAAAAATTTTACAAAAGGACAGGTAGAAAATTTCCTGCCTCTCTCTGGAAAAACGAAAGTTGGTTTTGACAAGAGCAAGTTGAGGTGTCACAAGTGCCATAGACTTGGACATTTTGCAAGAGAGTGTAGATCATCTGGATCTAACTCTTCTGCACCCTATGTGACCTTTCCATGCAATAGCACACAAAACAAAGGGCAACATTCTACCAATTCTGGTCATCATTCACAAATTCAATCATCTCCTGCATATTTTGTCCCTCAAGGTCCAATGCCATATCCTTATCCCTATTTTTACATGCCTCAGTCCAGTCAGGTTCCAGTACCCATAGCTCAACAACCACATGCCCTACCTGAGCCTCAACCATCTCAATCAAATCAACAACCTCAATCTCAATCATATCAAAGCTTTTTCACACCTGGAGTTGTTGACTGGAGTAGCTTACCAGATGATCTTTCTGGTTATCCTGAACAATTGTTTTCTGGTGCTGTTCAACATGGTGGTGAAAATCCTTTTGGAAATCATGCTCTTATGGCCCTGGAGTCTACTGATGGTTCATGCTCAAATGCTTCATCATCACAGGTACCACATGTATCTTCTGAGGATAAGGCCAAGTTGTGTTTTGAGTCATGCATAGCTGCTTTTGTCTGAATTAGAGAAGCAAATGTAGCTTTAATTAATCAAAATCTTGACCTAGAGAAAGTGATTTCCAAAAGAAAAGCTGAGTTTGAGTCTGTCTTAAATGAAAAAGATGATGAGATTTACAAATTTAAATGCCAAATCACTGATGAAAAGGCAAAGGTAGAGGTCATTTTGAGAATCATAAGAATCTCAAAGAAACACCTGCAGCTACTCAAGTAGAGTGTGAAGGCTAGGTAACATCCTACAAGGGGTTTGAAATGCTTCTTAGCAAGCAAACAACTTCAAATGTAAAGTTTGGGATTGGGTATAATCACACTGTACCTCCTACAGATTTTACTCCCAAGATAGAACTAAAATCTCAAGGTGAAAGCGATTCCCAAACCACATCATCATATGTCTCATCCTCAAGTGATAATCCAAAATCAGAGGATGAAGTCAGTATTAGTACCTGAGCTAATCAATCTGCTGATGGTCTCACTGCTGATAAACACATGATCAAAGAAAAACTAAGCACTTATGGTGTTTTCTCACAAAGTATTCGAAGTACTGAAGGGCAAGTAACAACACCTAAAGAGCATTTCAAACTAAATGAAAACAAACATGGTTTGACAACTGCTGAAGAGTCTATTAGGAAATACAAAAGTACTGATAGAAAACTTCTGAAGAACAAATCTTAAGTTGTTACAAATCCTTTAGTACTAAACATAAGTACTAAGAGGAAGAAAGTACCGAAGAACACACCTTCAGTAGTTTCATCTTGTTCAGAAATTGAACAACAGAAGATGATGAAAAAGCCATGTGAAATATGTGGTCTATTCAATCATCTCACTAATGATTGTTTGTACAAAAAGGGTTCCAAATTCAACAAAGATAAAATCATTAAAAAGAAAATTAATAAAATGATAGATGAATTTGAAACAAAGTTTGTACCCCAAACATCTCAAACTGATAACCCAAAGTTCTTACAAAAATCTAAAAAGAAGGAAGGGGTTTATCATAAAACAGCCCAAAGTATTCCTCATGGAATATCAAAACACCAGACTAAGTATGTGTCGTTCAAAAAGGAGGACATGGTGAATCACAGGAACCAATCAAAAACAAGTACTGATATCTCTGCTAAACTGAAGGCTTTAACAACCAATCAGACACAACTTGTTATGATGGTTCAATATCTGTTGGGGAGAGTTAACCAAATAGATGTACTTGTGATTAAACCACTGAAAAGGAAAACAAAGCCAAAATCAAAGGAATCCTTTTCGCACCATCTCCACCTTCAAAGGCTGTTAATCATGACAAATCAGTTAGTATAAAATCTGTTGATGAGAACAGACCCAAAACCAAAATGGTTTAGGTCTCAAAAGCTAACTAGTTTCTTGTGACAAATGCAGGGCTCTTCAGCATGCCATAGAAGCATCTGGTATGTAGACAGTGGAGGATCTATGCATATGACAGGGAGCAGTTCTCTTCTTCATGACTACTCTCAAGGAAAGAACGGATTTGTATCTTTTGGTAATGATGCTAAAGTTACATCATGGGCAAAGGCTTTATGTCAAATGCTGAGATAAGATTTGATGATGTTAACCATGTGGAGAATCTCAAGTACAACTTGTTGAGTGTCAGTCAAATGTGTGATAAAGGGCATGTTGCACTTTTCACCAGCCAGAACTATCGGATTCTGTCTTCCAATGTTTTAAGAATGATTGACAAGATATTGGATGAATATACCCTCCTGAAGGCCAACAGGATTGGAAGAGTATATACCTTAGACTTATCAAAGAAAACTGATCTAAAAGGCCATCCATGTCTGTTCTCCAAGGCCTCTCCTCAGGAATCTGAACTATGGCACAGAAGGCTTGGTCATGTGAATCTTAAGAACATGAACCAGCTTATCCATCATGGTTTAGTGAGAGGTCTGCCATTAAAGGAGTTCAAATATGATGACAACTATTCTGCTTGTTTAGAAGGAAAGCAACACAAGGTATCATTCCCTCCAATAGAAGAACCAAAGTCCACTGCCTGCTTGTAATTACTGCATATGGATCTTTTTGGTCCGGTAAGAGTGATAAGCGTGGCAAAGAAAAAATACAGTCTAGTAATTGTGGATGATTATTCTAGATTTGTATGGACCTTCTTCTTACATTCAAAAGATGAGGCTGTTCAAATCATCATCTACTTTATGTTATATGTGGAAAAGCGATACTCCCTTCCAGTCAAGTGTGTGAGGAGTGATAATGGCACAGAATTTAGAAACCACACTTGATGAATTCTACTTATGTAAGGGAATCAAGAGGCAGTATAGCACTCCAAGAACTCCTGAACAAAATGGAATGGTGGAGAGAATGAACAGGACCCTTATTGAAGCTGCAAGGTCAATGTTGGCTGATTCTGGTTTGCCACTAACCTTTTGGCTGAAGCTGTCAACACAGCTTGCTATGTGCAAAATAGAGTGTTAGTAAATCAGAGTTTGATGAAGACTCCTTATGAAATGTTACATCATTTGGCCCCTCTGATTTCATTTTTTAGAGCATTGGGTGTCCCTGTTACATTCTTAACACAAAGAATCCACTTCAGAAGTTTGAATCAAAGGTGGATGCAGGGTACTTTGTTGGGTATTCATCTACTTGCATGGCATACAGAGTTTTTAATTGCAGAACAAAGATAGTTGAAGAAACCTTGCATGTAACTTTTAATGAATCTCCAAAGGACAAAATCCCACAAAACCCTGTGGAGTTATTTGATTGGGACATACTGCAATATGTTCCTTATCAATCTCCAGCTGTTGCAGATTCTATGAATCCATCATCTCCTGCAACTAGTCATCCATCTGGTGGTCAAATGCAAGGTTTAGTGGTCACCTGCCTGAGTCTACTAAACTTGATGTTCCTGTAGCTTCAGTAGTTCCATCCACAACAAATGTTGATGAGATCTCTGAATCCTCTACTTCATTTGAATTGCCATCTCATTCTAGGTTTCAAGAGTATGGATCAACATCTGTTAACACTTGCACAGATCTTATTGAGTACCAAGAACTGAAGAATCACCCCATGTCTCAGATCATTGGTGAATCAATGCTGGTGTTTCAACTAGACGTCAATTGTCCAATTTCTGCTTTTATGCTCTCTACATCAGTCAGCAAGAGCCAAAGAACTATCATATTGCATTAAGAGACAATGGATGGGTTGAAGCCATGCAACTTGAGCTTCTTCAGTTTCAAAAGCAGAAAAGAAGAAAAGGAAATGTCATCATCAGGAAAGCTCACTGATGACTTTGTACCAAGGAACACTGCCTTGGTTGGTCATGAGTCAGAATATGCTGCATCTGAAAGGAATTATGTTGAGCATATTGATTTCTCTTCAACCAATTCTGATCATGCATTGTTGGTATTGATAGTCATTCTGGCAGTAATGGTGACAATCTATGCTTCGTCTGGATGACCTGAAGGGAATTACTGATGATGATTTAGAAGAGATGGATATTCTAAGCCAAATGGCCTTAGTTAATATCAGATCTCAGAAGTTCTATAAGAGAACTGGCAGGAAATTTCCTCGACCCTCTGGCAAAACCAAAGTTGGTTTTGACAAGAGTAAGTTGAGGTGTCATAAATGCCAAAGGCTGGACACTTTGCAAGAGAATGTAGATCAACTGGATCTAACTCATCTGCACCTTTGTGACTTTTCCTAGCACTAGTCTACAAAACAGAGGGCAACATCCTGCTGGTTCTGGTCATTAATCACACCCTGTATCTCCTGCATACTTTGTCCCCCAGGGTCCAATGTCATATCCTTTTCCCTGTTATTACTCGCCTCAGTCAAATCCGGTTCAAGCTCCAATTGCACAACAACCAAATGCATTACCTGAACCTCAACCTCCCCAATCTCATCAACAAACTCAACCTCAACAACACAGCTTCTTCACCCCAGGAGTTGTTGACTGGAGCAGTTTACCAGATGATTTTTCTGGTCATAAACAAATGTTCTCTGGTGCTAGTCAACATGGTGGTGACAGTCCTTTTGGAAATCTAGCTCTTATGGCTTTGAAGTGTGCTGATAC
This sequence comes from Flaveria trinervia, assembly GCA_025506515.1. NCBI lineage: Eukaryota > Viridiplantae > Streptophyta > Magnoliopsida > Asterales > Asteraceae > Flaveria > Flaveria trinervia. The sequence goes on from CM046447.1 coordinate 32,281,168, forward strand.
TTCATCCTCTAATGCATCTACACCACATGTATCACAGGTATCCTCTGGGGCAAAAGCCAAGTTATGTTCTGAAACATGCATAGCCGCATTTGCATCTATTAGAGAAGCAAATGTAGCTTTCCTTAACAAGAACATTGAGCTAGAACAACAATTTCCAAAAGAAAACCTGAATTTGAGTCTGTGCTTAATGATAAGAATGATGAGATTTACAAACTTAAATGCCAAATCACAGATGATAAGGCTAGGGAAGAGGTACTTCTAGAGAAGTACAGAGACCTCAAAGAAACACTTGCAACTACCCAGGTAGAGTGTGATCGATGGGTAAATTCTTGCAAGGGTTTTGAAATGCTTCTTAGTAAGCAATCTGCTTCCAATGTGAAGTTTGGCATTGGTTATAATCACACTGCTCCTCCTACAGATTTTACTCCCAGAGCAGAGGTAGAATCTGATGGAGAAAGCAATAATCAATCCTTTTCATCATGTGATCTACTATCTGATACAGCACCATCAGAGGTGAAGTAAGCATTAAGTCCTCTCAGAACCTATCAGCTAATGTTAATGGTTCAAATGCTGACACTCACATGATCAAAAAGTGATCACTTCAGGTGGTATTTCACAAAGTACTGAAGTACTAAAGTGAATGTCATAACACCTGGAAGACAAACCCAAATATTGTATGTACTAAAGAGAAGAAAACTGCAAGTAGTAAGGGTGGGAAAACTACTGAAGAAGATATCAAGAAAGCAGGTACTAAAGGGAAGAAAACTGCTAGTACTGATAGCAAATTCTGAAGAACTAGTCTTCAGTAGTTTCATCTTCTTCAGCAGATGATCAACTTAAGATGAAGAAAAAGTCATGTGAAATATGTGGCTTATTCAATCATCTTACTGATGATTGCTGGTATGAAAAGGGCTCCAAACTCAAACATAATGAAAACATTAAAGAGAAAATGGATAAAATGAAACTGAGTTTGAAATCAAATTTGTACCAGCAACATCAAAACCTGTAACCCCAAAATCCAAAAAGAAATCCACAAGAAAGGGGTTAAACAGGAACAGCTGAGGTTGCTCAAAGAGAGATGGTACAACACAGGAACCCATCTAACTCAAGCACTAATGTGTCTGATGAGCTGAAGGCTTTATCACAAAATCAGACACAACTTGTTATGATGGTTCAACATCTATTGGGAAGAGTCAACCAATTAGCTGCTCATGTGTTGAAACCACAGAGAAGAAAATCCATGCCAAATGAATCTTCTTCTTCACCATCTCCATCCCTTAGGGTGTTATTCATAGCAAGTCTGTTAGTTTACCATCTGTTGATGTGAATAGACCCAAAACCAAAAAGGTTTGGGTCTCAAAAACTAACTAATTGTTTATGATTGCAGGGTTCTTCAACATGCCAAAGTAGCATCTGTTATGTAGACAGTGGGGGATCTATGCATATGACTGGGAACAACTCTCTTCTTCATGACTACTCTCAAGGAAAGAAGGGGTTTGTTTCTTTTGGCAATGATGCTAGGGGTTACATCATTGGAAAAGGTTTTGTCTCCAATGGAGAAATAAAGTTCGATTATGTTAACCTTGTGGAAAATCTCAAGTACAATCTCTTGAGTGTCAGTCAAATGTGTGATAAAGGCCATGTTGCTCTTTTTACCAGTTAGAACTGTCGGATTCTATCATCCAAAGTTCTGAATTTGATTGATAAGGTGTTCGATGATCACACTCTCCTGAGGGCCAACAGGAGAGGAAGAGTGTATGCCTTAGATCTTCCAAGAAAATAAATATCAGAGGCCATCCTTGCCTATTTTCCAAAGCCTCTGTTCAGGAATCTAAACCATGGCATAGAAGGCTGGGTCATGTTAATTTCAAAAACATGAATCAGCTGATCCACAATAGTTTAGAGAGAGGCTTACCAATAAAGGAGTTCCACTGTGATGAAACCTGCACTGCTTGTTTAAAAGGAAAACATCACAAAGTCTCATTCCCCCTATTGAAGAGCCTAAGTCCATTGCCTGCTTGTAATTACTGCATATGGATCTATTTGGTCCTGTGAGAGTGATGAGCATGGCAAAGAAGAATACTGTCTGGTAATTGGATGATTACTCCAGATTTGTATGGACTTTCATTCTGTATTCAAAGGATGAGGTTGCTAAGAAGATTATCAACTTTGTGTTGTATGTTGAGAAGCAGTATTCCCTTTCAGTCAAGTGTATAAGGAGTGACAATGGAACTGAATTCAAAACCATACACTTGATGAATTTTATCTTTCAAAGGGAATCAAAAGCCAGTTTAGCATCTCAAGGACTCCAGAACAAAATGGAGTCGTGGAGAGAAAGAACAGGACCCTAATTGAAGCTGCAAGGTCTATGTTGGCTGACTCTGGTTTGCCACTGACCTTTTGGGCTGAAGCTGTTAACACAGCTTGCTATGTGTAGAATAGAGCCTTAGTAAATCAGAGGTTGATGAAGACTCCATATGAAGTTCTACATCACTTGGCTCTCCTAATTTCATTTTTCAGAGCATTTGGGTGTCCCTGTTTTATTCTCAACACAAAGGATCAACTCCAAAAATTTGATCCTAAGGTGGATGCAGGGTATTTTGTTGGTTATTCATCTACTTGCAAAGCATACAGAGTCTTCAACTGCAGAACAAAGATAGTTGAAGAGACTTTGCATGTGAAGTTTAATGAATCTCCAATGGACAAGATTCCACAAAACCCTATGGAGTTGTTTGATTTGGACATACTGCAATATGTTCCTTCTCAACCTCCAGTTGTTGCAGACCATGTGGATAAATCATCTTCTACAGCATGTCTTCCACCTGGTGGTATGATGATGATGATGATAATATCAATACTCACCTATTCAAGTTTAGTGACCAACTGCTGAGTCTGCTAAACTTGATGTTCTGTAGCTTCAGCAGTTCCATCCACAACAAATGCTCATGAGATCTCTGATTCCTCTACATCTTTTGAGTTACCATCAAATTCTTGGTTTCAAGAGTCGGTTCAACATCTGCTGCGCTGAAGGTTCTACAAACACGTGCACAGATATCATGTTTATCAAGAGCTGAAGAATCACCCAATGTCTCAAATCATTGGTGATATCAATGTGGAGTTTCAAAAAGAAGTCAATTGTCTAACTTCTGCTTCTATGCTCTCTTCATCAGTCAGCTAGAGCCAAAGAACTATCATAGTGCTTTAAGAGACAATGGATGGGTTGAAGCCATGCAGCTTGAGCTACTTCAGTTCAAGAACAGCAAGTGTGGGAACTGGTCCTCTACCCCCAGGGAAGTGTGCAATAGGCACTAAATGGGTGTTTAGGAATAAAACTGATGAAAATGGCTTATTGTTAAGAACAAGGCTAGACTGGTTATACAGGGGTTCTCACAAGAAGAAGGTATGATTATGATGAAACCTTTGCCCCTGTAGCCAGACTAGAGGCAATTAGATTGTTCTTAGCCTATGCTGCATCCCACCATCTCAAAGTTTTTCAAATGGATGTCAAAAGTGCATTTTTATATGGTAAAATAAAAGAGAAGTTTATGTGTGTCAACCACTAGGTTTTGAGGGTAATAAACATCCTCAATGGGTGTATAAACTTGATAAGGCTCTTTATGGGTTGAAACAAGCCCCTAGAGCGTGGTATGAGACACTCTCCACTTTTCTTCTCAAGAATAATTTCACTAGAGGCTCCATAGATAAAACTTTGTTTATTAAGAAGGTGGATCAGCATAAGCTACTTGTTCAAATTTATGTTGATGATATCATTTTTGCATTCTCTGATCCCCAGTTGTGTGATGATTTTACCAAATTAATGAAAAAGAGGTTTGAAATGAGTGCAATGGGAGAATTACAGTTCTTTCTAGGCTTGCAAATCAAACAAAAGGCTGATGGCACCTTTATTCATCAGTCCAAATATACAAAAGATCTTTTGAATAAGTTTGATTTACAAAATAGTAAGCCCTGTTCTACTCCCATGTGTAACACCACACAACTGGATGCGGATCAGAAAGGTAAAGTTGTTGATGAAACACTTTACAGATGTATGATTGGGTCCTTAATGTACTTAATAGCTTCTAGACCAGATATCATGTTTGCTACTTGTGTCTGTGCTAGATTTCAGGCTGCTCCTAAAGAGTCTCATTTGATTGCCGTCAAGAGGATCTTTAGATATTTGCAAGGTACACAATCTCTAGGATTATGGTATTCCATGGACACTCTTGCAAATTAGTTGCTTTTTCAGATAGTGACTATGCAGGGTGCAAGTTAACTAGAAAGTCAACTTCTGGTGGATGTCAATTCCTAGGCAACTGTTGATTTCTTGGCAGAGTAAGAAACAAACATCTGTGCTACATCCACTGCTGAAGCAGAGTACATTGCAGCTGCAAGTTGTACTTCTCAGGTACTCTGGCTTCAGAAACAACTTTTGGATTATGGCATTATAGAGACTAAGACTCCATTATTAATGGATAGTGCTTCAGCTCTGTGCATTGTCCAAAATCCAGTCCAGCACTCCAGGACCAAACATATAGAAATCAGACATCATTTTATTCGGGATTGTTTTGAAAAAGGTCTGATTGATCCTAAGTTTGTGCCTAGTGCTGATGAGCTTGCAGACATTTTTACTAAGCCTTTGGATAGTTCAACGTTCCAAACCTTGTGTTAAGACTGGTATGCTGCAGCTAGAATAAGTGATAATTACTGATGATCTCAGTAAATAAGTATTGATAATCATAGTAACCTATCACAGATTTACTGATTCTGTTCTTAAAACAACTGATCAAGTTACAATACTGATGTGTATAATACTGATATCAATAAAAACAGATAGTACTGATTCTGTTAAAACAACTGATCAAGTTACAACTACTGATGTAGTTATAACTACTCATATCAGTAAAAACAGATAAGTACTGATGTCCTATTAAACAACTGGAAACAGCCAAAGAGGCTGATGAGTAAGTGTTGAGGACAGTATGAAACAGCTGAAATGCTATGAATTGACGAAAACTACTGATGATAACTCTCTCTTAGTTGTTTCTACAACTGCTTTCATCCTAAACAACTGATGAACAACACCAAGTCATCAGCTTTTTACAACAACTGATAACAAAACCATGTCTTCGGTAGTTTCACAACTACTGATGACTAACACCAAGTCATCAGCTATTTTCAACAACTGATACCAAAACCATGTCTTCAGTAGTTTCACAACTACAGATGACTAAAATCAAGTTATCAGTTGTTTACAACACTGAAACAAAACCATGTCTTCAGTAGTTTCACAACTACTGATGACTAAAACCAAGTCTTCAGCTGTTTTCAAACATCTGAAGTCCAAACCATGTTTTCAGTAGTTTTATAACTACTGATGCCTAACACCAAGACTTCAGTTGTTTCAACTTCTGAAAGGGTAATACCACGTCATCCGTCGTTTAAAACTACTGATGATTAACACCAAACCCTTCAGTTGTTTTCTAACCCTTACCCTATAAATACCTCATACCTAATCCTCAGAGCTTTATCATTTCTAAACCTAACGTTCAAACCTCCAAAACTTCTCTCTCATTAATGGCGATCATGCAGCTCAAACCCGACACAACTGTGTAGCCTACCTCACCAAATCTCCGTTCTGGATAAAGTTCGATAACACCATTGATCTAATGGTCCATTCACCCTACAAAACGGCCTTCCTTCTAAATCCCACCATTCATGCCGAATCCCTTCACCAGTTTTGGAGGAACGTCACCATTACCACTGGGGAGAACAACACCGAGTCTCTCCAGTCGGTCGTCAACAACCATCAAGTGGTCATCACTCCGGCAATCTTACGCCAAACCCTAAACCTGGATGATGCCACTTTTCCTGCTAGGTATCCAAAGGGCACAACTGATTTATCCTTTGCCCACCATGGATATCAGGGAAACCTTAGTGCCTCTACCATTCTGAAGAAACATTTCCATGATGCACAACGTCTTATCTTTCACATGGTAAATGTTTGTTTAGCTCCTAAGACATCCTCTTGGGATCAAATGTCTACCAGATGGCAACAGGTACTATTCTCTATCCTTGAGCCACAAGACTTAAGGATATGGCCTCAAAATCTATTTCTAACCGCTGGATATTATATCCTCGGTTCATTATGGCCATAATAGAGAATCAGCTGAAAGCTGAGGGACTTATTGGCCTTGGAGTCCCTACAATGGCTATATTGCCTGAAGTATACTCCAGGCATAACTCTCACCACACACTGAAACAGGCTGCCAAACTGCGAAAACCCACGCAGTTGGAACCTACAGCTACCACTTCCAGAACCAGAGTCCCCTCCAACCCAAAATCCAAAAAGCCAAAAACGGCTACTCAGGGAGATGAGTCCCCTGAGGATGCCCCTGTACCACAAACGTAGGAAACACATACTGGTATTAAACCCCCAGTTGTGTCAAAGACTCAACCAACCCAGCCGCACATGTATCCTCTCAAAAGGATCCTGTTGCAACCAATATTGGGGAACCCACACTGCTAGAACCTATCTCACTTGAGAGGGTTACCATTGAAGCGCACCATTCACCCCGGGTGCAATCCGCTTCTACCCAATCACCACATGCAACCGCCCCCCAAAGTCCTACATTAATTGTTGCACAAGTATTGAGTCAGTTGCACTCCTCACCCCCTCCCCAGATACCAATTACAACTGGGCATACCTCTACCATTGAGGGGGAGGATCAAAGTGCATCTGATAACCCACAGCATAAGGGTTACAAGGTTCCATTTCCTAGTGCAGAAAAGGAGATTGGAATTTCTGGTGAGGCTGCCACTTATCCTGTTTCAGCATATGCTCAGGATGTAGTTGGTACCATTACTAAGACCTTACCAAAGGCAACTGCTGATGAAGGACGTAGTCTTGAGGCAGGAAGTCCCCAGTTCCAAGACAAAGGGGCACATGCTACAACTGATCTACACTCAGTGCATGTTCATCTTGATTCCATCAGGAGGTCTGGTGATTCAATACCGACTGATGATGACCTGGGCTTCTTTTATGATGTTTTAGCCCAAAACACCATCCTGGAAGAGGAGGTGAGCAGAGTCAAAAGCTGCTTGCCAAAACTTCTGAGGATCAAAGACCATCTGCCTCTCAAAACCCATAGATGGCACCTTCATCTGAAGGTCTCCTAAACACAGAGCCACTCCCAAATTTTCAGCCACCTGCATCTGCTTCTGGCACTATTTCTCAGGAACAGAAACCCCCTGAGCAAATAGCTGCTATCTTTCAACACTCCTTACCTCTCATCACACCCATAATCACTGATATAGTGATCAAAACCTTGATGAGAGGCTTCCATCAATTATACAATCCTTGATAGAGGACGTTGTGAGCAAAAAGCTTTCTGACAATCAAACCCTTACAACCAATACAACCAAAAAGGGGGAGATTCAGTCAGGGAAAGCAAAAAGGAAGAGGAGTGCAGAGAAGAAAGAGAAAGAAAAGAGACAGAAGGGTGGTAAATGAGGAGGAGTTGGTTGGAGAGACCGAAAAGGAGAAGGAGAAGGAAAAGGAAAATCCTTGGAACTAATGGTGAAAGAGGCTGATGCCGAACACAGCAAATCAATGGATAACATCATTGATCAGTTGTTTAGGCAAGGCCATGACACTGAAAAACTTGACTCTAAAATCAGAAGATTAGAGAACGAAGAAATCAAATCTAGTTGGGCAAGTTATGATTTGTTAGAAAGAGAAAGGCTGGAGATCATGATCAGATTTATAGCGAAGTATCTTGGCAGATCATTGATCGAAATCAAGGCTTGGTCCAGGGACAGCATCTTGGCATTAACCACCAAGATCTGTTCGTCTGAAGTATAACCAAAGGGCTTGTTATTGAAGCTTTGAATGAAGCAGGTGCTGGGAGCAGGACTCAACTAGCCAAGCAATCTAAAGCCACACTCACCTCAAAAATGCTAGAACAGCCTGTCAACATTCCCACACCAAAACCACCAAAACAACCACCCACTAAAACAATCCCTTTACCCCAAAAACCACCAAAAACACAACCCACCAAACCAACTCCCTCACCCTCAAAACCAATAGCCGATAATGTACCCCAGAAGAAGAAGAGAAGGGTATTGAGGCTAGAAGATGATGAAGAAGATGATGATGAAGATGGACTACCACTCTCAGCTGTTATACAGTTGCCGAAGGCCACAAGTCACTCCCCAACAATTACTCCTGAAACTCAAAGACAATTTGTGAAAGTAAAGCTAGAAGAAGAAGAACTTCATAAACAACAAGATGAGGAACTATTGAGGAGGGTTGAGAGAAAGCATACGCAGCCACATTCTATCATCAACATGAAGAAGCAAGCTCTCAGATTATACACTCTTAAGCATACATTTCAATATCAAAAGGAAAGAGTAAGGATTGGCCTGATCCCAGGGTGTCTCACAGGATTCACAAGAAAAACATTCCACATAGATACATTGGCCAGGTGAAAAAGATTGTAGATGAAGTGATCTCCCTGGTCTTTGTAGTATCACCCTGGGAAATCCTAGAGGACTTCAAGAAAGCTTATAAAGCTAACCAAACCCCACAGAAGATGCTTGAAAATAAAATGGTGAAAAAGGGGTTTGTTTATAACAGGCTTGAAGAAGTCAGGAAGAATGAGCTCCAGTTGTTCCTTGAGGGTAATCACCCAGATGAGTTTGCTTATAGAATAATAACAACTGTGGAGCTAAAGAATGGGAAATAGGCCAAATACCTATCTGAGTACTATGGGCCAGAATCTTTATTTGAAGGAGGTGCTGAAGAGCTGACCATGGAGGAACAAATTACCTTCCTAGAGGCCTATACAAGAGAGTCATATAGACTCATAGTGGGAAAGTAGATCTCATGAATGGGGTAACAGCTCTGTGTCCAGTTCCCCAAGACAGAGTTCCCATTCATACTTTGCCAATCAGATCATTGAGACTACTTACAGGCCGGAGCTTACAAGGGTCACTTCTGAGCTGATCTAGAAGACAAAAAGACCAATCATTCTGCCATAATAAGTGGGACATCTTCAATGAGTTTAGAGGTTTTGGCTGCATTGGTTCATGGGGAGTTTGTTGGACCAAAAGAGCCAATGAGCCGGATCAGAAAAACCTGTAAGTCCCACAGACATCACAATAACTGCTAAAGACTTGATTAGTTGTTTCATAAAGTCTGAAGAGCAACAGCTAAAGTACAAGTACTGAAGACATCAACAGCTGAAAATCTAAAGTACTGAAGAACAACAGCTGAAGATCAAAGTCTGAAGATCAACAACTGAAGATCTAAGGTACTGAAGAACAACAACCAAAGACAATAGCTGAAGACATCAGCTGAAGACAATAGTTGAAGCATCAGCTGATGACAACAGCTGAAGACATCAGCCGATGACAACAGCTGAAGTTCAAGTACAAGTACTGAAGCCTTCAGAGTTTGTTACAACAGCTGAAGAAGCATTCTTCAGTTGTTGTGATGGTTTCCTTTCAGTAGTTTTCTTTTTGTTTTAGTGTTTGTAAAACGACTGAAGAGCATGTTCTTCAGTCGTTGTAGTTTCAGTAGTTTCTTTTCAGTAGTTGTAGTAATAGTTAACACTTAGCATTTTTGTAAGAAGATGTCAGCTGTTTGACATCTTCAGTAGTTGTGTTAACTATCAGTAGTTTGAATAAATTCTGTTAGATGTCACTATCAAGTTACATCAGCAGACGTCACATCTTCTATATAAGAGATGTTGATCTAATTGTATGTGTGACATTCTGTTACCACGAAAGCGAATATTGAATGAAATATATTTTGCAGAATTCTCTTTGTCTATAACCATTTGTTCTTACTTCGAATATCTTTTGTGTTCTTGTGAATTTGCTAATTCATTGTTTGTTCTCCGCTGCTATACTCTCAAAGCAATCAAAGGTAGATCACTCATCCTAACAGTCCAATATTTGTATCCCACAAATATCTATGAACTTTGGCAGCAACCAATTGCTCTATATTCATTCGTTATGAATATCCACCAATCCATGTTCATAATAGTCTTATGTTCATATTTGTTTCCATAAACATGATCGATTACGGACATTTAGAATAATAAACATATTCATGGATGTATACATGCTAAAATGAATATAACTCAAAATATCAAAAGTATATAAAGAGTTAAAGATTACACTGTTTCAACTTTTAATACTAAACAGATCAATTCCAGTCACTAGAATATCGAAGTCCTAAGGCACAAGTATGACTTTTATGCTTTGCCCTCTCAAGGAGCTTCGTAAGAGGATCCACAATGTTTTGATCGGTGTGAACTTTACGAATACATATTTTTCGCTTTTCAACTTCATCCCTTATGTAGTTGAATTTCCGCTCAATGTGCCTAGCCTTTTGAAGTGCACAAGGTACCTTGATTTATGCAATCGTACCCTCATTATCACAAAAGGATTTCTAAGGGGTCTTGAATGGTAGAGACCACCCATGGTCGGCGATAAATTTCTTTATCCATGCAGCTTCGTGTGCTGCTAATGATGTGGCTATGTATTCGAATTTTGTAGTGGATAATGCAACTCCATTCATAATGAGTACATACCCCGATTGTGATGGAGAATCATCTCGAACGGTTTGGAAACTCGCATCCGTGTAACCCTTTACAACGAGTTGATCTTCACTAGATCCATATATTAGAAACATTTCCTTATTCCTCCTAAGGTATTTCAATATACTTTTAATAGTCATCCAATGGTTATTACCTGGATTCTACTAATACCTGCTTGTCATGCTTAGCGCGCATGACACGTCCAGTCTAGTGCATATCATAGCATACATGATGGATCCTATAGCTGACACATATGGGATGTCCTTCATTCGATCTTGCTCATCCTTTGAGCTTGGACATTGAGATGTACTCAATATTGTCCCTCTTTGAATAGGTACCATACCTTTCTCAGAGTTTTCCATCTTGAACCTCTTCAAGACTTTATCAATATATGCACTTTGGTTTAAACCTATAAACCACCTCGATCTATCCCTATAGATCTTTATTCCAAAATATAGGCGGCTTTATCGAGATTATTATGGAAAAACAACTTTCAAGCCAGGTTTCAACACCTTCCATGGTTGGAATATCATTTCCAAAAGGTAGTATGTCATCAACATACAATACTAAGAAAGTTATTATGCTCCTACTAGCCTTCTTATATACACAAGCCTCGTCAGCATTCTTCATTAAACCAAATTTCTTGATCTCTTCATCAAAACGTTGATGCCAACTTCTCGATGCTTGTTTCAATCCATAGATTGACCTTTTTAACTTGCATACCTTATTAGGATGTTATGGAGCGACAAAACCACCAAGCAGAACCATATGGATAGTCTCTCCGAGATGTCCATTAAGAAAGGTGGTTTTGACATCCATTTGCCAAATCTCATACTCATAATATGCAGCTATGATAAATAATATCCTAATTAACTTTAGCATTGCCACAGGCGAGAAAGTTTCATCATAATCAAACCTTTGAGTTTGAGGGAAACCTTTTGCTACAAGTGTTGCTTTGTAAGTATCCAAGTTTCCATGTATATTCATTTTCTTCTTGAAACCCACTTGCATCCAACCGGTTTGGAGTTAAGTGGAGTGTCAACCAATTCCTAAACTTGATTGCCATACATGGATTGCATCTCAACGTTCATGGCTTCCAGCAATTTGTCACAATCCAAATGGACATTGCTTCATGGTATGTAGTTAGCTAATTGGAGTCAACCACATAGTATCCATTCATGAAAAATCCATATCTTTCAGGTGGCTGGTAACTCTACCAGATGTGCGAACGTTTTGTGTGTATTGATCATCCTCTTGATCATCATCAACAACCTCTTGTTGATTGCTAGTGTCAACCAAACATGTATCAGCTTATGCATCTTGGTCCTCATCAAATTCCATTGTTCTATACATTATTCCTTCCATAAGGAACTTAGTTTCCAAGAACTCAGCCTTTCGAGAAATAAATACTTTTTTCTTTGTTGGATCAAAGAAGTAGTATCCTATACAGTCTTTGGGATATCCAGCAAATAGTGATGGATATCCAACAAATATACACTTAGTTGAATTCACTTTCTTGGTCCGGGCCATATTCAAAATACGAGTCATGGAGAGCAATACGAAACCCAAAATGATAGAGGTAGTGAGCTTATAGCCATCATAGATGGAACCATATCCAATAGGTATTGGTTTCTCCTTTTAGACACACCATTATGTTGTGGTGTTCTAGGTGGGGTAAGTTGTGAGACAATCCCACAACTTCTTAGATGGTACTGAAAAGCATCACTAAGGTATTCACCTCCTCTATGTGAACGAAGAACTTTGATAGTTTTATTGAGTTGATTTTCTACTTCATTCTTGAGATTTTGAACATTTCAAAAAGCTTAATGTTTGTGTGTCATCAAGTACACATAACCATAGCGACTATAATCGTCAGTAAAGGTAATGAAGTATCTTTCCCATTCTAGTCATTGTCATAAAAGGACCACATACATCCAAATGTAGGATTCCCAATAAGTCTTTTGCCCTCTCGTTAGTAACACTAAAGGGCGACTTGGTCATCTATCCCGGTAAACAAGATTCACATTTATCAAATGAAACATTTTGATTTTGTTTTCAAAAGACCATTCTTTTGAGGTGTTTGTTTGGTACAATGAGCTATTATAGGATGAATCATTATGAACCAATTCATAGATTCCATTAAAAGGCATAGCCTGAAATAGAATACATCATCCATACAACATAAATACCATTGTTAACAACTTTAATTTATAACCACATTGTTTTAAAAGGGAAATCAAAATTATTTTCCTAGTCAAACTAGGATCATACAAAGTGTTCTTAAGAATAACTTCCAAACCATTTGAAAGTTTCAAAATATTGTCTCTTTGGGCTTCGTCATCAAGTTTTGCTTCGTTGCCCATGTAGAGACTTGTGTCTCCCTTCTTGAAGTGCTTATTTCTTTTGAATCCCTACAACAAATTGCATATGTGAGTTCCACATCCAGTATCCAATACCCATGTGTTTGAAGAAATAACATTTAAACCAATGTGAATTATGAAAGTTGTACATGAGGTTGGACAATTCCTTTTCCAAGTCCTATCTCTCCACACTCAAAGCATGGATCGTTCTCCGTTACCTTAGGCTTCTTAAGCTTAGGCTTTGGAGGTTCTAGTGTAGCCTTTCCTTTCCTCTTTCCTTTGATGTACCCATTTCCTTTGGCAACATTTGCCTTGGGATCGGGGAATGGCCTTTTCTTATTGCCTTCCTCATTGATCGAGAGAATAGGTATAACCTTTCTATCCATTCCGCCTTGGCTGTTTTGAGCATTGCGTGAAGATCTCCAATACTCTTGTCCCATCCAATCATATTGTAATTCATTTTGGACGTCTCAAACCTTTTTAGTTAGGCCATTACTACAAAATTACAAAGTTCATTTTAGTATTCTGAAAAATGCATTTAATATTAATACCTTTACACGTCTCCTAGACAATTAATAATTAAAATCTAGAATCCAACGTTACATTTAAATGATGGTTGGGTAACCTTTATCCCATTATTAAATTAACAAGGTAGTCAACATTTGACAATTGCAACCAACTATTACAATTTACCTTTATGGGATGGGTTAAACATCTTATGTTTACTCGGCATGTAAAATCCCATCAACACCATTGTACGCCATGCTTCGGTGACCCTATACACATGGTTTCCAATTCAAGTCATCCTACTTATACACACGGTGAGTTTTACACATACAAGTGGTTACGTGACCTTATCCCACAAGTATATTAAGCCCACCTCAAACACAAAAAGTCCCTAAAAGTGGTAGGTGACCTTTATCCCACAAGTAGTTCTCAAGTGATTCGAGTGTCGTGTAAAAGGAGGGTGTTAAACTTGTTTCCAAGGGATTTAAGTTTCCATTAATTCTAGTTATGAAAACTCTATGTACCTTGTATTCGCATGCTTTCAAATACATGGTACCCTATGGTTCCCTTTTAATAAAACCACTTTTATTTTCAAATCATTAATCCTTTTAATAACCTTTATTAGTCACTTAATGATTAGGAACCAAAAAATTCAGTTTGTTATGATAATTTATTTAGATTGTTAAGCATAACCACATATCAAACAATCAACATAAAATGAATAATCAAACAAGCATATATAAAACAACCACATGTGCATAACCATAGCCACTACGTTGAAACACTTGTTTGCCATCACAAGTGTTGTCATTTGGTCTTTCCTATGGGTTGAACACAACACAAAAGATAAGATCTCCAAATACCCCACTTGAACTTGCATCCAAATGCTTCAAGTCCTTCTCTTTGTGTCTTCCTTTGTGCTTCCATCTTGTGCATCTTCTTTTACAAAATTCATATCCTAATACAAATTTTCCAATAAAAGAAAACACACTTAATCTATCTATTACATTTCCATTGAATGAATAAATAAATTACATTCAAATACAAAACACAAAAGAATAATATTACAACCCATTATGAATGATATCAACCAAAACAAACATCCATTCAAAACCAAATCAACACAAGGTCAAGGCTAGGTTATGCACCAATAGAATCATCATATACAACATTCAAGAACCAAATAAATCCCCATATGACCCTATATTTTCAGCCACAGCCAACATAAACAGAATTTAGGGTGTATGTCCAAACAAAAACACAATCAACCACTTGATATCTTTCTTTCATGGTTTAATCACAAGCATGTTAGATATAACCTTGAATGGTTGGGGATTTATAACATCACCATAAAATAGCCCCTATAAGGTTGTTAAAGCCCCATTAAAACAATTTACAAGGACAAATGAAACTAGTCATCCACATATCCGGCTCTATATGCCAATGTTGGGTTTGTTGGACCAAATCAAAGTAGTTTAACCTTTTAAACTATGAAAACACAGTTGAATATAACCTTAAAATTATCATTTGTAATCTGAAAATTAAGGCTCATATCATAACTACAACAAACCCAAGAACATAAGGATCATTTATATGTGAATGGACTAGCTATCAACAAGAAATAACAACCAAAATATGACATACAAACACCTTTGTACAGCTGCTGAAAAACGTGGTGGATGAGGAAGAAAATGATGTTGTTTAACAGCCATAACACCAGGAAAGGTGTCCTCAAGCTTCCATACCAACAAGCATCAAACAAAGACCACTTTTGCAAGGTTTGTACACCAAAAGCTCAAAGAACAAGCTGCTGGAACACTTCCAGCCGAGAATCCTTCATGAAAATGGAGAGAATATATTCTTTTTTCTTGCATGTGTGAGAGAGAATGAGAGGTAGAGGGTGTGTGGCTAGTTAATGTGTGAGACAATACCAAGAAACAAAAGGCAGAAAGCCCTCTAAAGGGGCGGCCGAAATTTGTGTTTCAAATGGGTTCCCCCCAAAATGATATTTACCATTTTAATTAACTAGTCATCTAGATAAGTTATATAACTAACCCTTTAAATATATAACTCATACACACTTTCATTACTTGATGTCATTTAACCAATTTAAATAACATTCCAAATAATACCCATGAACAAAATGTCATATTAAGTTGTTCCATCTCAAATGCAACTTATTTAGAACACCCATTTTCAAAATTGGTGTAATTATTTAGTTGCATGATCATATTATCAATTAAATATTATTGGTGTGTGCTAAGCTTGTTATTGGGTATGACCTAACTTGGATCATAACGTACTAACCACATCAATATTCTATGTGTCTTGGGCATAAAGAATCCAAATTTATTCATTTGGTTATGTAATAAATAGATTTGGTGCATTATTTTCTTTGAAAAATTGTATTAGGATATGATTTTGTAAAAGAAGATGCACAAGATGAAGACCCAAAGAAGGACACAAAAGACATGGACACTAGAAGCATTGGATGTGGATTCAAGTGGGAGTTCATGGACATATTTTGACGTGTCATTTTAACCGTTAGGAAAGACCTTATGACAACACTTGTGATGGCAAACAAGTGTGATCAACGTAGTGGCTATGGTTATGCACTTATGTTTGTATGATTATGCTTGTTTGGTTGTTTGTTGTATGATTGTTGCATGATATTTGGATATGCATAAAAAACTCATCAACCACTTAAGAAGATGTAAATGATGGTTCTTTATCATTAAGTGGTTAATAAAAGGTTATTAATAGGATAATGATTTTAATATAAAGGGTTTTATTAAAAGTGAACCATAGGGTACCTTCTATTTGAAAGCATGCAAATATAAGAAACATAGAGTTTTCTAAACTAGTATTATGTAAAGTTAAAATTTCTTTTATAACCAAGTTATACACAGTCCTTTTGGACAACACCCAAGTCACTTGGAAACTCTTAATGGGATAAAGGTCACCTAACTATTTTGAGGGAACTTGTGATTTGAGGTGGGGATACCATATTTGTGGGATAAAGGTCACATAACCACTTATTTTGGAAAACTCACATGTGTGTGCAAGTAGCGTAATTTGATTTGCAAACCATGTTAAATGGATCACCTACGATATGGTTTACAAAGTTGTGGATGGGATAAACATGCCCACTATACATATGATGTTTTAAAGTCGATCCCACACCTCTAGAAGTTGCAAAGGGTTGTAATTGTCAAAGTGTTGACTACCTTGTTAATTTAAATAATGGGATAAAGGAAACCTAACCACTATTTAAATGTAACGTTGGATTCTAGAATTTTAATATTGTATAAGACATTTAAAAGGGGCTCTAATTATTAAAATATGACAATATCAAAAATACTAAAACTTGAACTTTGTTGAATTTTGTAGATGGCCACCAAAAATAATGATAACTCATCCGCTCACTCACTATCACTAGGGACCATTCTCCAAAAGGAGCGTCTAAATAGTAATAACTTTACTGATTGGTTTTGAAACTTGAGAATTGTTCTCAAGCAAGAGAAACAATCATATATTTTAGATGATTCAATTACCAATCAACCTAATGAGGAGGATGAGGAGGCCTAAAATAATTGGGTGAGATACAGTAAGGACTCGATCCAAGTGTCTCGCCTCATGTTGGCAAGTATCACTTCTGATCTCCAAAAGGAGTATGAACATCATGGAGCACACGACATGATAACCCAGTTGAAGGAAATGTTCGAACAACAAGCAAGGGTAGAGCGCTTCGATATGTTTTGAGCACTCCATGCGTGTCCTATGGATAACACCCACTTTGTTTCATCTTATGTACTTAAGATGAAAAGCCACATCGACCGCCTCGAAAGGCTAAACTGTCCCGTCTCGAAAGAGTTGGCTATGGATTTGATCCTCAACTCTTTGTCAAAAAGGTTTGAAAACTTTGTCATGAATTATAAAATGAACGGGTGGGACAAGAACATAAGTGACTTCACTCAAGGCTCAAAACTGTCGAGGTGGCCATGGGTAAAAGGGTTTACCCATTCTCACCATCAATGAGGGTGGAAACATGAAGAGGCCTCACCCCGCACCCATGCCAATGTTGCCAAGGGTAAGGGGCACGTTAGGGGAAAGGGAAAGGGAGTGGTAAGAGCGCCACCACCAAAACCAGCAGAGAAGAGCGAAAGGTAGCTTCGAATGACATATGCTTTAAGTGTGGGGAGATTGGACATTGGGCAAGAAATTGCCTAGTCCATCTCAAAGAGTTGCAAGCTAAGAGGAATGTCGGGCAAAACTCACGTACAATTTTCATGATTTATATTGATCTAAATATAATATCCTCTAACACATGGGTATTGGGTACCGGATGTGGAACTCACATTTGCAACTTATTGTAGGGGTTCAAAAGAAGTAAGGACTTCAAGAAAGGGGATGTTAGCCTCTACACGGGGAATGGGACAAAAGTTCAAGTTGAAGGCCAGGGGGACTACATCTTGAAACTTCCAAATGGTTTGGAAGCAATTTTGAACAATATTTGTATGCTGCTAGTTTGACTAGGAACATTATTTCTGTTGCCCAATTAAGACAATATGGTTATGTTTTGAAATTTATTGAAAATGAAATTCATGTTTCTTTAAATGGCATATTTTATTTTAAGCTATTCCTATTATTGGTATTTATGAATTGGTTCATGAAAACACATTATATGATAGCTCATTGTACCAAACCACCACCAAGAAACTCAATTGGATATGAGTGATACCTATCTTTGGCATTACCGTATTGGTCATATAAACAAGAAGCGCATACAAACACTTCAAAAGAATGGTCTTTTAAAACCAAGTGAATATGATTCATTTGATGTATGTGAATCTTGTTTACAAGGAAAACATGAAAAAGGCACCTTTTAGTGGCAACTCCAATGGGCAAAAGATTTATTAGGCACCATACATTCGATTGTATGTGGTCCTTTTGAGCCAATGACTAGGTACCATGAAAGATACTTCATTACCTTTACTCATGACTATAGTCAATATGGTTATGAAGTTTTTAAAATGTTCAAAATATACCAAAATGAAGTAGAAAATCAACCCAACAAGAAAATAAAAAGTCTCCACACCGATAGAGGAGGTGAATCCCTAAGTGATGATTTTAGAGTTCATCTTAAAAGTTGTGGTATTGTCTCACAACTATCTCCACATGGAACACCATAACACAATAGTGTGTCCGAGAGGAGAAATCGAACTCCATTGGATATGGTTCGATCTATGATGGCTAGAAGCTCATTGCCTTTATTATTTTGGGGTTTCACTTTGCCTTCTGCGGCCCGTATCTTGAATATGACCCCAAACAAGAAAGCGGAAACAATAACTTTTGAAATATGGCATGGAAGGGTTCTATAACTATCATATTAAAGGTATGGGTTGTGAGGCTTATGTTAAGACTCCCACCTCAAACAAGTTAGAAAGCTGTTCCACTAAGTGTATCTTCAGGATATCCTAGAGATTGTATAGGATATTATTTCTATGATCCATTCTAACAAAAGGAGATTGTTGCCAAGAAGGCTGAGTTCTTAGAAGCTAAGTTCCTTACGGAAGGAACTAGCAGTAGAACTGTGGATCTTGAAGAAGATCAAGAACCACAAACTAATACAAGTTTGGTTGACACTAGCACTCAACATGAGGATGTTAAGAGTGATCAAATGGTTGATCAATATACACAAAACGTTCACAGATCTGGTAGAATTAGTAATCCACCTGAAAGATATGGATTTTTCATAAATGGATGTTATGTGGTAGATTCTGATAAACCAACCACCTATCATCATGCAATGTCCAAATTGGATTGTGAAAAATGGCTTGAAGCCATGAACGTTGAGATGCAATCCATGTATGACAACCAACTATGGCACTTGGTTGAACGACCTATTAACTCCAAGATAGTTAGAAGTAAGTGGGTTTTCAAGAAGATAACCGATATGCATGGAAACTTGGATAGTTATAAAGCTAGACTTGTAGCAAAAGGTTTCACTCAAACTCAAGGTTGATTATCATGAGAATTTCTCACTGGTTGCAATGCTAAAGTCTATTAGTATATTATTTGCCATAGCTGCTCAATATGATTATGAGATTTGGCAAATGGATGTCAAAACTGCTTTTCAAATGGATATCCTGAGGAAGATATCTATATGGTTAAGCCTAAAGGTTTTGTTGATAAAATCCAAACAAAGTATGCAAGTTAAAGAAATCAATCTATGGATTGAAACAAGCATCAAGAAGTTTGAATCACCATTTTGATGAAAAAATAATCAAATTTGGGTTCATCAAAAATGCTTATGAAGCATTGTATATAAGAAACCTAGTGGGAGCATCATCACTTTACTAGTATTGTATGTTGATGACATTTTACTATTTAGAAATGACATTCCAACCTTGGAGGGTGTAAAACCCTAGCTTGGAAGCTGGTTCTCCATTATGGATCTTGGTGAAGCCACCAATATTTCGGGAAAAAGATCTACAGGGATAGATCAAGGCGGTTGATAGGTTTAAATTAAAGGGCATACGTTGACAAGATCTTGAAAAGGTTCAAGATGGAAACAATAAGAAAGGTACCATGCCTATTCAAAGAGGAATGATATTGAGTAAGACTCAATGTCCAAGCTCAAAGGATAAGAAAGACAAAATGAAGGGAATCATGTATGCGTCTGCTATAGGATCCATCATCTATGCGGTGATATGCACTAGGCCGGACCTGTCAGTCGCTTTGCGCATAAAATGCCAATAGCAAAAATCCTAGCAAAGTCATTGATGGCTATTAAGAACATACTTAAGTACCTAAGGAAGACCAAAGATATGTTCCTAATGATCTTGGTGACGAGGAACTCGTAGTAAAGGTTACATGGATGCGACTTTCCAAACTGATCGGGATGATTCATGATCACAATCGCATTACATTTTCATCTTAATGGATGAGCAATCTCTTGGAAGAGCTCTAAGCAAGATGCGGTGGCATTGTCAACTACAAAGTCAGAATACATGGCCACTTCAATTGTAGCTCAGGAACTGCATGGTTAAAGATATTCATTGCCGATCTAGGGGTGGTCCCTTCCATTCTAGACCCCTTAGAAATTCTTTGTGATAACGAGGGTGCGATTGCTCAAATCAAGGAACTCATGCACATCAAAAGACTAGGCACATTGAATGGAGAGTCAACTACATAAGAGATGAAGTTGAAAATGGAAAGATATGTATTCGCAAAGTTCACACGGATCAAAGCATTACAGATCCACTCACTAAGCTTCTTGAAAAGACAAAGCATGAAAGTCATACTTGTGCCATGGGACTTCAATATTCTAGTAACTGGATACGATCTTTAATTTTGTATTTAGATGTAACCCTTTATCACTTGAATAAATTATTTGGTTACAGTGTTTCAAGTAATATTTCTATTTGCATGTATAAAATCCATGAGTAAATCATTTACTCGGAACGTCTGTAGTCGTTCATACTTGTGGAAACAAATATGAAGGTAAGACTATTATGAACTTGAATTGGTAGAATATGGATGAATATAGTGTTAGGATCGCTGATCTACGTTGATTGATTAGAGAGTATTGCAGCGGAAATCAAACAATGAATTAGACATTCACAAGAATACAGTTGATATTCAAAGAAAGAACAAAGATTATAGAAAGAATCCTGCAAATCACATATTTCATTCAATACGCGCGCTCGTGGTGGCAAAATGTCACACTTACAATGAGGTCAATCAGCCCTTATATAAGAATGTCGTGGTGGAACTTCCTTATATAGGAGATGTGACGTCTGCTCATGTCATTTGATAGTGACATCTAACAGAATTATTCAGACTACTGAAAGTTAACACAACTACTGAAGATGTCAAAACAACTGACATCTTCTTACAAATACTAAGTGTTAACAGTCACTACAACTACTGAAAAGAACTACTGAAACTACAACGACTGAAGAACATGCTCTTCAGTTGTTTTACAAATACTGAAACAAAAAAAAGAAAACTACCGAAAGGAAACCATCACAACAACTGAAGAATGCTTTTTCAGCTGTTGTAACAAACTCTGAAGGCTTTAGTACTTGTACTTGAACTTCAGCTGTTGTCATCAACTGATGTCTTCAGTCTTTGTACTTTAGCAGTTAAGTCTTCTGTACTTTAGTCTTCAGCTGTTGATCTTCAGACTGTTGAAGTCTTCAGTACTTTAGTCTTCAGCTGTTGATCTTCAGACTTTGAAGTCTTCAGTACTTTAGTCTTCAGCTGTTGAAGTCTTCAGACTTTATGAAACAGCTGATCAAGTCTTCAGCAGTTGTTGTGATGTCTGTGGGACTTAGTGGTTTTTCTAATCAGGCTCATTGGTTTCTTTTGGTCCAACAAACTCCCCCTGAACCAATGCAGCCAAAACTTCTAAACTTATTGAAGATGTCCCACTTATTATGGCAGAAAGATTTGGTCTTTTTGTCTTCTAGATCAGCTCAGAAGTGACCCATATAAGCATAGGCCAAGGAAGAAGTCTCAATGATCTGTTTGGCAAAGGAAGAATGGGAACACTGTCTTGGGGACTGGACACAGAGCTGTTACCCCATCCATGAGATCTACTTCCCAACAATGACTGTATGACTCCCTTGTATAGGCCTCAAGGAAGGTTATCTGTTCCTCCATGGTAAGCTCTTCCGCTCCTCCTTCAAAAAGTGATTCTGGCCCATAATATTCAGATAGGTATTGACTTGTTTCCCATTTTTGAGTTCCACAGTTGTTATTACTCTATAAGCAAATTCATCTGGGTGATTACCCTCTAAGAACAACTAGAGCTCATTCTTTCTGACTTCCTCAAGCCTCTTATATACTAACCCCTTTTTCACCATTTTATTTTCCAGCATCTTTTGTGGGGTCAGGTTAGCTTTATAGCCTTTCTTGAAGTCATCTAGGATTTCCCAGGGTGATACTACAAGACCAGTGAGATCACTTCATCTACAATCTTCTTCACTTGGCCATGTATCTCTGTGGAATGTTTTTCTTGTGAATCCTATGAGACACCCTGGGATAGGCCAAATCCTCACTCTCTCCTTTTGATATTGAAATGTATGTTTAAGAGTGTATAACCTGAGAGCGTGCTTCTTCATGTTCATGATTGAAGATGTGGCAACATATGCTTTGTCAACTCTCCTCAACAATTCCTCATCATGTTGTTTATGAAGCTCTTCTTCTTCTAGCTTCACTTTCACAGTGTCTTTGAGTTCAGGAGAAATGTTGGGAGGTGACTTGTGGCCTTAGGCAATTGTATAATAGCTGAGATGGCAGCCTATCTTATCTTCATCATTATCTTCTTTTCTTCTTCTAGCCTCAGTACCCTTCTCTTCCTCTTCTGGGGTACATCATCGGCTATTGGTTTTGAGGGTAAGGAGTGGTTTGGGGGTGTGGTTGTGGTGGTTTTGGGGTAAGGTATTGTTTTAGTGGGTTTGGTGTGGGAATTTGACAGGCTGTTCTAGCATCTTGGATGTGAGTTCGGCTTTAGATTGCTTGACTAGTTTAGTGCTGCTCCCAGCACCAGCTTCGTTTAAGGCTTCAATAACCAATCCTTTTGTGTATACTTCAGACGAACAGATCTTGGTGGTTATTGCCAAGATGTTATCCCTGGACCATGCCTTGATCTCAATCAATGATCTACCCAGATATTTCGCTATGAACCTGATCATGATTTCTAGCCTTTCCCTTTCCAACACATCATAACTGCCATCTAGCTTGGATTTCTTCAATCTCCAGTCTTCTGATTTCTGAGTCAAGTTTTTCAGTGTCGTGGCTTCCCTAAACAATGATCAATGATGTTATCCATTGTCGTGGATCCCTAAACATGACAATGATGTTATCCATTGATCAGCTGTGTTCGGCATCAGCCTTCTTCACCATTGTCTCCAAGTCAGTCCTTTTCATTCTTCCTTTTTGTATTGGACATGAAAGTCTTTAGTACTTTCAGTCACTTCTCCATGTCAGCATCCTTCACCTTCTCCTT
The DNA here is from genome assembly GCA_025506515.1 of Flaveria trinervia. Taxonomy (NCBI): domain Eukaryota; kingdom Viridiplantae; phylum Streptophyta; class Magnoliopsida; order Asterales; family Asteraceae; genus Flaveria; species Flaveria trinervia. The sequence continues at coordinate 32,304,657 of CM046447.1, forward strand.
CTCAGTTTTTCCTATTTGCAATCTCTTTTTTTTTTCTTTCACTGACTGAATCTCCCCCTTTTTGGTTGCATTGGTTGCAAGTGGTGATTGTCAGAAAGCCTTTTGCTCATAGCATCCTCTATAAAGGGTTGTATAACTGAGGGAAGCCTCTCATCAAGGGTTTTAAGCACCATATAAGTGATAGTTGATGTGATGAGAGGTAAGGAATGTTGAAAGATAGCAGCTATTTGCTCAGGGGGGTTCTGACCCTGAGAAATAGTGCCAGAAGCAGAGGCAGGTGGCTGAGTGTTTTGGAGTGGCTCAGTGTATGGGAGACTTGGAAGGTGCCATTTGTGGGTTTTGAGGGGGGTAGATGGTCTTTGATATGAGAATGTTGGCAAGCAGCTCTTTGAGTCTGCTCACCTCATCCTCAAGGATGGTGTTTTGGGCTAAAACATCATAAAAGAAGCCCAGGTCATCATCAGTGTTCACTGAATCACCTGACCTCCTCATAGAATCAGGATGAACATGCTCTGAGTGTAGATCAGTAGTAGCATGTGCCCCTAGGTCATGGTACTAGGGACTTCCTGCCTCAGGACCATATTCTTCATGGGCAGTTGCCTCTGGTGAGGTCTTATGGATAGTACCAAATTCATCCTGATCATTTGCTCAAGCAGGAGAAGTGGCAGCCTCACCAGAAATTAATCTCCGTTTCTACACTTGGAGATTGAATATGGTAACCTTGTGCTGTGGGGTGTCAGAAGCACTTTGGTCCTCCCCCTCAATGGTTAAGGCCATCCCAGTTTTGATTGGTATGTGGGGAGGAGGTGAGGAGTGCACTGAGTCAGCACTTTGGCAATTATGATGGTAGGACTTGGGGGGCGGTTACAGTGGGAGAGGGTGTGAAGGCAGTATGCACCGGGGAGAGTGGTGTGTTCAATGGCAACCTCATCAAGTGAGGAAGGTTCCAGATGTAAGTTCCCCAGAGGTGGTTGCTACAGGCTCCTGTTGACAGGAAACCTGAGCAGTTGAGGGTGAGTGAGTACGTGTATCTACTGGGGGGTTATGACGAGTAGATATCACCTGCGTTTGTGTTGCAGGGGCATCCTCAGGGGACTCATATCCTGTGTAGCCTTGTTGGCTTTCTTGTGTTTGGGTTTGGTGGGGACAATGGATTGGAGGTGGTGGCTGTGGGTTCCAGCTGCGTGGGTTTTCGTAGTTTGGCAGCCAGTTTGAGGACTGGTCTGAGTTGTGCCTGGAGTATACTTCAGGCAATACAGCCGTGGCAGGGACCCCAAGGCCACCAAGTCCCTCAGCTTTCAGCTGGTTTACTATAATGGCCATTAGGAACCGAGGGATAATATCCATCGGTTAGCTATAGGCTTGGAGGCCATATCCTTGAGTTCAAGAAATAATATTTCAGAAAAATTTAAGTTTCTTGGTCAAGGATAGAGAATAATACCTGCTACCACCTCGTCGACATTTGATCCCAAGAAGAAGTCTTAGGAGCTAAGCATACATTCACCATATGAAAAATAGTCGTCCGCATCATGGAAATGTTTCTTCAGAATGGTAGAGGCACTAAGGTTACCCTGGTATCCATGTTGGGCAAATGATAAATCAGTGGTGCCCTTTGGATACCCAGTGGGGAAAGTGGCATCATCCAGTTGTAGGGTTTAGCGAAGGATTTCTGGAGTGATGACCACCTGATGATTGTTGACGAACGACTGGAGAGAGTCGGTGTTATTCTCCCCAGTGAGAAGGGTCACGTTCGTCCAGAACTGATGGAGGGATTCGGCATGAATGGTAGGATTTAGAAGGAAAGCCGTTTTGTATGGAGAGTGATCATTAGATCAATGGCATTATCAAACTTTGTCCAGAAGGATGATTTGGTAATGTAAGCAACACAGTTGTGTCGTGGTTTAAGCTTCATGTTCGCCATTGATGTGAGAGAAGGTTCTGAGTTTTTGAACGTTAGGTTTGAGATGATGAAGCTCTGTAAGACAAGGTATTATAGGGTATGGGTTATAAAGCAACTGAAGGGTTTGGTATGAGTCATCAGTAGTTTTAAGCGACTGATGACGTGGTATTATCCTTCAGAGGTTGAAACAACTGAAGTCTTGGTTTTAGGCATTAGTAGTTATAAAACTACTAAAGACCATTTTTAGTTTCATGTGTGGAAACAACTATAACTTGGTGTTAGTCATCAGTAGTTATAAAACTACTGAAGACGTGGTTTTGTCATCAGTGGTTGTTTAAGATGAAGCAGCAGTTTAGAAACAACTGAAGAGAAAATTCTCATCAGTAGTTTTCGTCAATTCATAGCTTTTCAGCTATTTCATACTGTCCTCAACACTTACTCATCAGTCTTTTTGGCTGTTTTTCAGTGTTTCATAGGACATCAGTACTTATCTGTTTGTACTTATTAGTAGTTATGACTGTATCAGTTCTTGTAACAGAATCAGTACTTATTTGTTTATGATTACAAATGATCATTGGTACTTATTTACTAGATCATCAGTAGTTATCACTTATTCTAGCTGCAGCATACCAAGCCTTAAAACTAGGTTTTGGAAAGTCGAAGCTATCCAAAGGCTTAGTAAAAATGTCTGCAAGCTCATCAGCACTAGGCACAAACTTTGGATCAATCAGACCTTTTTCAAAACAGTCCCTAATAAAATGATGTCTGATCTCTATATGTTTGGTCCTAGAGTGCTAGACAGGATTCTTGACAATGCAAAGAGCTGAAGCACTATCCATTAATAATGGAGTCTTAGTCTCTGTAATGCCATAATCCAAAAGTTGGTTCTGAAGCCAGAGTACCTGAGAAGTACAGCTTGCAGCAACAATGTACTCTGCTTCAGCAGTGGATGTAGAAATCAAACAGTTGCCTAGGAATTGACATCCACCAGAAGTTGACTTCTGGTTAGCTTACACCCTGCATAGTCACTATCAGAAAAAGCAACCAATTTGCTAGAGTGTCCAGTGGGATACCATAAACCTAGAGATTATGTACCTTGCAGATATCTAAAGATCCTTTTGACTGCAATCAAGTGAGACTCTTTAGGAGCAGCCTGAAATCTAGCACAAACACACGTTGCAAACATGATATCTGGTCTAGAAGCTGTTAAGTACATCAAGGACCCAATCATACCTGTGTAAAGTGTTTCATCAACAGATTTACCTTTCTGATCTGCATCCAGTTGTGTGGTGTTGCAAATGGGAGTAGAACAGGGCTTACAATTTTGTAAATCAAACTTACTCAAAAGATCTTTTGTATATTTAGACTGATGAATGAAAGTCCATTAGCCTTTTGTTTGATTTGCAATCCTAGAAAGAACTGTAATTCTCCATTGCACTCATTTCAAACTTCTTATGAATTAAATTGGTAAAGTCATCACGCAACTAGGGATCAGAGGATGCAAAAATAATATCATCAACATAAATTTGAACAAGTAGCTTATGCTGATCCACCTTCTTAATGAATAAAGTTTTATCTATGGAGCCTCTAGTGAAATTATTTTGAAGAAGAAAATTTGATAATGTCTCATACCAGGCCTAGGAGCTTGTTTCAACCCATAAAGAGCCTTATCAAGCTTGTATACCCAATCTGAATGTTTATTATCCTCAAAACCTGGTGGTTGACACACATAAACTTCTTCTTTTATTTTACCATATAAAAATGCACTTTTAACATCCATTTGAAAAACTTTAAAATGTGAAATGCAGCATAGGCTAAGACCAATCTAATTGCCTCCAGTCTGGCTACAGGGGCAAAGGTCTCATCATAATCAATACCTTCTTCTTGTGAAAACCCTGAACAACCAGTATGGCTTGTTCATAACAATAAGCCCATTTTCATCTGTTTGTTCCTAAACACCCATTTAGTGCCTATTGCACACTTACCTGGGGGTAGAGGAACCAGTTCCCACACTTGCTGTTTCTTGAACTGAAGTAGCTCAAGCTGCATGGCTTCCACCCATCCATTGTCTCTAAAAGCAACATGATAGTTCTTTGGCTCTTGCTGATGATGAAGAGAGCATAGAAGCACAAGTTAGACAATTGACTTCTAGTTGAGACGCAAGCATTGATACCACCAATGATTTGAGACATGGGGTGATTCTTCAACTCTTGGTGCACAATAAGATCAGTGCAAGTGTTTGTAGCCGGTTCAGCATGAACAGATGTTGATTCAGATTCTTGAAACCAAGTATTAGATGGCAAATCAAACGATGTAGAGGAATCAGAAATCTCATCAGCATTTGTTGTGGATGGAGCTGCTGAAGGTACAGGAACATCAAGTTTAGCAGACTCAGGTAGTTGGTCACTGAACTTGAAAAGGTGAGTATTGATATCATCATCATCTTCAGTACCACCAGGTGGAAGACTTGCTGCAGAAGATGATTTATCCACATGATCTACAACAGCTGGAGTTTGATAAGGAGCATATTGCAGTATGTTCAGATCAAACAACTCCATAGGGTTTTGTGGAATTTTATCCTTAGGAGATTCATTGATTTCACATGCAAGGTTTCTTCAACTATCTTTGTTCTGCAGTTGAAGACTCTGTAAGCCTTGCAAGTGGATGAATAACCTACAAAATACCTTGCATCCACCTTAGGATCAAATTTGTGGAGTTGACCCTTTGTGTTGAGAATGAAACAAGGACATCCAAAGGCTCTGAAGAATGAAATCAAAGGAGCCAATGATGTAGAGCTTCATATGGAGTCTTCATCAACCTCTGATTTACTAACACTCTATTCTGCACATAGCAAGCTGTATTGACAGCTTCAGCCCAAAGGGTCGAAGGCAAACCAAAGTCAGCCAACATGGACCTTGCAGCTTCAATTAAAGTCCTGTTCTTTCTCTCCACTACTCCATTTTGTTTTGGAGTCCTTGGGATGCTAAACTGCATTTTGATTCCTTTTGAAAGATAAAAATCATCAAGTGTATGGTTTCTGAATTCAGTACCATTGTCACTCCTTATACACTTGACTGATAGGGAATACTGCTTCTCAACATACAGCACAAAGTTTTAATCTTCTGAGCAACCTCATCCTTTGAATGTAGAAAGAAAGTCCATACGAATCTGGAGTAATCATCCACAATTACCAGACAGTATTTCTTCTTTGCCATGCTCATCACTCTCACAGGACCAAATAGATCCATGTGCAGTAACTGCAAGCAGGCAATGGACTTAGGTTCTTCAATAGGAGGGAATGGGACTTTGTGCTGTTTTCCTTTCAAACAAGTAGTGCAGGCTTCATCACAGTGGAACTCCTTTATTGATAAACCTCTCACTAAATGATTGTGGATAAGCTGATTCATGTTTCTGAGATTGACATGACCCAGCCTTCTATGCCATAGTTTAGATTCCTGAAGAGAGGCTTTGGAGAACAGGCATGGATGACCCTTCAAATCAATCTTCTTTGACAAATCCAAGGCATACACTTTTCCGATCTTGTTGGCCTTCAGGAGAGTATGTTCATCCATTACCTTGTCAATCAGCCTCAGAACTTGGGAACAGAATCCTGCAGTTCTGGCTTGTGAAAAGTGCAACATGCCCTTTATCACACATCTGACTGACACTCAGCAGATTATACTTGAGATTCTCCACATGGTTGACATCATCAAACCTGATTTGTCCATAGACACATATCCTTTCCCAATGATGTAACCTCTGGCATCATATCCAAATGAAACAAATCCCTTCTTTCCTTGAGACTAGTCATTAAGAAGAGAACTGCTCACAGTCATATGCATTGATCCTCTACTGTCCACATACCAGATGCTCTTGTGGCATGTTGAAGAACCTGCATAAAAGAAAACTAGTTAGTTTGAGACCCAAAACTTTTTGGTTTGGGTCTGTTTTCATCAACAGATGAACCATAACTTGTTTCTTATGATTAACAGCTGAAGAAGGAGATGGTGCTGAAGTGGATTCCTTAGATTTGGGCTTGGAATGCCTTTTCAGTGATTTGATCACAGGTGCATCTAATTGGTTAACTCTCCCCAACAAATGCTGAACCATCATAACAAGTTGTGTATGATTTGTAGCCAAAGCTTTCAGCTCTTGTGACATATCAGTACTTTTGTTTGATGAGTTCCTGTGATCCACTATTTCCTCCTTTAAATTAACAGATTTAGTCTGATGTTTATTATGAGGAGCACCATCAGCTGTTTTGTGATGAACCTTATCTTCTTTTTGAATTTGGTTGAAGGCTTGGGTTTATCATAATGGAATGATTGTGGTACAAACTTATTCTCAAACTCAGTTTTCATTTCATCCATCTGGATTTTAATGAGCTTATCTCTGTTGAGTTTCGAACCCTTTGTGTACCAACATTCATCAGAAAGATGATTGATTTTACCACATATGTCACATGCCTTATTCTTCATCTTGGATTGATCAACTGCTAATGTGGAAACTACTGAAGGTGTGCTCTTAAGTACTTTCCTCCTTTCAGTAATTTTGTTCAGTACTGAAGAATCTGTAACAACTGATGAGTTGTTCTTCAGCTGTTATTGTCAGCAGTTGTTAATCCATTTATTTTAGCTGATTTGAAATGCTTTTCAGTTGTTGTAACTTGCCTTTCAGTACTTAAGTTACTTTGAGGAACAAGATCTAAAATACTCAGCTTCATGTGCTTATCAGTAGTTAACCCATCAGGCAATTGACCTGTTGAGGTATCAACTTTATTTCATCTTGTGATTTTGGGAGATCACTTGTGGATGATGCACATGATAATGTGGTTTGGAGATTTCTTTCACTTTCAGATTTTACTATTGGTTTTGGAGTAAAATCTGTTGGAGGTGCAATATGGTTATAACCAATTCCAAACTTCACATTCGAAGCAGATTGCTTACTGAGCAGCATTTCAAATCCCTTGCAGGATGACACCAATGGTCACACTCAACTGGGTAACTGCAAGTTTCTTTAAGTTCCTTATGGTTCTCAAGAATGACCTCTAGCTTAGCCTTTTCGTCATTTAATTGGTATTTAAGCTTATAAATCTCATTATCTTTGTCCTAAGGACAGATCATATTCAGCTTTTCTTTTCGAAATAGTTTGCTCAAGCTCTAGATTTTGATTAATTACAGCTACATTTGCTTCTCTAATAGAGAAAAATGCATCTATGCAAGATTCAGAACAAAGCTTGGCCTTAGCCTCAGAGGATACCTGGGTTACCTGTGAAGAAGATGCACTAGAGCAAGAACCCTCAGTAGATTCCAGGGCCATGATAGCTAGATTCCCAAAAGGATGTTCACCACCATGTTGACCATCACCAGTAATTAATTGCTCAGTACCAGAGAGATCATCTGGTAAACTGCTCCAGTCAACATAACAGGGGTGAAAAAGCTGTGATGAGGTTGTGAATGAGATGGTAGAGGCTCAGGTAATGCTTGTGGTTGTTGTGCAGTAGGAACTTGAACTGGATTTGGCTGAGGCATGTAATAGCAGGGATACGGATATGACATTGGACCTTGAGGGACAAAATATGCAGGCGAAGCAGGTTGTGAATGATGACCAGAACTAGCAGGTGTTGCCCCCTGTTTTGTGGACTAGTGCTTGGAAAAGTCACAAGGGTGCAGAGGAGTTAGATTGAGATGATCTACACTCTCTTGCAAAGTGTCTAAGCCTTGGCATTTGTGACACCTCAACTTACTCTTGTCAAAACCAACTTTGGTTTTGCCAAAGAGTCCTGGAAATTTCCTACCAGTCCTCTTGTAGAACTTCTGAGATCTGATATTAATCAAGGCCATTTGGCTCAGAATATCCATCTCTTCAAGATCATTAATAGCTATTCCTTTCAAATCATCCATGATAAAACATAAATTGTAACTATTACAGCCTGAGTGACAATCAACACCAACGAATGCATGATCTGAACTGTTTGAAGAGAAATCTATATGCTCATCATAATTACTTTCAGATGCAGCATATTCTGACTCATGACCAACCAAGGCAGTGTTCCCTGTACAAAGTCATGAGTGAGCTTTTCTGATGATGCCAGTTTCCTTTTCTGCTCTATCTCTCTCTCAAATGTAAGCAGTTTCCCATGAAGTTGGGTGAGAGATAGTTTATCCAGATTTGCACTAGAGCGTAGGATAATAGTGTATGTGTCCCATCTCTCAGGCAGTGATCTAAGGAATCTGTTGTTCATCTGGCTATTGGTATATTCATGTTTGACCATTTTTAGCTCAGAGATCAAACTGGAAAAACGCTCAAACTGTTGAGTCAGTGTTTCACCCTTCCTATGAGAGAATGTTTCATATTGTTGGGCAAGGATTTCTCTGTTGTTTGCTAAGACCTCATTAGTTCCACCGAATTGTTCCTTGAGTGCATTCCAGAGTCATAAGCAGTTTCATGATGCATAAGCCCTGAATAGATTTCATTAGGCAGTGCCATGGCCAGAATTCCATGGGCTTTAGCATCAATCTCAAACAGTTTCCAATCTTCATCTGAGTATTGTTCCTTCTTCTTCAGAACCATTTGATTGGTTTCCGGATTGTTCACCATAGGCTTATGTGGACCATGTACCACGATGTCCAACAACCTGAACTGTTAACAGACAGGTGATGAAGCATTCTACGTTGCCATATGTTATACTCGGTCCTAACCAACATCGGAGGCTTGGTTGAAGAACCGGTATTGTGAGGGTCATTAGAAGGAGTAGTCATTCTCAGATTTAACCAAAATCAATTAAGTTTTAACAGATTTAGAACAGAACACAACAAACCAAATTGAACCACGAGAAAACAAAAAGCAATAAAATGAAAGTAGCAGAAATTCAATCGAACTATAACCAATTCTTGCAAATATGCCAATTCAATCAAATGCAGATATCGATTAGCAGTTTCAATGATAAATTGTTAGATCGATCAATGATTGACCTGCTCTGATACCAATTGTTAGGATCAGTGATCTACGTTTGATTGATTAGAGAGTATTGCAGCGGAAATCAAACAATGAATTAGACAATTCACAAGAATACAGTTGATATTCAAAGTAAGAACAAACGATTATAGAAAGAATTCTGCAAATCACATATTTCATTCAATACGCGCTTCGTGGTGGCAAAATGACACACTTACAATGAGGTCAATCATCCCTTATATAGAATGTCGTGGTGGAACATTCCTTATATAGGAGATGTGACGTCTGCTGATGTCATTTGATAGTGACATCTAACAGAATTATTCAGACTACTGAAAGTTAACACAACTACTAAAGATGTCAAAACAGCTCACATCTTCTTAAAAAAATACTAAGTATTAACAGTCACTACAACTACTCAAAAGAAACTACTGAAACTACAATGACTTAAGAAAATGCTCTTCAATCGTTTCACAAATACTAAAACAAAAAAAAGAAAATTACTGAAAGGAAACCATCACAACAACTGAAGAATGCTTCTTCAGCTGTTGTAACAAACTCTAAAGGCTTCAGTACTTGTACTTGAACTTGAGCTGTTGTCATCAGCTGATGTCTTCAGTCATTGTACTTCAGCTGTTGAAGTCTTCAGTACTTTAGTCTTCAGCTGTTGATCTTCAGACTTTCAAGTCTTCAGTATTTTAGTCTTCAGCTGTTGATCTTCAGACTTTGAAGTCTTTAGTACTTTAGTCTTCAGCTGTTGAAGTCTTCAGACTTTGTCAAACAGCTGATCAAGTCTTCAGCAGTTGTTGTGATGTCTGTGGGACTTTAGAGGTTTTTCTGATCAGGCTCATTGGTTCTTTTGGTCCAACATATAAAGCAAAAGGTTGCTACTAAAGTTCATAGATATTTGCGGGATACAAATATTGGACTAACCTGTATCTTAAATATTAGTATATGGAATCTTCCTGATGATCATAAGTAATATGAGTAAAGGCAAATATCGTTTGGTATCCTCTGACCTAAAATACATATTGGGTCTTGATATTTACCAACTATTATACTTTCACTTAGTTCTTCACTATTCTGAAACATGGCAGTACATAACTCTGAGTTCAGATATGATATAAGGTAATTGTGAGAGACGTATGTAGTCAAGATGGGATTTTTCCCTCTTATTCATTAAGAGTAAGATGTGTAAGGTCTAATAAAGTTAAATCATAGAGAATGATCACTCTGTGTCTCTACGTTTTAACATGACATCCGTGACTTGAAGGGGATAGTGAAACATGGCAGTACATAACTCTGAGTTCAGATATGATATAAGATAAAAGGATAGATGATTGATTCACCTAAAATATTTACTGCTTGCATCAATCTTCTATGAATCTTGGGCAAGTGGGAGATTTTTGGATCTTGTATGCCAAAGACACATACAAGATTGATGTGGTTAGTACGTTATGATCCCATTCGGGTCATACCCAATAACAAGCCAAACAAACACCAATAAACATTTATTTGTTGATGAGATCATACAATAAATATTGACACCAATTTAGAAAATGGGTTTTCTAAAACGTTACTTTTATGATAGAATAACATTATATGGATAATTTGTTCATGATAGATTATTTGTTTTATTATTTAAGTTGGTTAAATAATAACAAATAAAAGTGTGTTAATGTTATAAAATTAGAATAGGTTTTAATTTTATAGACTAAGGGTTTAAAAGAGTGCATTTTTATAAGAAAAATAAAATGGGGGAAACCCATTTTAGATGTTGTTTTCGGCCGCCCCAAGTGGGCATTGGGAACACATTTAGTCTTGGTCTTTGCAAGACGTTTACTACCCTTGCACACTTCCATCATCTGACACACTCTCTCACACACACTCAAGCATAGAACTCTCTCAAAAACAGGCTGAAAATTTTGGATTCAAGGCCAAAAACAAGCTGAAAATTTTTGGTTTTTCAAGAAGCATAGATAGAGATTTTTGGTGTTGTGCTTCCTAACAAGCTAGGTGTTTGGAAGAGCTTGTGGCTATACAAACTTGAGGCTCTCTCTCGTGGGGGCTGGACATTCAACAACATCATCATCTTCATCTCATCCATCTACAACATCTTGTGCTTGAAAGGTTGTTTCTATGTACACCCTATGGTGGTTGTTTTGGTTTTGATAGCATTCTATTTCAGATTGTTAACCATACTTTAAACCCTAATATCCACTGCGTTTTTGAAGTTTAAATGGTCAAACTTGCTTTGATAAACTTGTTACAAAACCCAACACAGGAAAAGACATGTTGCTAGTCAAGATTTATGTGGATGATATTATATTTGGCTCAACAAACAATCAACTCTGTAAAGACTTTGAAGACCTTATGCATTCAAAATTTCAAATGAGTGCAATGGGGGAACTCACTTTCTTTCTAGGGGTGCAAGTCCAACAAACGACAGATGGAATCTCCATCAATCAATCAAAATATCTGGAAACAATGTGAAAGAAATTCCACTTTGCTAATTGTCAGTCTATGAGAACTCCTGTGGATACTAAAGGAAGATTGGACCTGATCCAGAAGGCCAATCAGTGGATCAGACTCACTATAGATCTACGATCGGTTCACTTATGTATCTAACAGCCAGTAGGCCTTACATTATGTTTGGCGTTTCTGTGTGTGCCGGATATGAAGCTCATCCTAAGGAATGTCATGTAAATGTTGTGAAGAGGATATTCAGATATCTTAAGGGCAAACCACCTCTTGGGTTATGGTATCCAAATGAAGGAGACTTCAATCTCTTTACCTTCACTAACAATGAATATGGAGGATGCAACTTCAATAGGAAATCCACTTCTGGCGGTTGTTAAATTGTTGGTCCCAGACTGGTCTCCTAGCATTGCAACAAGCAGACAAACGTATCTATCTCAACAGCAGAAGCTGAGTATACTGTAGCATGAGCCTGTTGCTCTCAAGTCCTCTGGATTCAAAACCAGATACTTGATTATGGTTTTAACTTCTTGCACACATCAATTCACATTGACAACACAACAGTTATTTTCATTACTAAAAATCTAGTTCAGCACTCAAAAACAAAACATATTGAAATTAGATATCACTTTTTGAGAGACTATGTTAAAAAGGGGTTAAACAAATTGATTCAAGTACCCACTGAAAATCAATTCGCTGATTTATTTACCAAGGCATTTGAACCTAGTAGGTTTGAATTCCTAGTTCAATCAATTGGCATGATAAACCTAGAGTAAAACATATCAAAACATCAAAAAGACTTTTCAGAAAATCATAAAAAGAAGTCTATTTTGATGAAGAAAAGAATGTCAATGGGAAATGATATAATTACAGTCATTATATCATTGACTATTCTTAAGTTCAAACTTTTAAAGACTGTCATGACTTACTAGATATGTTGGTAGGCTCAACTTTGAAGATAAGATACATGTAGTGATGAATTAAAATCTTATTCAATAAAGAAACACTCATCTCAAAGTGCTGGTATATACTGGCTTATCTGAGTGTATGTGTGTGTAGTAACCTAAACACACTAGGTAACGACACTTTATGAAACTCTTTCACCTACATCAAGTTCCATATTTGTTTTGCTGAGCAAACACCTGATGAATCAAGCACATAGTGCAGATGTACTGATCCAAAAGATTTCCAATGAAGAACACATCCGAATTCGATGAATCTACAAAAGCAATACATTCCATGTGAATGAACAAAAGAATCCAATCATGGATCACCTTCCAAAGTGAAATGAAAAGAATCCCAATATGGATCATCATGAAAAGTATAAAAGTAAAAGAATCCCAATGTTGATCATCATGAAAAGGATCAGTGAAAGTGAAATCTCCTAACTTAAGTAACCTGGTTAAGAAAGTTGTGAAAAAGTTCTACCATGCATTACATAAGGATGGTTGATCATTCCATACTTCTATGTGTGAGGTACATATTGAATAATTAAATCAACCAAAACATGATAAATGTCACATGCATTAAAATATCAACCTGGTATGAGTTTAAGAAGACAAACATAACTTCAATTAACATGTTCATAAACATGACCATTTTATCATAAAGGATGCACATGTGGAATGTAAGATTGATATGATCCCAACAAAAAAATATACTTCTCTTCTTTGTGAATAACCAAATTCAATTTATATTCAAAAGGTTTTAAATCTTTAAAGTTTCTATACAGATGTGGATATAAACTTTAGCGGGAGTAATTTAAATTTTATGAATAATTTTTTATAAACATTTACTATTTTAAATTACTATCTTAAAACTTTAAAACAAATCAAAAAGAAAATGTTTGTGTTGGTGCATAAGTTATACCATAGCATCTCAGCTTATGCAGATTCTTCGAAGCACAAGAAGTCCAAGATCAGTCAAAACAATAGGAAACTTGCATCACCTTTGGCATACAAGTCAATCCAAGCAAGATTTGACAACCCCAACATCAGTCAACAACTTCATGATAGAATTCAATCAAAGATAGTTCTTCATAACAAGAAAAACCAAAACAAAAACATTTATCTTTAATTAAGTTCAAAAGTTAATGCAGGTAAGCGCATTGGTTAATGTGGGTGAAGGTAACCCATGCATATAACTAATGTCTGTAACTGTTTTTGTCACAGTGAAACTAATGCGGACAAAGAGTTTACTCTATTGCATTGGAGTCTTACAAGTATACATGAAAATTTTGGTTTTAAAACCTATGCGGAACAAAAGTGTTCTACCGCATTTGTTAATGAGGATGATAATTTCACTTCTGCTTTTGTTTTTACTCATCCGCACTTGTGGATATGTGAATCTTCAAAACTTTTCATGCATTTTCAGAAGGAAAAAAACAATTGCTAAATATCTTTTGTCACCATAGATGATGCTCAAGTAAATGTGGAAATTTTCTCTACCGCATTTGCTACAGTGAGCAAATGTTGAACAAGTGTGATCAACTGCATTTGTTATAGTGAGCAAATGCTGAACAAGTTTGATCAACCCCATTTGCTACAGTGAGCAAATGCTGAACAAGTTCATCAACCACATTTGCTACACTGAGCAAATGTTGAACAAGTTTGATCAACCGCATTTGCTACACTAAGAAAATCCTAAAACAAGTTTGATCAACCGCATTTGCTATAGTGAGCTAAATGCTGAACAAGTTCGATCAACCGTATTAGCTACAGTGCACAAAATGTTTATGAACCTTGTTCTTCTACATTTGCAACAGTGCACAAATGTGGAAAGGCGAAATCTTAAGTATTCAACTTCTGATTTGCTACTATACATAAATGCGGATGTCCAAATTCTTAAGTTTTACTCTTCCGCATTTAGAACAGTAAGAAAATATGAGTGTCTAAAACTTTTCCACATTTGCTACAGTGTGAACTAAAATTGACCGCATTGATGGGTTTTGTAACAAGATAATCAAAGCTAGTTTAACCATTTTAAACTTATAAAACGCAGCGGAAGAATGAGTTAAACATGTTATAAAATTCTGAATTTTTTTCAACATTTGAAGCATAAACAGAACTCAAAACAAGGATCAACAATATATGTGAAACACTATGCTATCAAACAAAACAATCAAACAAAACAATCAACCAAAAGGGGGAACAAGAAACAACCTTTCTTGCACTAGATGTTGTAGATGAAAAGAATGAAGATGGTGATGACCTTGAATGTCTAGCCTTCAAAGGAGAAGACCTCAAGCTTGTATACCCACAAGCTTAGCAAACACCTTACTTGTTAGGAAGTAAAAACACCAAGAACAAACCCTCTTATAAAACCCGAAATCTACAAGCAGCTCTTGAAGGCCAGGCAACAAAACGAAATTTTCAGCTCTCTTCTTTGCTTGTATAATCCAAAAATTCAGCTTGTTTTGAGAGAGAGTCTTGTGTGTGTAGAGCAAGGTGTGTTTTTGAGAGAAAGTGTCTTGGTGTGAGTCTTCTAGTCTTCCATAAGACAAGACAAAACCTGACACATTCACACCCAAGGGCGGCCGAAAAATCCCTTTCAAAAAGGGTTTCCCCCAATGTAGTTTCTATAAAATTACACACCTAGTCCTTGATTTTTATAAAATTAAAACTTCTTTTAGTTTTATAACACTAACACACTTTTATTTGTTATTATTTAACTAACTTAAATAATAAAACAAATGATCTATCATGAACAAAACAAACATACAATGTTGTTCTTTTACAAAAGTATTGTATTAGAAAACCAATTTTCTAATTGGTGTTAATATTTATTTGTTTGATCTTATCAACAGATAAATACTTATTGGTGTTTGTATAGCTGTTATTGGGTATGACCTGACTTGGATTATAACGTACTAACCACATCAATCTTGTATGTGTCTTGGGCATATAAGGTCCAACAATCTCCCACTTGCACAAGATTCATAGAAGATTGATGCAAGCAGTAAATACCGCCTAACAACGGTTTACTACCCTTAATACGTATGACTAAGTGCCATTCAATAACATCATCCCCTTCAAGTACCATACTTGAAAGGCTATAGGGGAACCAATCATCTATCCTTTTGTCACAGATATCATGTTAAATCCTAGAGAAATAGAGTGATCATTCTCTATTGATTTAACTTTATCAGGCCTTGGACATCTTACTCTTAACAAAAAAGAGGGACAAATCCCATCTTGACAACATACGTCTCTCACAATTACCTTATATCATACTTGAACTCCGACTTATGTACTGCCATGTTTCAGGACAGTGAAGAGCTAAGTCAAAATATAATATTCGCTAAATATCAAAACCAAATATGTATCTCAGGTCAGAGGATACCAAATGATGTTCGCCTTTACTCAAAATTACTTATGATCAATCAGGAAGATTCCATGTAGTAATATTGAGATGCAGGTCAGTCCAATATTTGCCTCCCACAAATACCTATGAACTTTGGCAACAACCTTTTGCTCTATATTAATCCATATGAATATCTACCAATCCAAGTTTATAATGGCATTACCTTCATACTTTTCATACTTGTTCCCACAAGCATGAACAACAACGGACATTCTGCGTAAACAATTTACTCATGGATTTTAAACATGCAAAATAGGAATATTAGTTGAATCATTATAACAAAATAATACATTCAAGTAATAAAGGGTTACAATATCTCATTAAAGAAATTAAAGATCAAATCCAGTCACTTGAATATCGAAGTCCCATGGCACAAGCATGATTTTCATGCTTTGCCTTTTCAAGAAGCTTCGTGAGTGGATTCGTAATGTTTTGATCCGTGTGAACTTTGCAAATACATATCTTCCCCTTTTCAACTTCATCTCTTATGTAGTTGAATCTTCGTTCAATGTGCCTAGTCTTCTGATGTGCACGGGGTTCCTTGATTTGAGCAATCGCACCCTCGTTATCACAAAGAATTTCTAGGGGGTTCTGAATGGAAGGGACCACCCCTAGATCAGCAATGAACTTCTTTAACCATACAGCTTCCTTAGCTACTAATGAAGCAGCAATGTATTCTGACTCTGTAGTTGACAATGCCACCACATCTTGCTTAGACCTCTTCCAAGAGATTGCTCCTCCATTCAAGATGAAAATGTAGCCCGATTGTGATAGTGAATTATCTCGATCAGTTTGGAAACTCGCATCTTTGTAACCCTTTACTACGAGTTCCTCCTCACCAGACCCATAGATTAGGAACATATACTGGGTCCTCCTTAGGTACTTGAGTATGTTCTTAACAGCCATCCAATGACTGTTTCCAGGATTTTTTTGGTATCGGCTTGTCATGCTCAAAGCGCATGACACGTTCGGTCTAGTGCATATATTGCATACATAATGGATCGTATAGCAGATGCATACGGGATATCGTTCATTTTGTCTTGCTCATCCTTTGAGCTTGGACATTGAGCCTTACTCAATATTGTTCCTCTTTGAATAGCTACGGTACCTTTCTTAGAGTTTTCCATCTTGAACCTTTTCAAGATTTTATCAATGTATGCGCTTTGATTCAAACCTATCAACCGCCTTGATCTATCCCTATAGATCTTTATTCCTAAAATATAGACGGCTTCACCAAGATCCTTAATGGAGAAACAGCTTCCAAGCCAGGCTTTTACACCTTCCATGGTTGGAATGTCATTTCCAAATAATAGGATGTCATCGACATACAATACTAAGAAAATGGTGATGCTCCCACTAGCCTTCTTATATACACATGCTTCATCAGTGTTTTTGATGAATCCAAATTTGATAATTTCTTCATCAAAATGGTGATTCCAACTCCTTGATGCTTGCTTCAATCCATAGATTGATTTCTTTAACTTGCACACTTTGTTAGGATGTTTTGAGTTGACAAACCTTCAGGCTGAACCATATAGACATCTTCCTCAAGATATCCATTTAGAAAAGTAGTTTTGACATCCATTTGCCAAATCTCATAATCATAATGAGCAGCTATGGCAAATAATATCCTAATACACTTTAGCATTGCAACTGGTGAGAAAGTCTCATCATAATCAACCCCTTGAGTTTGAGTGAAACCTTTAGCTACAAGTCTAGCTTTATAAGTATCTAAGTTTCCATGCATATCGGTTTTCCTCTTGAAAACCAACTTACTTCCAACTATTTTGGAGTTAAGAGGTGGTTCAACCAAGTCCGACACTTGGTTGTCATACATGGATTGCATCTCAACGTTCATGGCTTCAAGCTATTTGTCACAATTGAAATTGGACATTGCATTATGATAGGTAGTTGGTTCATCGGAATCTACCACCAGCATCCATCAACGAAAAATCCATATCTTTGAGGGGATTACTAATTCTACCAGATCTGCGAACGTTCTGTGTACTTTGATCAACCACTTGATCACTCTCAACATCCTCGTGTTGAGTGCTAGTATCAACCAAACGTGTATCGGTTTGTGGTTCTTGATCCTCCTCAAGATCCACAGTTCTATTGCTAGTTCCATCCGTAAGGAACTTAGCTTCTAAGAACTCAGCCTTCTTGGCAACAAACTCCCTTTGTTCCAATGGATCATAGAAATAATATCCCATAGAATCTCTGGGATATCCAATGAAGATACATTTAGTGGAACGGCTTTCTAGCTTGTTAGGGGTGGGAGTCTTAACATAAGCCTCACAACCCCATACGTTTAAATATGAGAGCGATGGAACCTTCCATGCCATATTTCAAAAGGTGTTGTTTCCACTTTCTGGGTTGCGGCCATATTCAAAATACGGGTAGTAGAGAGCAAAGCGAAACCCCAAAATGATAGAGGCAGTGAGCTTCTAGCCATTATAGATCGAACCATAACTAATAGAGTTCGATTTCTCCTCTCGGACACACCATTATGTTGTGGTGTTCCAGGTGGAGATAGTTGTGAGACAATACCACAGCTTCGAAGATGGTCTCTAAAAGGGTCACTCAGGTATTCACCTCCTCTATCGGTGCGGAGAATTTTTATTTTCTTGTTGATTTGATTTAAAACTTCATTTTGGAAGATTTTGAACATTTCAAAAGCTTCATCTTTGTGTCTTAACAAGTACACATAACCATAGCGACTATAGTCGTCGGTAAAGGTGATGAAGTATCTTTCATGGTACCTTGTCATTGGCTTAAAAGGACCACATACACCGAATGTATGATGCCTAATAAATCTTTTGCTCGTTCGGACTTCCCACTAAATGGTGCCTTAGTCATTTTACCTTGTAAACAAGATTCACATACATCGAATGAAT
The DNA here is from genome assembly GCA_025506515.1 of Flaveria trinervia. Lineage (NCBI taxonomy): Eukaryota > Viridiplantae > Streptophyta > Magnoliopsida > Asterales > Asteraceae > Flaveria > Flaveria trinervia. Next base: position 32,323,251 of record CM046447.1, read on the forward strand.
CATATTTATTTGTTTTAAAGACCGTTCTTTTGAAGTGTTTGAATGCGCTTGTTGTTTATATGACCAAGACGGCAATGCCAAAGATAGGTATCACTCAAATCCAATTAGAGTTTCTTAGTGGTGGTTTGGTACAACGAGCTATCATATAATGTGTTTTGATGAACCAATTCATAAATACCATTAACAGGAATAGCTTAAAAATAAAACATGCCATTTAAAGAAACATGAATTTCATTCTCAATAAATGACAAAACATAACCATATTGTCTTAATTGGGCCACATAAATAATGTTCCTAGTCAAGCTAGGAGCATACAAAATATTGTTCAAAATTGCTTCCAAACCATTTGTAAGCTTCAAGATGTAGTCCCCTCATCCTTCAACTTGAACCTTTGCCCCATTCCCCATGTAGAGTCTTACATCCTCTTTCTTGAAGTCCTTACTTCTTTTGAACCCCTGCAATGAGTTGCAAATGTGAGTTCCACATCCGGTATCCAATACCCATGTGTTAGATGATATTACATTAAGATCAATATGAATCATGAAAATTGTACCTGAGGTTTGCCGGCATCCCTCTTTGCTTGCAACTCTTTGAGATGGACTAAGCAATTTCTTGCCCAATGTCCAATCTCCCCATACTTAAGGCATGGGAAATTTGAAGCAACCTTTTGCTTCTTCTCCACTAGTTTTGGTGGTGGCGCTCTTACCACTCCATTCCCCTTTCCCCTAACATGCCCTTTACCCTTGGCAACATTTGCCTTGGGTGCGGGGTGAGGCCTCTTCTTCTTCCCACCTTCATTGATGGTGAGAACATGTAAAACCCTTTTACCCATGGCCGCCTCGGCAGTTTTGAGCATAGAGTGAAGCTCACTTATGTTCTTGTCCCACCCGTTCATGTTATAGTTCATGACAAAGTTGTCAAACCTTTTTGACAAATAGTTGAGGATCAAATCCATAGCCAACTCTTTGAAACGGGAAATTTAGCCTTTCGAGGTGGTCGATGTTGCTTTTCATCTTAAGTACATAAGATGAAACAGATTGGGTGTCGTCCATACGACACGCATGGAGTGCTTGAACCGTTTTGAAGCGCTCAACCCGTGCTTGTTGTTTGAACGTTTCCTTCAAATGGGTTATGACGTCGTATGCTCCATGATGTTCATACTCCTTTTGGAGATCTGGAGTAATACTTGCCAACATGAATCCTCAGTGTATTTCACCCAATTATTATAGGCCTCCTCATCATCCTTATTAGGTTGATCGGGAATTGGATCGTCTAATATGTATGATTGTTTCTCTTGCTTGAGAACAATTTTTAAGTTTCGAAACCAATCAATAAAGTTGTTATGGTTTAGATGCTCCTTTTGGAGAATGGTCCTTAGTGATAGGGAGTGAGCGGACGGGATTACATTGTTACCATTATTGTTGGTGGCCATCTACAAAATATAACAAAGTTCAATTTTAGTATTTCGATATTGTTCATGTTTTAATAATTAAAACCCTTTTAAGTGTCTAACACAATTTTAAAATCTAGAATCCAACGTTACATTTAAATAGTGGTTAGGTGACTTTATCCATTATTTAAATTAACAAGGTAGTCAATGTTTTGACAATTGCAACCCTTTGCAACTTCTAGGGTATGGATCGACTTTAAAACATCATATGTATAGTTGGCATGTTTTATCCCATCAACACCTTTGTAAACCATATTGTAGGTGATCCATTTAATATGGTTTGCAAATCAAGTTACCCTACTTGCACACACATGTGAGTTTTCCACATAAGTGGTTAGGTGACCTTTATCCCACAAATATGCTATCCCCACCTCAAATCACAAGTTCCCTCAAAATGGTTAGGTGACCTTTATCCCATTAAGAGTTTCCAAATGACTCAATTGTTGTGCAAAAGGATGGTGTTAAACTTGTTTAAAAAGGAATTTAAGTATTCATAATCTTAGTTTAGAAAACTCTATGTACCTTATGTTTGCATGCTTTCAAATACAAGGTACCTTATGGTTCACTTTTAATAAAACCTCTTTTATTAAAACCATTAAGCCTTTTAATAACCTTTTATTAACTACTTGATGATAAAGAATTATCAAATTTACAGCTTGTTAAGTTTGTTAATGAGTGGTAATGCATATCCAAATATCAACCAAACAATCAAACAACAAACATCTAAACAAGCATAAATATACAAACATGGGTGCATAACCATAGCCACTAAGTTGACCACACTTGTTTGCCATCACAAATGTTGTCATAAGGTATTTCCTAAGGGTAGAGATAACACATAAAAATGCGTCCATGAACTCCCACTTGAAATCACGTCCAAAGCTTCAAGTGTCCATGTCTTTTATGTCCTTCTTTGAGTCTTCATCTTGTGCATCTTCTTTTACAAAATTATATCCTAATACAATTTTTCTAATAAAATAAATGCACCAATCTATTTATTATATAGGCAAATGAATAAATAAATTACAACCCAAACACAATAAACACAAAATTACAACCCTTGCAAGAGACAAAACCAATATGACAAAACATAATCAACCAAAACCAAACACAAGAGGCAAGGCTATGTTATGCACCATAATGAGAAACATATTCAACATCCAAGAACCACAATGAACCCCTTATTCCAGCCCTAAAGTTTCAGCCAACATAAACCAAAACATTAAGGTTTGTCCAAACAACACAATCAACCATTTGATCTAAATCTTTCAAGGTCTATACTAAAGCATGCAAGAATAGACCTTGAAACATAAGGGATTCATATATCCACAATCAAGGTTGAAAAGGTCCATGAAAACTAATGTTTCAAGACCTTTTGAAGCATATATTCCACATATCCGGCTCTAGATGCCATTGATGGGTTTTGTAACAAGATAATCAAAGCTAGTTTAACCATTTAAAACTTATAAAACGCAGCGGAAGAATGAGTTAAACATGTTATAAAATTCTGAAATTTTTTCAACATTTGAAGCATAAACAGAACTCAAAACAAGGATCAACAATATATGTGAAACACTATGCTATCAAACTAAACAATCAACCAAAAGGGGGAACAAGAAACAACCTTTCTTGCACTAGATGTTGTAGATGAAAAGAATGAAGATGGTGATGACCTTGAATGTCTAGCCTTCAAAGGAGAAGACCTCAAGCTTGTATACCCACAAGCTTAGCAAACACCTTACTTGTTAGGAAGTAAAAACACCAAGAACAAACCCTCTTATAAAACCCGAAATCTACAAGCAGCTCTTGAAGGCAAGGCAACAAAACAAAATTTTCAGCTCTCTTCTTTGCTTGTATAATCCGAAAATTTAGCTTGTTTTGAGAGAGAGTCTTGTGTGTGTGTAGAGCAAGGTGTGTTTTTGAGAGAAAGTGTCTTGGTGTGAGTCTTCTAGTCTTCCATAAGACAAGACAAAACTTCACACATTCACACCCAAGGGCGGCCGAAAAATCCCTTTCAAAAAGGGTTTCCCCCCAATGTAGTTTCTATAAAATTACACACCTAGTCCTTGATTTTTATAAAATTAAAACTTTTTAATTTTATAACAATAACACACTTTTATTGTTATTATTTAACTAACTCAAATAATAAAACAAATAATCTCTCATGAACAAAACAAACATACAATGTTGTTCTTTTACAAAAGTATTGTATTAGAAAACCAATTTTCTAATTGGTGTCAATATTTATTTGTTTGATCTTATCAACAATAAATACTTATTGGTGTTTGTATAGCTTGTTATTGGGTATGACCCGACTTGGATCATAACGTACTAACCACATCAATCTTGTATGTGTCTTGGGCATATAAGGTCCAACACGCATTTGTTCTAAAACATGTGAAAAACTTGTAAATGTTATTATTTGACTATTTGAAGCCCTATTCCAAAGGTCATTTAATACTTTTCAAATTTGAGTGACTTTAAAGTGCGACGAGCGAAAGACACATTGTTCATCTTCATAAACCATCATCATCTTTTAACAATCAAAGATCTTAGCTTCATCTATTCTATCCTCATCTTTGATTCTACTTTAAAATGATATCGAACTAAAGGTGAAACATTCAACATTTTGTAACCTAAATTTCGAACACTTGGACTAGTAATGAACTTAGAATCCTAGGTTAATGAAGAACACTCAAAATCAAACTTATTCTAAGAAAAGACGAGCATTTTCGACTTCAATAAGCATGCAAACTAAAAGGAATATTATTCAACAAATTTTTTTTCATAACCATATTTGTGATATGAATAGAGGACGATAAATTTGAAAATGTCACAATCAATTCCTGAGACAAAGTCAGATTAATAGATAAACAACATCAAAAATCATCTCTTCAAACATGAAAAACAAGAATCACAATGAATAATTCTTGAAAACATCAAAATTTAAGTAATCCCTATAGAACAGTACCTTCAAATACTCATCTTTGACAATAAAATGTCAAACTGATGAAGTATGCATAATGCAAAACATATACATTCTTATCAATCTAAATCATATACCTCTAATACAGGGTAAATGGATAATCTTACATGGAGCAAGCTCTATAATGTCAATGGTTATTGGACCGTAATATGTTCAAGGCAGAAGGACTTAAAGATATGATCAGATTCATCTCTATTACAAGGGTAGCTTATGCCATCACAATCAGACCTATTATCTATGAAAGATATATTAGGTCATTTTGGAGTATTGCAGAAGTAACTAATGCGGATGGTTAAAAGACATTAACATAAAGAATTACTCATGATCATTCTCTGACCATCACTAATGAAACTGTGAGACAGTATCTAAAGTTTGGTGATAATGCTAACACTCCTATTGAGTTGGAAGATGAATAAATTACCACTTTCTTTGCTGAAATTGGATATGAACGAGGTTATGAGGGAAAACATATTGTAAAAGGACTACTGGACTTACCATGGAGGTTTCTGATCCACCTATATCAGCATTGCTTGTCCAAAAGAAAAACTGGATGGAATGACATCCTTGTGACCACTTCCTCAGTCATATGTGCCTTATGCACCAACAGACCATTCAACATGATAGCATATGTGTTTAATGGCCTATCCACAAACATACAAGAAGGTAGAAGGTATATGTTCATGATGTACCCAAGATTTCTGCAATGTCTAATCAATGAAGCATTTCCTGACCTTGTACTTGAAGGACCTACTTTGGACATTCCTCACTATGATGCCAAGTCCTACAAGTATATCAAGAAAAGAGATCCAAAAATTTCTATAGTGGAGCACACTCTACTATGTTACCATGGATGCTCTAGCAGATCAATCTTGAAGAACAATAGAAGAACAGGAGGCTCCTGTTGATGAGCCCATCGAAGAAAAAGTACAAGCTTCTCAAGATCAACAAGCTGCTGATGAGCATGTTGGGGAAAGAGTTGAAGGTCATAGGCCAGTGTCACCCAAGGTGGATGTAGGGGTGATCTTCACACTGGACCTCATGTTCATGACATGGCATCTCCGTTTATAGCATCACCATTACCATCACCCCACTGAAAACCAATTATCTCACTTCATGGATCACCTATCCCATCGCCATAAGCACAACCAATCATTTCTCCACCTATATCTCCACCTCATCGTTCTCCAATATCACCTACTCAACCACCCCTACCAATACTGAACCAGCTTAATTTGGAGATTCTACTAGCTCATCTTAGAAATCCCAATCTATCTTCTAATAAGGACGATCACCCTAGCCAATTGCCGATAAAGAAAGCCACTTCTTAGGCTGCTCCTTCAAAAGCTATGCTGAATCTGGGGTGAACAAATCAGATGAGAAGGATAAGTTCATATCTGAACTTATGCAAAAGGTGGCAAAGATGGAAAGACTTCTAAATAGAAGAGCAAGCATCATAAAAGACAGACTTTTAGAGCTTAATGAGAAAAAAATGAGTTGAAAGAGATGAAAGAAAGATATAAGGCTGAAAAGAAAGATATCTAAATAGAAGAGCGAGCATCATAAAAGACAGACTTTTAGAGCTTAATGAGAAAGAAAATGAGTTGAAAGAGATGAAAGAAAGATATATGGCTGAAAAGAAAGATATAAGTCCCCCATCAAGATCAAGACTCTTTGGCACCTGCACTTCATAGATATCTTGAGTGGTTTGCTGAACCTTCCTAATTGAAACTTCAAGAAGGTTTGACCACTACAGAGATAATGAGAGGTGTGTATACTCCTAAGGGCAAAACTGATTAGAAAATCATTTCCTGGAAGTATGACAGTGATTGGAATATGTTTATGATCAAAAGGATCTCAGGGCAGGTTCAATTCTTTACAGAGTACTCTGCTTATAAATGCCCTGGAGATTCATGACTTAAAGGAACTGGCTAACTTGGAACTGATCAATCTCAAGTCCATGTTTAGAAGGTATGGGTTTGAAGAAATTCTTAGAATGTTTAAGAGAACTGACAAATTCAAGTCTCTAAAGGCTATCTGTATGAGGAAAGATAGACCCTTCATCAACCCTCTAGAAAAGAAAAAGAGTAAACCAATAGAGGAGGTTGTGTTTCCAGAGCTGAGAGTGAAACGAACAGTGTCTTTAAAAAGAAAGATGGTGTCCGGCACCTATTCCGCCATACCAATCTCAAATGTGTACTATGATGAAAAGACTTATGAGTTGGCAATTGAAAGAAAATAGGGAGGAAAGGAAGGTGTAGAAATTAAATTGTTTAGTGGATATGAAGTGAAGCTACTTGATGAATCTTGCATCCACTATATCTACAACAAATATTTTAGAGAAATAACAAATAAACTGGGAGAACAGGACATGCACTTCTTCTTAAAGGGCATTAAACTGCTAAAAATGGCAAACAGTCAAATCATTGCCAAGAGGGAAAAGATAAATAACAAAAAAGGCTCCTCTGCAGCTAGGAAACATAATGAAGCTAGAAGTTGGTCTAGATGGAGCTCTACTAATTCATAGGGATGGGTTGTCCATTGTATCTATATGGCAACCACTTTCTCTAAAGAAACTGCCATTGCAAGCCATCTAGATCATGAGTCGAATGAGGATACATGTGCTGAATAAAAGCCATTTTGGATCCATCACAAGTAGAACCTCTAGTGCCTTCATAAGACCCAGCAGAATCCTCACAACCTCAACCACCGCCAAACCATTGAAGAACATTGGTTGTATAATCCTTAGGGGGAGTATTGTTGGACCCTGGAAGGATCATACATGCCAATTCATTTGGTCAGTTGTTGGTTGTTCTGCTGGAAACTCCTTAAGTACAAAAAGTAATGCGGATGAAGAATCTACTAAGATGAACCAAGTTATGACTAACCGCATTTGGAAATGCAGAAGACATAGAACAAGTGCTGACCAGTGTTTTTCTTCCGCATTAACAAATGCAGATAATCAAAAAGATATGCAGACAAGACATGTTCATCCGCATTTGCAAATGCGTATGACCATCAACAAGTGTGCATAAGTATTTGTTCATCCGCATTACTCAATGCGGATGACCAAATACTAATGCGGATAACAAGTGAAGAAATGCTTATCAAGTTCAACATCCATATTTGTCATTGCGGATGAACAGAAGAAATGCTAATGAAGATTTAGACTAGTTCTGATGTATAGGTTAGGGGTAGTTTAGTTGTTGTGTATAAAAGGCATCTATAAATAGAATAGAAAATATCGTACATGAGGTGACTGTTGATAGACAGTTAACATATTTAGTATTTTAGATTCTCAAGGTTTATTTATTACTATTTAATGCTCAACCTTAGCATTCATTGTAATCAATCACCTTTATCAATATATACAAACATTTATGAGTATCTTCTTGCATTAAATGATTATTGATTGTCTGTTTCCACCATTCAATCTTTCACTCAATCACTATATTCGGTCATTGTGAGAATCTTAATCTCACCATCCAGTCACCTTGGACAATTCCATATCAGCCAGTTCTTTTAATTCATCTAAGGGGAGGGTGATGATAGTATCAATTTCATAATTACTAGTCTGCAAGTAGTTGATCTTGACTGCCCTCAACTCGTCATTCTGAGTGTTTGGCCTGGGGGAAGCCCTGATAGCAAATTCCATGAGTCTTGCAGACCGAGTAGAGGAACTTTCTCCCCTTCGCTTCCTTTTCCTCTCTCTCTCCTCCTCCTCAATCTCCTTAGAAGTCATTTTTCTTATTCCTTTGTCAGTCACAAACCTTTGTGACTTAGGGTGGAGAGAGCTTTGGCCTTTTTTGCTTGGTGTAGCTTCGAAGCTCTGGCCAGAGAGAGGTTGAGATGCACTTTCACCAACAGGTGGAATGAACCTCTGCAGCAGTGAATAGTCAGATAGAGCTCTAATGTTCTACCACTAGGCCTACAGTGAAGGTTTCCCCTATGAAGCTAATTTTAGGGTCTGCCTCAACATCCAGTTGACCAATGATATTGCTGATCACCTTAGTCTCCTTTTGAAGCTAAACTCTGCAATGAGTGTGTCTTGAACGTTTTGAGCCAGCTTGGCAGCTTGTCTTGATTGTCTTTGTTTGACAAGTGGCATACTGACAAGGTCAAGACATTCATAGAAGTCCGAAGTCTGAAAATTGAAGACTTCTTGTTGCCCTTGAACTCTTTCAACAATAAGGGCTCTTCTTTTTTCATCATACATCCACCCAATAATGTGATTTGAAGTTGTTGGAGATGACATTGCCCTTGGAATACCTTCCTCGTAAAAACTCTTAATGTAGAAGTGTGATATGATCCAAGTCGGGTCATACCCAATAACAGGCTAGACAAACACCTGCAATATTTATTTATTGATTTGATCAACTAAATAAATATCAACACTTTTATATATTTAGAAAAAAAATGGTTTTCTAAATGTAAATCCTCTTGAGAAATGAATAAATAACATGGGTTTATTTATATAAAGAGTACTATATATTGTTATTTAATAGGTTAAGTAACATTATTAAGTGAATGTAACATGTTTTATCTTTTGTCTAAAATACAAGTTTGTTTAAAAGGGATTTAATAAAACATGTTGTAATTAAGTTGGTTGGTTGTTTTAAAAAGGGAAGCCCCTTATTGGACCTCAATCTCTCGGCCAATATGGTTGGTGGTTTGACTTAATTAATAGACAAAGAAAACATTGAGGTTGCATATCTCTCCAACTTCTCAAGAACAAAAGAGCTTTCTCTCCCTTTTTTCCTGATTCTTTCGAACAAGAGAAGGCAAGAAAAGGGTTCAAATCTCGGCTGGAACAAGGTGTTCAAGGCTGTAAACAAGTGTTGTGGATCCTAGCTTCCAAAGGTGTTTATTGGTGGCTTGAGGTATAGCTCTCTTGAGGTCTTCTTACTTGAAGATTCAGCCATAAAGTTCATCCTTAGCACCTCCATAAACTCGTTTCTAGTAGCTTAAAAAGGTTATCTTCTAAACATCCTATGGTTGTCTTATTGTATGCATTTCGTATATGGATCCATGGTTTGGGTTTAGCTTAACAAATGGGTTTGATAATCTTCACATTAACATGATTTTAAACTATATATCCGCTGCGTTTTTTCATATATATTGACTTATATGGACTTTGATAATCATGTTAAATCCCATCAATGGCATCAAGAGCCACTTATACGAATGCATACATATATTTGGTACTCTTGTTCACGGTTTTGTGGTGTACACACCATTTGGCCGTGAGTTTTGTGGGCTGTTTGTCCCCTTTTCAGGTTTTAAAGATGCTATTTTATATGCTTGTTTAGGATCTTTAAAATATGGAAATGGTTGTTTGTTTGTTTGAACCAAACCCATTTGTTCTTGGTTTATGTTGGCCAAGAATATTGGTTGAATAGGGGCTGCCAAATCGATTGTTATGTGCTATTTGGATGTGTATATTGATGTTCATAACCTAGCCAACACCTTGCATATGGATGTGTTTTGTGTTGTGATTTGTATGATTATTTATTTGGGTTTGTAATCTATTTATTATGGTTTGTAATAATAAAGTAGATTAGTTGTATCTCTTTTACTAGTTAAAAAAAATGTATTATGATATATTTTGTAAAAGGAGTTCAAGAAGACATTGGTTTTTGGTTTGGGCCATTTTAGGCCCAAATGGGTCTCATAGCCCAAGATTGGTTTTAACCCCAATAACCAAAGCCCAAAGCATGAAGGCCCAAGGAAGATAGGAGCTGAAGTTGGAGCCCAAATAAAGCAAAATGGTGGCAACACAAACTGGACACTAGATGCATTAGGATGCGGGATCAAGTGGGAGCACACCATCTCAATGCCTTGTGTCATGTTAATGCTTTATATTTGACCCCTTGGCACACTTGTTTTGGCCAACAAGTGTTGCCAAATCCATTGGCTATGGTTATGAACTTGTGGTTGTTTTATTATGCATGTATGGTTGATTTACGTTCATCTTATCTTATTATGGAATTGGATAGTTAACAACTCGTAATCAACAACTCGCATAAAATTGGTTCCTTAGAAATCACTATGTAATAAAATGGGTTTTACCTAATGAAAATTGTTTTCATAATTAATTGGGCTATTAAAAGGAATTTTGAAAAAGGTTTCAAATAAACTACCGTGCATTTGAATGCATACAAATGCAAGGTGAAAATTGTTTTCCAAACTAGAATTTTGTGAAACCTAAATCCCTTTTAATCAAGTCAAACACCATCCTATTATACAACACTCGAATCATTTGAGAATTTAATGTGGGATAAAGGTCACCTAACCACATTAAAGGGAACTTATGGTTTTGAGGTGGGTTTGCCACATTTATGGGATAAAGGTCACCTAACCACTAATATTAGCAAATCCACACGTGTGTCTAAGTAGGACGACTTAATTTGGAAATCATGCATTAGGATCACCGAAGCATGACGTAAAAAGGGTGTTGATGGGATAAACATGCCAAACAACATAAGATGTTTAACCGATCCCATACACTAGAAATTGTAATAGGTTACAATTGTCAAACGTTGACTACCTTGTTAATTTAAATAAAGGGATAAAGGTCACCTAACCGATATTAAATGTAACGTTGGATTCTAAATTTTGACTATTAATTGTCTATGAGACGAAAGGGTATTAATAATCAAAATATATTGATATTAAAAGTAAAAATTGAATTTTGTAAAATTGTAGATGGCTAACAACAACAATGCAATCCCGACCGTCCATAACCTATCACTAAGAACCATCCTTGAAAAGGAACGTCTAAACCATGGGAACTTCATGGATTGGTACCGAAATTTGAGAATTGTTCTCAAACAAGAAAAGAAATACTATGTGTTAGACGACCCCGTTCCCGATCAACCCGATGAAAATGACGTTGAGGCCTTTGCCGATTGGGTCAAGTACACCGAAGACTCTGTGCAAGTCTCATGTCTCATGCTAGCGAGTATGATTCCTGATTTGCAAAAGGACTTTGAGAACCACAATGCCTATGACATGATCACCCAGTTGAAGGAAATGTTCAACAAAAATCAAGGGTGGAGCGCTTCGAAACAGTTCGAGCACTCCATGCAGGTCGAATGGACGAGACCCAGTCGGTATCATCTTACGTTCTCAAGATGAAGAGCCACATTGATCGCCTTGAAAGGCTTAACTGTCGTGTGTCCAATGAGTTGGCAATGGATTTGATCCTCAACTCCTTATCCAAGAAGTTTGATAGCTTCGTTATGAACTATAACATGAATGGATGGGACAAGATCAACAAGCTGCTGATGAGCATGTTGAGGAAAGAGTTGAAGGTCATAGGCCAGTGTCACCCAAGGTGGATGTAGGGGTGATCTTCACACTGGACCTCATGTTCATGACATGGCATCTCCGTTTATAGCATCACCATTACCATCACCCCACTGAAAACCAATTATCTCACTTCATGGATCACCTATCCCATCGCCATAAGCACAACCAATCATTTCTCCACCTATATCTCCACCTCATCGTTCTCCAATATCACCTACTCAACCACCCCTACCAATACTGAACCAGCTTAATTTGGAGATTCTACTAGCTCATCTTAGAAATCCCAATCTATCTTCTAATAAGGACGATCACCCTAGCCAATTGCCGATAAAGAAAGCCACTTCTTAGGCTGCTCCTTCAAAAGCTATGCTGAATCTGGGGTGAACAAATCAGATGAGAAGGATAAGTTCATATCTGAACTTATGCAAAAGGTGGCAAAGATGGAAAGACTTCTAAATAGAAGAGCAAGCATCATAAAAGACAGACTTTTAGAGCTTAATGAGAAAAAAATGAGTTGAAAGAGATGAAAGAAAGATATAAGGCTGAAAAGAAAGATATCTAAATAGAAGAGCGAGCATCATAAAAGACAGACTTTTAGAGCTTAATGAGAAAGAAAATGAGTTGAAAGAGATGAAAGAAAGATATATGGCTGAAAAGAAAGATAAGTCCCCCATCAAGATCAAGACTCTTTGGCACCTGCACTTCATAGATATCTTGAGTGGTTTGCTGAACCTTCCTAATTGAAACTTCAAGAAGGTTTGACCACTACAGAGATAATGAGAGGTGTGTATACTCCTAAGGGCAAAACTGATTAGAAAATCATTTCCTGGAAGTATGACAGTGATTGGAATATGTTTATGATCAAAAGGATCTCAGGGCAGGTTCAATTCTTTACAGAGTACTCTGCTCTTATAAATGCCCTGGAGATTCATGACTTAAAGGAACTGGCTAACTTGGAACTGATCAATCTCAAGTCCATGTTTAGAAGGTATGGGTTTGAAGAAATTCTTAGAATGTTTAAGAGAACTGACAAATTCAAGTCTCTAAAGGCTATCTGTATGAGGAAAGATAGACCCTTCATCAACCCTCTAGAAAAGAAAAAGAGTAAACCAATAGAGGAGGTTGTGTTTCCAGAGCTGAGAGTGAAACGAACAGTGTCTTTAAAAAGAAAGATGGTGTCCGGCACCTATTCCGCCATACCAATCTCAAATGTGTACTATGATGAAAAGACTTATGAGTTGGCAATTGAAAGAAAATAGGGAGGAAAGGAAGGTGTAGAAATTAAATTGTTTAGTGGATATGAAGTGAAGCTACTTGATGAATCTTGCATCCACTATATCTACAACAAATATTTTAGAGAAATAACAAATAAACTGGGAGAACAGGACATGCACTTCTTCTTAAAGGGCATTAAACTGCTAAAAATGGCAAACAGTCAAATCATTGCCAAGAGGGAAAAGATAAATAACAAAAAAGGCTCCTCTGCAGCTAGGAAACATAATGAAGCTAGAAGTTGGTCTAGATGGAGCTCTACTAATTCATAGGGATGGGTTGTCCATTGTATCTATATGGCAACCACTTTCTCTAAAGAAACTGCCATTGCAAGCCATCTAGATCATGAGTCGAATGAGGATACATGTGCTGAATAAAAGCCATTTTGGATCCATCACAAGTAGAACCTCTAGTGCCTTCATAAGACCCAGCAGAATCCTCACAACCTCAACCACCGCCAAACCATTGAAGAACATTGGTTGTATAATCCTTAGGGGGAGTATTGTTGGACCCTGGAAGGATCATACATGCCAATTCATTTGGTCAGTTGTTGGTTGTTCTGCTGGAAACTCCTTAAGTACAAAAAGTAATGCGGATGAAGAATCTACTAAGATGAACCAAGTTATGACTAACCGCATTTGGAAATGCAGAAGACATAGAACAAGTGCTGACCAGTGTTTGTTCTTCCGCATTAACAAATGCGGATAATCAAAAAGATATGCAGACAAGACATGTTCATCCGCATTTGCAAATGCGTATGACCATCAACAAGTGTGCATAAGTATTTGTTCATCCGCATTACTCAATGCGGATGACCAAATACTAATGCGGATAACAAGTGAAGAAATGCTTATCAAGTTCAACTCATCCATATTTGTCATTGCGGATGAACAGAAGAAATGCTAATGAAGATTTAGACTAGTTCTGATGTATAGGTTAGGGGTAGTTTAGTTGTTATGTATAAAAGGCATCTATAAATAGAATAGAAAATATCGTACATGAGGTGACTGTTGATAGACAGTTAACATATTTAGTATTTTAGATTCTCAAGGTTTATTTATTACTATTTAATGCTCAACCTTAGCATTCATTGTAATCAATCACCTTTATCAATATATACAAACATTTATGAGTATCTTCTTGCATTAAATGATTATTGATTGTCTGTTTCCACCATTCAATCTTTCACTCAATCACTATATTCGGTCATTGTGAGAATCTTAATCTCACCATCCAGTCACCTTGGACAATCCATATCAGCCAGTTCTTTTAATTCATCTAAGGGGAGGGTGATGATAGTATCAATTTCATAATTACTAGTCTGCAAGTAGTTGATCTTGACTGCCCTCAACTCGTCATTCTGAGTGTTTGGCCTGGGGGAAGCCCTGATAGCAAATTCCATGAGTCTTGCAGACCGAGTAGAGGAACTTTCTCCCCTTCGCTTCCTTTTCCTCTCTCTCTCCTCCTCCTCAATCTCCTTAGAAGTCATTTTTCTTATTCCTTTGTCAGTCACAAACCTTTGTGACTTAGGGTGGAGAGAGCTTTGGCCTTTTTTGCTTGGTGTAGCTTCGAAGCTCTGGCCAGAGAGAGGTTGAGATGCACTTTCACCAACAGGTGGAATGAACCTCTGCAGCAGTGAATAGTCAGATAGAGCTCTAATGTTCTACCACTAGGCCTACAGTGAAGGTTTCCCCTATGAAGCTAATTTTAGGGTCTGCCTCAACATCCAGTTGACCAATGATATTGCTGATCACCTTAGTCTCCTTTTGAAGCTAAACTCTGCAATGAGTGTGTCTTGAACGTTTTGAGCCAGCTTGGCAGCTTGTCTTGATTGTCTTTGTTTGACAAGTGGCATACTGACAAGGTCAAGACATTCATAGAAGTCCGAAGTCTGAAAATTGAAGACTTCTTGTTGCCCTTGAACTCTTTCAACAATAAGGGCTCTTCTTTTTTCATCATACATCCACCCAATAATGTGATTTGAAGTTGTTGGAGATGACATTGCCCTTGGAATACCTTCCTCGTAAAAACTCTGAATGTAGAAGTGTGATATGATCCAAGTCGGGTCATACCCAATAACAGGCTAGACAAACACCTGCAATATTTATTTATTGATTTGATCAACTAAATAAATATCAACACTTTTATATATTAGAAAAAAAGTGGTTTTCTAAATGTAAATCCTCTTGAGAAATGAATAAATAACATGGGTTTATTTATTATAAAGAGTACTATATATTGTTATTTAATAGGTTAAGTAACATTATTAAGTGAATGTAACATGTTTTATCTTTTGTCTAAAATACAAGTTTGTTTAAAAGGGATTAATAAAACATGTTGTAATTAAGTTGGTTGGTTGTTTTAAAAAGGGAAGCCCTTATTGGACCTCAATCTCTCGGCCAATATGGCTGAAAATGGACCATCACATGTTGGTGGTTTGACTTAATTAATAGACAAGAAAACATTGAGGTTGCATATCTCTCCAACTTCTCAAGAACAAAAGAGCTTTCTCTCCCTTTTTTCCTGATTCTTTCGAACAAGAGAAGGCAAGAAAAGGGTTCAAATCTCGGCTGGAACAAGGTGTTCAAGGCTGTAAACAAGTGTTGTGGATCCTAGCTTCCAAAGGTGTTTATTGGTGGCTTGAGGTATAGCTCTCTTGAGGTCTTCTTACTTGAAGATTCAGCCATAAAGTTCATCCTTAGCACCTCCATAAACTCGTTTCTAGTAGCTTAAAAAGGTTATCTTCTAAACATCCTATGGTTGTCTTATTGTATGCATTTCGTATATGGATCCATGGTTTGGGTTTAGCTTAACAAATGGGTTTGATAATCTTCACATTAACATGATTTTAAACTATATATCCGCTGCGTTTTTTCATATATATTGACTTATATGGACTTTGATAATCATGTTAAATCCCATCAATGGCATCAAGAGCCACTTATACGAATGCATACATATATTTGGTACTCTTGTTCACAGTTTTGTGGTGTACACACCATTTGGCCGTGAGTTTTGTGGGCTGTTTGTCCCCTTTTCAGGTTTTAAAGATGCTATTTTATATGCTTGTTTAGGATCTTTAAAATATGGAAATGGTTGTTTGTTTGTTTGAACCAAACCCATTTGTTCTTGGTTTATGTTGGCCAAGAATATTGGTTGAATAGGGGCTGCCAAATCGATTGTTATGTGCTATTTGGATGTGTATATTGATGTTCATAACCTAGCCAACACCTTGCATATGGATGTGTTTTGTGTTGTGATTGTATGATTATTATTTGTTGTAATTATTTATTTGTGTATTATATAGTAATAAAGTAGATTAGTTGTATCTCTTTTACTAGTTAAAAAAAATGTATTATGATATATTTTGTAAAAGGAGTTCAAGAAGACATTGGTTTTTGGTTTGGGCCTTTTAGGCCCAAATGGGTCTCATAGCCCAAGATTGGTTTTAAGCCCAATAACCAAAGCCCAAAGCATGAAGGCCCAAGGAAGATAGGAGCTGAAGTTGGAGCCCAAATAAAGCAAAATGGTGGCAACACAAACTGGACACTAGATGCATTAGGATGCGGGATCAAGTGGGAGCACACCATCTCAATGCCTTGTGTCATGTTAATGCTTTATATTTGACCCCTTGGCACACTTGTTTTGGCCAACAAGTGTTGCCAAATCCATTGGCTATGGTTATGAACTTGTGGTTGTTTTATTATGCATGTATGGTTGATTTACGTTCATCTTATCTTATTATGGAATTGGATAGTTAACAACTCGTAATCAACAACTCGCATAAAATTGGTTCCTTAGAAATCACTATGTAAAAATGGGTTTTACCTAATGAAAATTGTTTTCATAATTAATTGGGCTATTAAAAGGAATTTTGAAAAAGGTTTCAAATAAACTACCGTGCATTTGAATGCATACAAATGCAAGGTATGAAATTGTTTTCCAAACTAGAATTTTGTGAAACCTAAATCCCTTTTAATCAAGTCAAACACCATCCTATTATACAACACTCGAATCATTTGAGAATTTAATGTGGGATAAAGGTCACCTAACCACATTAAAGGGAACTTATGGTTTTGAGGTGGGTTTGCCACATTTATGGGATAAAGGTCACCTAACCACTAATATTAGCAAATCCACACGTGTGTCTAAGTAGGACGACTTAATTTGGAAATCATGCATTAGGATCACCGAAGCATGACGTAAAAAGGGTGTTGATGGGATAAACATGCCAAACAAACATAAGATGTTTAACCGATCCCATACACTAGAAATTGTAATAGGTTACAATTGTCAAACGTTGACTACCTTGTTAATTTAAATAAAGGGATAAAGGTCACCTAACCGATATTTAAATGTAACGTTGGATTCTAAATTTTGACTATTAATTGTCTATGAGACGAAAGGGTATTAATAATCAAAATATATTGATATTAAAAGTACTAAAATTGAATTTTGTAAAATTGTAGATGGCTAACAACAACAATGCAATCCCGACCGTCCATAACCTATCACTAAGAACCATCCTTGAAAAGGAACGTCTAAACCATGGGAACTTCATGGATTGGTACCGAAATTTGAGAATTGTTCTCAAACAAGAAAAGAAATACTATGTGTTAGACGATCCCGTTCCCGATCAACCCGATGAAAATGACGTTGAGGCCTTTGCCGATTGGGTCAAGTACACCGAAGACTCTGTGCAAGTCTCATGTCTCATGCTAGAGCGAGTATGATTCCTGATTTGCAAAAGGACTTTGAGAACCACAATGCCTATGACATGATCACCCAGTTGAAGGAAATGTTCCAACAAAAATCAAGGGTGGAGCGCTTCGAAACAGTTCGAGCACTCCATGCAGGTCGAATGGACGAGACCCAGTCGGTATCATCTTACGTTCTCAAGATGAAGAGCCACATTGATCGCCTTGAAAGGCTTAACTGTCGTGTGTCCAATGAGTTGGCAATGGATTTGATCCTCAACTCCTTATCCAAGAAGTTTGATAGCTTCGTTATGAACTATAACATGAATGGATGGGACAAGATCAACAAGCTGCTGATGAGCATGTTGAGGAAAGAGTTGAAGGTCATAGGCCAGTGTCACCCAAGGTGGATGTAGGGGTGATCTTCACACTGGACCTCATGTTCATGACATGGCATCTCCGTTTATAGCATCACCATTACCATCACCCCACTGAAAACCAATTATCTCACTTCATGGATCACCTATCCCATCGCCATAAGCACAACCAATCATTTCTCCACCTATATCTCCACCTCATCGTTCTCCAATATCACCTACTCAACCACCCCTACCAATACTGAACCAGCTTAATTTGGAGATTCTACTAGCTCATCTTAGAAATCCCAATCTATCTTCTAATAAGGACGATCACCCTAGCCAATTGCCGATAAAGAAAGCCACTTCTTAGGCTGCTCCTTCAAAAGCTATGCTGAATCTGGGGTGAACAAATCAGATGAGAAGGATAGTTCATATCTGAACTTATGCAAAAGGTGGCAAAGATGGAAAGACTTCTAAATAGAAGAGCAAGCATCATAAAAGACAGACTTTTAGAGCTTAATGAGAAAAAAATGAGTTGAAAGAGATGAAAGAAAGATAAGGCTGAAAAGAAAGATATCTAAATAGAAGAGCGAGCATCATAAAAGACAGACTTTTAGAGCTTAATGAGAAAGAAAATGAGTTGTGAAAGAGATGAAAGAAAGATATATGGCTGAAAAGAAAGATATAAGTCCCCCATCAAGATCAAGACTCTTTGGCACCTGCACTTCATAGATATCTTGAGTGGTTTGCTGAACCTTCCTAATTGAAACTTCAAGAAGGTTTGACCACTACAGAGATAATGAGAGGTGTGTATACTCCTAAGGGCAAAACTGATTAGAAATCATTTCCTGGAAGTATGACAGTGATTGGAATATGTTTATGATCAAAAGGATCTCAGGGCAGGTTCAATTCTTTACAGAGTACTCTGCTCTTATAAATGCCCTGGAGATTCATGACTTAAGGAACTGGCTAACTTGGAACTGATCAATCTCAAGTCCATGTTTAGAAGGTATGGGTTTGAAGAAATTCTTAGAATGTTTAAGAGAACTGACAAATTCAAGTCTCTAAAGGCTATCTGTATGAGGAAAGATAGACCCTTCATCAACCCTCTAGAAAAGAAAAAGAGTAAACCAATAGAGGAGGTTGTGTGTTTCAGAGCTGAGAGTGAAACGAACAGTGTCTTTAAAAAGAAAGATGGTGTCCGGCACCTATTCCGCCATACCAATCTCAAATGTGTACTATGATGAAAAGACTTATGAGTTGGCAATTGAAAGAAAATAGGGAGGAAAGGAAGGTGTAGAAATTAAATTGTTTAGTGGATATGAAGTGAAGCTACTTGATGAATCTTGCATCCACTATATCTACAACAAATATTTTAGAGAAATAACAAATAAACTGGGAGAACAGGACATGCACTTCTTCTTAAAGGGCATTAAACTGCTAAAAATGGCAAACAGTCAAATCATTGCCAAGAGGGAAAAGATAAATAACAAAAAAGGCTCCTCTGCAGCTAGGAAACATAATGAAGCTAGAAGTTGGTCTAGATGGAGCTCTACTAATTCATAGGGATGGGTTGTCCATTGTATCTATATGGCAACCACTTTCTCTAAAGAAACTGCCATTGCAAGCCATCTAGATCATGAGTCGAATGAGGATACATGTGCTGAATAAAAGCCATTTGGATCCATCACAAGTAGAACCTCTAGTGCCTTCATAAGACCCAGCAGAATCCTCACAACCTCAACCACCGCCCAAACCATTGAAGAACATTGGTTGTATAATCCTTAGGGGGAGTATTGTTGGACCCTGGAAGGATCATACATGCCAATTCATTTGGTCAGTTGTTGGTTGTTCTGCTGGAAACTCCTTAAGTACAAAAAGTAATGCGGATGAAGAATCTACTAAGATGAACCAAGTTATGACTAACCGCATTTGGAAATGCAGAAGACATAGAACAAGTGCTGACAAGTGTTTCTTCTTCCGCATTAACAAATGCAGATAATCAAAAAGATATGCAGACAAGACATGTTCATCCGCATTTGCAAATGCGTATGACCATCAACAAGTGTGCATAAGTATTTGTTCATCCGCATTACTCAATGCGGATGACCAAATACTAATGCGGATAACAAGTGAAGAAATGCTTATCAAGTTCAACTCATCCATATTTGTCATTGCGGATGAACAGAAGAAATGCTAATGAAGATTTAGACTAGTTCTGATGTATAGGTTAGGGGTAGTTTAGTTGTTGTGTATAAAAGGCATCTATAAATAGAATAGAAAATATCGTACATGAGGTGACTGTTGATAGACAGTTAACATATTTAGTATTTTAGATTCTCAAGGTTTATTTATTACTATTTAATGCTCAACCTTAGCATTCATTGTAATCAATCACCTTTATCAATATATACAAACATTTATGAGTATCTTCTTGCATTAAATGATTATTGATTGTCTGTTTCCACCATTCAATCTTTCACTCAATCACTATATTCGGTCATTGTGAGAATCTTAATCTCACCATCCAGTCACCTTGGACAATTCCATATCAGCCAGTTCTTTTAATTCATCTAAGGGGAGGGTGATGATAGTATCAATTTCATAATTACTAGTCTGCAAGTAGTTGATCTTGACTGCCCTCAACTCGTCATTCTGAGTGTTTGGCCTGGGGGAAGCCCTGATAGCAAATTCCATGAGTCTTGCAGACCGAGTAGAGGAACTTTCTCCCCTTCGCTTCCTTTTCCTCTCTCTCTCCTCCTCCTCAATCTCCTTAGAAGTCATTTTTCTTATTCCTTTGTCAGTCACAAACCTTTGTGACTTAGGGTGGAGAGAGCTTTGGCCTTTTTTGCTTGGTGTAGCTTCGAAGCTCTGGCCAGAGAGAGGTTGAGATGCACTTTCACCAACAGGTGGAATGAACCTCTGCAGCAGTGAATAGTCAGATAGAGCTCTAATGTTCTACCACTAGGCCTACAGTGAAGGTTTCCCCTATGAAGCTAATTTTAGGGTCTGCCTCAACATCCAGTTGACCAATGATATTGCTGATCACCTTAGTCTCCTTTTGAAGCTAAACTCTGCAATGAGTGTGTCTTGAACGTTTTGAGCCAGCTTGGCAGCTTGTCTTGATTGTCTTTGTTTGACAAGTGGCATACTGACAAGGTCAAGACATTCATAGAAGTCCGAAGTCTGAAAATTGAAGACTTCTTGTTGCCCTTGAACTCTTTCAACAATAAGGGCTCTTCTTTTTTCATCATACATCCACCCAATAATGTGATTTGAAGTTGTTGGAGATGACATTGCCCTTGGAATACCTTCCTCGTAAAAACTCTGAATGTAGAAGTGTGATATGATCCAAGTCGGGTCATACCCAATAACAGGCTAGACAAACACCTGCAATATTTATTTATTGATTTGATCAACTAAATAAATATCAACACTTTTATATATTTAGAAAAAAAATGGTTTTCTAAATGTAAATCCTCTTGAGAAATGAATAAATAACATGGGTTTATTTATTTATAAAGAGTACTATATATTGTTATTTAATAGGTTAAGTAACATTATTAAGTGAATGTAACATGTTTTATCTTTTGTCTAAAATACAAGTTTGTTTAAAAGGGATTTAATAAAACATGTTGTAATTAAGTTGGTTGGTTGTTTTAAAAAGGGAAGCCCCTTATTGGACCTCAACCTCTCGGCCAATATGGCTGAAAATGGACCATCACATGTTGGTGGTTTGACTTAATTAATAGACAAAGAAAACATTGAGGTTGCATATCTCTCCAACTTCTCAAGAACAAAAGAGCTTTCTCTCCCTTTTTTCCTGATTCTTTCGAACAAGAGAAGGCAAGAAAAGGGTTCAAATCTCGGCTGGAACAAGGTGTTCAAGGCTGTAAACAAGTGTTGTGGATCCTAGCTTCCAAAGGTGTTTATTGGTGGCTTGAGGTATAGCTCTCTTGAGGTCTTCTTACTTGAAGATTCAGCCATAAAGTTCATCCTTAGCACCTCCATAAACTCGTTTCTAGTAGCTTAAAAAGGTTATCTTCTAAACATCCTATGGTTGTCTTATTGTATGCATTTCGTATATGGATCCATGGTTTGGGTTTAGCTTAACAAATGGGTTTGATAATCTTCACATTAACATGATTTTAAACTATATATCCGCTGCGTTTTTTCATATATATTGACTTATATGGACTTTGATAATCATGTTAAATCCCATCAATGGCATCAAGAGCCACTTATACGAATGCATACATATATTGGTACTCTTGTTCACGGTTTTGTGGTGCACACACCATTTGGCCGTGAGTTTTGTGGGCTGTTTGTCCCCTTTTCAGGTTTAAAGATGCTATTTATATGCTTGTTTAGGATCTTTAAAATTGGAAATGGTTGTTTGTTTGTTTGAACCAAACCCATTTGTTCTTGGTTTATGTTGGCCAAGAATATTGGTTGAATAGGGGCTGCCAAATCGATTGTTATGTGCTATTTGGATGTGTATTGATGTTCATAACCTAGCCAACACCTTGCATATGGATGTGTTTTGTGTTGTGATTTGTATGATTATTTATTTGGGTTTGTAATCTATTTATTATGGTTTGTAATAATAAAGTAGATTAGTTGTATCTCTTTTACTAGTTAAAAAAAATGTATTAGGATATATTTTGTAAAAGGAGTTCAAGAAGACTTTGGTTTTTGGTTTGGGCCATTTTAGGCCCAAATGGGTCTCATAGCCCAAGATTGGTTTTAAGCCCAATAACCAAAGCCCAAAGCATGAAGGCCCAAGGAAGATAGGAGCTGAAGTTGGAGCCCAAATAAAGCAAAATGGTGGCAACACAAAACTGGACACTAGATGCATTAGGATGCGGGATCAAGTGGGAGCACACCATCTCAATGCCTTGTGTCATGTTAATGCTTCATATTTGACCCCTTGGCACACTTGTTTTGGCCAACAAGTGTTGCCAAATCCATTGGCTATAGTTATGAACTTGTGGTTGTTTTATTATGCATGTATGGTTGATTTACGTTCATCTTATCTTATTATGGAATTGGATAGTTAACAACTCGTAATCAACAACTCGCATAAAATGGTTCCTTAGAAATCACTATGTAATAAAATGGGTTTTACCTAATGAAAATTGTTTTCATAATTAATTGGGCTATTAAAAGGAATTTTGAAAAAGGTTTCAAATAAACTACCGTGCATTTGAATGCATACAAATGCAAGGTATGAAAATTGTTTTCCAAACTAGAATTTTGTGAAACCTAAATCCCTTTAATCAAGTCAAACACCATCCTATTATACAACACTCGAATCATTTGAGAATTTAATGTGGGATAAAGGTCACCTAACCACATTAAAGGGAACTTATGGTTTTGAGGTGGGTTTGCCACATTTATGGGATAAAGGTCACCTAACCACTAATATTAGCAAATCCACACGTGTGTCTAAGTAGGACGACTTAATTTGGAAATCATGCATTAGGATCACCGAAGCATGACGTACAAAGGGTGTTGATGGGATAAACATGCCAAACAAACATAAGATGTTTAACCGATCCCATACACTAGAAATTGTAATAGGTTACAATTGTCAAACGTTGACTACCTTGTTAATTTAAATAAAGGGATAAAGGTCACCTAACCGATATTTAAATGTAACGTTGGATTCTAAATTTGACTATTAATTGTCTATGAGACGAAAGGGTATTAATAATCAAAATATATTGATATTAAAAGTACTAAAATTGAATTTTGTAAAATTGTAGATGGCTAACAACAACAATGCAATCCCGACCGTCCATAACCTATCACTAAGAACCATCCTTGAAAAGGAACGTCTAAACCATGGGAACTTCATGGATTGGTACCGAAATTTGAGAATTGTTCTCAAACAAGAAAAAGAAATACTATGTGTTAGACGATCCCGTTCCCGATCACCCGATGAAAATGACGTTGAGGCCTTTGCCGATTGGGTCAAGTACACCGAAGACTCTGTGCAAGTCTCATGTCTCATGCTAGCGAGTATGATTCCTGATTTGCAAAAGGACTTTGAGAACCACAATGCCTATGACATGATCACCCAGTTGAAGGAAATGTTCCAACAAAAATCAAGGGTGGAGCGCTTCGAAACAGTTCGAGCACTCCATGCAGGTCGAATGGACGAGACCCAGTCGGTATCATCTTACGTTCTCAAGATGAAGAGCCACATTGATCGCCTTGAAAGGCTTAACTGTCGTGTGTCCAATGAGTTGGCAATGGATTTGATCCTCAACTCCTTATCCAAGAAGTTTGATAGCTTCGTTATGAACTATAACATGAATGGATGGGACAAGAGCATTGGTGAGCTTCATTCAATGCTCAAAACGGCCAAGGCCGGCATGGGCAGAAAGGTTCTACCAGTCCTTACGATCAATGAAGCTGGTAATAGGAAAAGGCACCTCCATGACCCTAGGGCAAATCTTGCCAAAGGGAAGGGGCACGTCAAAGGGAAGGGTAAAGGTAAAGCAAAAATGGAACCGCCCAAACTGAAAGAAAAGAAGCAAAAGGTTGCTCACGATGACCCGTGTTTTGAGTGTGTTGAAGTAGGCCATTGGAAACGCAATTGTCCGGTCTATCTCAAAGCGTTGAGATTGAAGAGGGACGCGGGGCAAACTTCAGGTACAATGTTTATGATACATGTTGAGCTAAATGTTATTTCTTCTAACACATGGGTATTAGATACTGGATGTGGAACTCATATATGCAATTTGTTGTAGGGGTTCAAAAGAAGTGAGCATTATGCAAAAGGGGAAATAAGTCTCTTCATGGGCAATGGTGCAAAGGTTCATGTGGAAGCCCAAGGAGACTACATTTTGAAGCTTCCAAGTGGTTTGGAAGTTATTTTAAAAAATGTTTTGTATGCTCCTAGTTTAACTAGGAACATTATTTCCGTTTCCTGTTTAAGACAATGTGATTATGATGTCAAGTTCGTTGACAATGATATTCATGTTTCTTTAAATCATGTGTTTTGTTTTAAGGCTATACCTTGTAATGGTATTTATGAATGGTTCATAATAACACAACATATGATAGCTCAATGTACCAAGCAACCACCAAAAGGCTCAAATTAGATTTAAATGATTCCTATCTTTGGCATTGTCGCCTTGGTCATATAAACAAGAATCGTATGCAAAAACTCCATAAGGATGGTCTTTTAAAAACTAATGAAAATGTTTCATTTGATATATGCGAGTCTTGTTTGCAAGGTAAAATGACAAAGGTCCCTTTTAGTGGGACTAATGAAAGGGCAAAGGATTTATTAGGGATTATACATTCGGATGTATGTGGACCTTTTAAACCAACAACTAGGAATGGTGAAAAATACTTCATTACTTTTACCGATGACTATAGTCGTTATGGGTATGTCTACTTGTTAAGACACAAACATGAATCTTTTGAAATGTTCAAAATCTTCAAGAATGAAGTTGAAAATCAGCTGAACAAAAGGGTCAAGATTCTTCGTACAGATAGAGGAGGTGAATACCTGAATAGTGAATTTCAAGAATATCTTAGAAGTTGTGGGATTGTCTCACAACTTACTCCACCTAGAACACCACAACATAATGGTGTGTCTGAAAGGAGGAATCGAACTCTATTGGATATGGTTCGATCTATGATGGCTAGAAGTTCACTACCTCTATCATTTTGGGGTTTCGCATTGCTCTCCGCGGCCCGTATTTTAAATATGGCCCCAACCAAGAAAGTGGAAAGGACACCTTTTGAAGTATGGCATGGAAGGGTTCCATCATTATCATATTTAAAAGTTTGGGGGTGTGAGGCTTATCCTAAGCAATACGCTCAAAACAAACTAGAAGCCCGATCCACAAAGTGTATCTTCATTGGATACCCTAGAGATTGTATTGGATACTATTTCTATGATCCATCAGAGCAAAAAGTATTTATTGCTCGAAAGGCAGAGTTCTTAGAGACTAAGTTTCTTTCGGAAGAAACTAGTGGAAGAGCAGTGGAACTTGAAGAGATTCAAGATTCACAAGACGATACACAATTGGTTGAAACTAGCAATCAACATGAGGATGTTGAGAATGATCATATGGATGATCAACATACACAAAACGTTCGCAGATCTGGTAGAACTAGTATTCCTCCTGAGAGATATGGATTTTTCATGGATGGATGCTATGTGGTAGATTCGGATGAACCAACCACATACCATGATGCAATGTCAAAACCTGATTTTGACAAATGGCAAGAAGCCATGAACGTTGAGATGCAATCCATGTATGATAACCAAGTTTGGGAATTGGTTACACCACCTCTTAAGTCCAAGATAGTTGGGAGTAAGTGAGTTTTCAAGAAGAAAACCGATATGCATGGAAACTTGGATACTTATAAAGCTAGACTTGTAGCGAAAGGTTTTACTCAAACTCAAGGGGTTGATTATGATGAAACTTTCTCGCCTGTGGCAATGCTAAAGTCTATTAGGATATTGTTTGCCATAACAGCATATTATGACTATGAGATTTGTCAAATGGATGTCAAAACCGCTTTCCTTAATGGATATCTTGAGGAAGATGTCCATATGAAACAACCTGAAGGTTTTGTCGATCCAAAACATCCTAACAAGGTATGCAAGTTAAAGAAATCAATCTATGGATTGAAACAAGCGTCAAGAAGTTGGAATCACCGTTTTGATGATGAAGTAAAGAAATTTGGTTTCATCAAAAACGCTGATGAAGCTTGCGTGTATAAGAAAGCTAGTGGGAGCATTATTACTTTCCTGGTATTATATGTCGATGACATTCTGCTATTTGGAAATGACATTCCAACCTTGGAAGGTGTAAAAACCTGGCTTGGAAGCTGCTTTTCCATTAAAGATCTTGGTGAAGCCACCTATATCTTGGGAATAAAGATCTATAGAGATAGATCAAGGCGGTTGATAGGTTTAAACCAAAGTGCATACATTGAAAAGATCTTGAAAAGGTTCAAGATGGAGAATTCTAAGAAAGGTTTGGTGCCTATTCAAAAGGGGACTATATTGAGCTCATCTCAATGTCCTAGTTCAAAGGTTGAACAAGAAAGAATGAATGGAGTCCCATATGCATCTGCTATAGGATCCATCATGTATGCAATGATATGTACTAGGCCGGACGTGTCATGTGCTCTGAGCATGACAAGTAGATATCACCAGAACCCTGGTAATAGTCATTGGATGGCTGTTAAGAGTATTTTGAAATATCTTAGGAATACTAAGGATATGTTCTTAGTATATGGATCTGGTGAGGAGGAGCTCGTTGTAAAGGGTTACACGGATGCGAGTTTCCAAACTGATCGAGATGATTCTCGATCACAGTCCGGATATGTCTTCATTATGAATGGAGGAGCAGTCTCTTGGAAGAGCTCAAAGCAAGATGTGGTGGCACTGTCTACAATAGAATCAGAATACATCGCCGCTTCATTGGCAGCTCAAGAAGTTGCGTGGCTTAGGAAATTCATTGCTGATCTAGGGGTTGTTGCTACCATTCAAGACCCCCTAGAGATCTTTTGTGACAACGAGGGTGCGATTGCTCAAATCAAGGAACCTCGTGCTCATCAAAAGACTCGGCACATTGAACGGAGATTCAACTACATAAGGGATGAAGTTGAAAAGGGAAAGATATGTATTCGCAAAGTTCACGCCGATCAAAACATTGCGGATCCACTCACGAAGCTCCTAGATAGGTCAAAACATGAAAGTCATGCTTGTGCCTTAGGACTTCGATATTCTAGTGATTGGACTTGATCAAATTTTGTATTTGGATATTTGAACTTATGATTTTAACTTAATTATATGTTTATAATTTTCATTTGTTCATCCTTTTAGCATGTTTAAATCCGTGAATAAGCAAGTTATTCTAAACGTCCGTGGTCGATCATACTTGTGGGAACAACTATGAATGTAAGACTATAATGAACTTGGATTGGTTGATATTCATAAAGTATGAATATAAAGCAAATGTTGCTACCAAGGGTCATTGGTATCTATTGGATATAGATATTGGACAGACCCGCTCTCAATTGTCTCTGCATGGAATCTTAGTGATTAGTCATTAGAGATATTGAGTAAAGGCGAATATCATTTTATCCTCAGACCTGAGATACATATAGGGTCTTGATATTCATCAAGTATTATACTTTGACTTAGGTCTTTGATGTTATGTAAAATTAACAGTACATAAGGCTAAGTTCAGGTGTGATATAAGGTGATTGTGAGAGACATATGTAGTCAAGATGGAATTTGTTCCTCTTATTCGTTGAGAGTTAGATGTCTAAGGCCTGTTAAAGTTAAATCAATGGAGAATGACAATTCTGTGTCTCTGGAATTTAACATGACATCTGTAACAAAAGGATGGATGATTGATTCACCTAAATCATATTCAAGTAAGGTACTTGAAAAGGGATGATGTTATTGAATGGCACTTAGTCGTATACATTAGGGGTAGCAAACCGTTGCTAGGTGTCATTTGCTGCTTGCATCAATCTTCTATGAATGTTGTGCAAGTGGGAGATTGTAGGATTTGATCTGCCCAAGACACATATTAAATTGATGTGGCTAGTGTGATATGATCCAAGTCGGGTCATACCCAATAACAGGCTAGACAAACACCTGCAATATTTATTTATTGATTTGATCAACTAAATAAATATCAACACTTTTATATATTTAGAAAAAAATGGTTTTCTAAATGTAAATCCTCTTGAGAAATGAATAAATAACATGGGTTTATTTATTTATAAAGAGTACTATATATTGTTATTTAATATGTTAAGTAACATTATTAAGTGAATGTAACATGTTTTATCTTTTGTCTAAAATACAAGTTGTTTAAAAGGGATTTAATAAAACATGTTGTAATTAAGTTGGTTGGTGTTTTAAAAAGGGAAGCCCCTTATTGGACCTCAACCTCTCGGCCAATATGGCTGAAAATGGACCATCACATGTTGGTGGTTTGACTTAATTAATAGACAAAGAAAACATTGAGGTTGCATATCTCTCCAACTTCTCAAGAACAAAAGAGCTTTCTCTCCCTTTTTTCCTGATTCTTCGAACAAGAGAAGGCAAGAAAAGGGTTCAAATCTCGGCTGGAACAAGGTGTTCAAGGCTGTAAACAAGTGTTGTGGATCCTAGCTTCCAAAGGTGTTTATTGGTGGCTTGGGGTATAGCTCTCTTGAGGTCTTCTTACTTGAAGATTCAGCCATAAAGTTCATCCTCAGCACCTCCATAAACTCGTTTCTAGTAGTTTGAAAAGGTTATCTTCTAAACATCCTATGGTTGTCTTATTGTATGCATTTCGTATATGGATCCATGGTTTGGGTTTAGCTTAACAAATGGGTTTGATAATCTTCACATTAACAAGATTTTAAACAATATATCCGCTGCGTTTTTTCATATATATTGACTTATATGGACTTTGATAATCTTGTTAAATCTAATCATATACTACATCCTACAGCTGGCTATACTTTGAAAGCCAGCTGGATAGAATTGACTAGACACAAACAAAATCAATTGTAGAGTCAAAAGGCACATTGCCTTTTGACTTGTGACTATGACATGCCATAGCTCACATCCTTTTCTATTACAAAAAAGGATAAAGTACATAAAGTAGAAAGTATACAGACTCAAGACCTCAATGTACAGTTACCAAAAGTATGGACCTTTTCACCAAACCATGTTAGTTGGTGACTTGCAGAGTTGCAGCGGAAAGGTGTCCAGCTTTATGGAATAGTACATCAGATAAAGCATATGTTAAAAGTCTTTGGAAGAAATCTGTCTTCATGAACTTGAAGCTTCTGAAGACTTTGTCTCTGAGGCTTCGGAAGACTTCATCTTTGGCTTCGGAAGACTTCATCTTTGGCTTTGGAAGATGTTGGTCTTGGCTTCGGAAGATTTCACACTTAGAGTATTTCTGCTGCACATGTGAAACATCCGAAGCATTCCACTTCAATGCACTTGTGCAGCATACAAGAGAGACTAAAGATGTTTAGGTTGCATCAGCCTGTTCATTAATCTCTACAAACTCCCCCTAGGCTGATGCTACCAAAACACTTAGAAAACTTCAGATATTAACAGTCCTTATTAGGATGATCACCATTCCTTTCTTCATAAGATGATCAGGATACTTCAGGCTGTCAAAGTGTCTTCTCATGTCAAAGAGGTCATGCAGAGGCAACTGAAACATATCTTGCCATGTATAAATGTCTTCAATGCCTTGATCTGTAATAACATGCCACCTTTCTGGATTTGTGGTGTATGTCCAAGACAAGATGGGTCTTCCTGATGCTATAGGAGCTACTGAAGTTGGAGTTGATTGACCATCCTCTGGCTGCACATCCTCAGGATGTTCTGATTCATCCAGAGGTTCAGAAGGGGATTCAGGCTTCTTCTTCTTCTTAGGCTTTGGTTTAGAAGCCATCCTCTTCTTTCTCTTTCCAAATTTTAACTGAGAAGACTGGCCTGCACCACCAAATTGATATTTACAGTCACTCTCAGTTGGGACTTCCTCTTTCTCAGGCTCAGAAGGAGAGGGAGGTTGACCCTGCTGTGGATGAGAAGATGAAGCTTGTTGAGCATTAGCAGGAGGTCCGGGTTGTGTTGTGTCTGTTTGTTCAACCTTAACCTCCACTTCAGGTGGGGCCTGACTTGGAGTGGAGTGTAAGTCAGTGAGCACTCCACTCTTGATATTCTGCTTAATTACCCTGATATGCTCATCCATAGTGGATAGAGACATGGGTCCAAGTCTCCTTCCGGAGAATCCATACAGCTTCAAGAAGCTCATCATTCTCTGCCTATCAGCAGACTTCTTCATGCTCTTTTGGATGATGGCTCTTGACTTTGTAGCTTCTTCCCTCATCTTCCTCTTTGTTGTCTTTCTTTCCTTGACTAGCTCAAGCTCAAGTTGTTTTAAATACTTAAACTCAACATAGTCATAAGGTAAGGGAAGGAGTGCATCTGCCTGATAGAGACCTGTGGCACTTAGGTAGTTAATCATCTTGATTCTGTCTTCTTCTTTATCTACATGAGGTTCTTATTGAACCACATCCTCTTGTTCAGGGCTTTCTTGAACCGGTGAGAGGGTAGGCATACCTCTGTAGAGTCTTTTTCTTTTTCTTTCTTCTTTGATCTGTACTAGGAGTTCTGCATCTTCTGCCTCCTTCTTCTCTCTTGACCTTTCCAGATCAACCAGCTCATTCAATTCATCCAAGG
Source organism: Flaveria trinervia (assembly GCA_025506515.1). Taxonomy (NCBI): domain Eukaryota; kingdom Viridiplantae; phylum Streptophyta; class Magnoliopsida; order Asterales; family Asteraceae; genus Flaveria; species Flaveria trinervia. The sequence goes on from CM046447.1 coordinate 32,354,569, forward strand.
GGAGAGAAATGATATTATCTATGTCATAGTTCCTAGTATGTAGATAGTTAATCCTGACTACCCTTAACTCATCATTCTGAGTATCTGGTCTGGGGGTAGCCCTGATTGCAGACTCCATGAGTCTTGGAGACGCAGTGGAGGAACCTTCTCCCCTTAGCCTCCTTTTCCTCTCTCTCGTCCTCCTCCTCAATCTCCTCAGATGTCATTTTTCATTTCCCTGTGTCACTCACAGACCTTTGTGACTCAGGGTGGAGAGAGCTTTGGCCTTCATTGCTCATTGCAGCATCTGAGCTCAGGCCAGAGAGAGGTTGAGAAGCACCTTCACCAGCAGGTGTCTCAGAAGGAATATGGATCTCTATAGTAGTTGGAGATGATGAGACAGGGCTCTCAGGTTCTGTCACTGGGCCTTGAGTCAACGTTTCCCCTATGAAGCTAATCTTAGGGTCTGCCTCAACATCCAGTTGACCAATGACATTGCCTAATTACCTTAGTCTCCTTCTTAGGCTGAACTCTGCAATGATCCTATCTTGGATTCTTCTAGTCATTCTGTCAGCTTGTCTTCATTGGCTTGGGTTAACAAGTGGCATGTTGACTAGATCCAGACCTTCATAGTAGTTCAAGGTCTGAAAATTAAAAACTTATTGCTATCCTTGAACTCTTATGATGATGAGAGCCTTCCAGTTGTTGTCATACCTCCATCCAATGATGTGATTAAAGGATGATGAAGGTGACATGGCTCTTGGTATCCCATCCTCAAACAGACTCTGTATGAAGGAGTCTGTGTAGTCCACATCAATGTGATCTAGAGGAGGTTGCTGAGAATGCATAGTTGCAAGTGAGGATGGTGAGTCCTCAATGTACATTCTCTCAGAGGAACTCCCAGGTTTTGTGGCTGTAAATACTTTCTCCCCCTTTTTGGTAGCATCACCCACTTGCATAGGTGAGCTGGAGGATAGATCAATCACATCCATAGGTTCTTGTGTCCTGGTTGAGCTCTCCTTAATGGTCTCCCAGCTAGTTTTTCCTTAAGATATGAAATCTCAAGTTGCTGATCATTGATCCTATTGTTTAAGGTAGTCACCTGAGATTCAAGGTGACTGACCTTTGAGACTAAATAAGTGCATGTTTTGGATAGTTGTTGCACCTTTAGTCTCAGATTCCCCTCATCTTTATCAGAAGAATCATTAGGGGTGGAGAAGATTGGACCAGAGTCCTTTCTCTCATGACCAGTTCTAAGTTCTTGGCTACTGGATTTCCTCAGCTTACTGGCAGTCTCAGTTGAGATGTCAGTAGGCTGAGTTGCCATGGTTGAGGTCTGAATGATGTAATCACTTGTAGAAGTGAGAGCCTCTTCCATATGGACATCCTAATCAAGTTTAGAAGTGTCCACCTCAGTTGTAGGTGACTGATGTGGGATAGATGTAGGAGACTCAGGACTATTCATCTCTTTTGGAGTAGGGGAAAAGAAGAGAGACTTATTATACTCACTGAAACCTAGATCTTCATTAGTGTACAAGTCAAGGTTGGGAATTAGTTGGTTGAGATCTATAGGCTGGGGATGATAACTGTCATTTGAAGGTTGATCACTTGAATGTTGAGACTCAGAGTGATGGCTTAAAGCAGTAGGGCTAATGAGCTCATCAGGCTGAGCATGAGGAACCTCAGCACTGATTCTCGAAAAGATGGGAGTGGTCTGCTCCTCAGGAGAAATGGGAGCTTCAGTATCCACTTCTTCGAGTATTGGTGAGTATATAGGGGTCTCCTCAGACTGAATAGTCTGGGGCAGGGGTTCGTTTGGATTTTCTTTGGTAGGTGATGGATATTTGAGGCTGTGTAGGTGGTTGGAAAGCAGCAGGTGTGGGCTCAACACTAGCTTGTGCTGCTAGGTTGTCACCTTGAGCAATGAGCTCTAACATTTTTGGGACTAGGGCTGTTTCTACCCCAGAGAATCCAAGAGTGGACTTTCTCAATGTTTTAAAGATGTCGGGCTTCATCTGTCCCAATTTAAGAGTGTTACCTGTTTCCCTTAACTATGAGCCCAGTTCACAGTTAAGAATGTATTGGACATATCTAGGAAACATGTAGTACTCTAAGGAGTCTAAATTAGCAAGCAAATTGGTGTAAACAAATTGAGAGTACCTGAATTTGACCCCTTGAACAATTCCATGGACTATGAAGGAGAGATCTTCAGGAATCTGGTCCCATCCACCATACTTGTTTGATAAGCTATGAATGACCACATGGAGCAGGAATATCCATTTGGATGAGACCTTCCCTTTCCTGAAGGTCTTTACAGAGAAATCTCCCTCGTAGCCCATCTGCTCAAAGGAATGATTTACAGCTTCCTTTGGGAAGAACACCTCACCTTCTTCATCATCCAACTGAAGATGTAGGTTGATGATGGCTGGAGTGATGAAGATTGTTCTCCCCTGCACTGTGGCAGACAGTGCCTTCACCCCGTCCATAATGACCTCTTGGCAGGTCTTCTAGAATTCAAGCAACTGATCCTCATAGAGGGGAGGATCAATGGTTAGGGAGGTGAAGTAGTGGGACAGAGACAAGAAACGAAAAACCTCTGAGAAATAAGGATCTTTCTCAGAGCATTACAGAGCAACTTGATTGTGTTGTCTGTGTAGCTGCATAGTAAAGTTGGGATCATTTCTGTGAGCAAGGTTAGCCATTATGAGGTAGCTTAAGAACGAAGAAAGAAGAAATAAGGAAATTTCAGGGAGAAAATTTTGGGTTTAGGTTTGGAGGAAGAGCAGATGATAGAAGAGGGGGAAACCGTTGGGTTTATATGAGAGAGAGGGATTTCAGATAAAGTTTAATGAAAGAGGATAAACTTGAAATCCGGATGTCGGTCCCACCTCTAAAAAAGTAGTTACTTTTTGCTCAAAAAGTAGTTTTCTTGGAAATCAAGAAGCTTCCGAAGGTAAATTATTATCGAAAGTTTTTAATGAAAAAGCTTCAGAAGCTAAAATGACTTCGGAAAAATTTCCTGAGAGTATTTGATGACTTTGCTTCGGAAGGAAAAATTAAGACTTGAGTGCTTTGTATAGAGATCAACAAAGCTTCCGAGAGTTAATTATTGCTTCGGAAGGAAAAGGTCCTTGAAAATAAGTAAGTGTCTAAGATAACTATTTAGCTTCGGAAGATAAAATTGAAAATTTCTTCCGAAGGTAAATTTCTTAGACAGTTAAATATTTTGAAGATGTGATTTTCTTCCGAAGTTAAAATGCATAACTTCCGAAGTATAAAATCATCAATTAATCTAAGGAAAGTCTTCCAATCCAAGAGAAAAACATGAGCTTATGAAGATGATAGACTAGACAACTTAGAACACACATTTTTTAAGAAATAATAAGAATTAGTTTTAAGAAAAATTTACTCAAGGTTGATCATCCCAATAGCTGATATTAGATATTTAAATCTTTGTTCATCAAAAGCCTTTGTATACAAATCAGCATATTGTTCATATGTGTGAACCTTGACTAGTTTAATTAATCTCTTTTCATAATTATCTCTTATTAGATGATACCTGATATTGATGTGCTTTGTTCTTGAGTGCTACACAGGGTTCTTTGTAATTGAGATAGCAGTGTTGTTGTCTATGTGGATTGCAGTCTCCTTGAAATTTAACCCATAGTCTAGCATTTGATTCTGAATCCAAAGCACTTGAGCATAGCAGCTAGAGGCAGCAATGTATTCAGCTTCAGCAATTGATGCAGAGACACAGGATTGTTTCTTGCATTGCCATGAGACAACCCTTCCACCAAGAAATTGACATCACCCAGATGTAGACTTTGCAGTCATATTGCAACCACCATAATCACTATCTGTATAAGCATACAGATTGAAGTTAGAATTCTTGGGATACCATAGACCAAGTGTTGATGCACCTTTGAGGTATCTTAGAATCCTTTTGACAGTGATAAGATGCGACATCTTAGGGTTGGCTTGATATCTTGCATAGATGCATGTAGCAAACATGATATCAGGCCTGCTAGCAGTAAGATACATAAGAGACCCACTCATAGCCCTGTATAAGTGTTCATCTACACACTCCCCCTCAAGATCAGGACCAAGGGAGTGGTTTGTGGCTATGGGTGTCTTAGCAATCTTACAGTCAGTCATATTGAACCTTTTGAGTATCTCTTGAAATACTTTGACTGACTTATGAAGATGCCATCTTCAACTTGCTTCACTTGAATTCCCAGAAAGAACTTGAGTTCCCCCATGGCAATCATTTCAAATCTGTCTTTCATCAGCTTCTCAAAGTCTTTGTAGAGCTTTGGATTAGTTGAACCAAAGATGATGCCATCCACATATACTTGAACTAGCAATATGTCTTTTCCTTGTCCTTTGATGAAGAGAGTTCCATCTATAGTACCTCTCCTGTATCCATGTTTACAGAGATACTCAGACAGTGTCTCATACCACTTCCTGGGTGCCTGATACAGCCCATAGAGAGCTTTGTCAAGCTTGCAGACATAATCAGGATGATGAGGATCTACAAAACCAGGTGGTTGTTTCACATAAACCTCTTCATCTATCACTCCATATAAGAAGGCACATTTCACATCAAGTTGAAAGACCTTGAAGTTCTTGGATGCAACAAATGCTAGGAATATCCTAACAGCTTCTAATCTTGCCACTGGAGCAAAGACATCAGTGTAGTCAATCCCTTCTTCTTGTGTGTATCCTTGAACAACCAGTCTAGCTTTGTTTTTGATGATAATGCCTCTATCATCCTTCTTGTTCCTAAACACCCATTTGGTTCCTATTGTAGTCTTCCAAGAAGGAAGAGGACAAAGGTTCCAAACTTTCTGTCTTTTGAATTGAAGCAGCTCTTGTTGCATAGCTTCAACCCAACTTCCATCCTTTAGATCCTCCTCAACTTTCTTCAGCTCTATCTGGGATAGAAAACAAGAGTGAAGACAAACATTTGCCTCATGGGTTTGTCCTCTTGTCTTTACCCCGGAGACAACATCTCCAATGATGTTTGTGGTAGGATGAGACTTGTGGATCCTAAGCTGAGGAATCACAGCAAGTTGTTGAGAAAGATCGAAATTAGAAAATTTAGATCTGGCATAGATGTTTCTCCCACCACATCAGCATACTTTTTAAGTGAAACTTGATCCAAGCAGTGTGTGACATCATTGATGTTCTCATCTATGGTGTGGTTAGTGGCATCAAGAAATCCTTGGTCACTGTCACCATCACCATTGTTACCTTCCACAGTTGAGGTGTTCTTATCTGGTTGTAGAGCCTCTGAGCTGGAATTTGAAGGCATACCACATGTATGAGCTGAATTTGTCATTTTTGTGCTAATAGAAACCTCATTTGCAGAAGTAGTTCCAACTGGAGCTGAAGATGTATGACTTGAAGGTCTTCCTAGGTCAAATCTTGGGTCAGGATCACTTGTATTTAAATTTTCTGCAGATCCTGAAACATTCTCACAACATTTATTAAAACAGTTGGTAACCAAATCAAGATCAAATAGCCAATCTGGACCAGAACAGCAACACATGGTGTGTGTTCGTTGAAGGTCACATTGGCGGACTCCTCAACTATTCTAGTTCTAAGATTGTACACTCTATAAGCCGTAGCTTAGGAAGAGTATCCAATAAAGTGTCCATCATCTGATTTCTCAGCAAACTTGGCATTTGATATTTGGTATTCAAGATGGTGCAAGGACATCCAAATGACCTGCGAAAACCAATGAATGGTTTTCTCTTGTGCCAAAGTTCATAAGGAGCCTTCCATGAGTCTTAACTAGTAAAACTCTGTTCTGCACATAGCAGGCAGTGTTGACTGCCTCTACCCAGAAGGTGATGGGCAGTTTAGAGTCAGACAGCATGGTTCTTACAGCTTCAATCAGTGTCCTGTTTCTCCTCTTAGCAACACCATTTTGCTGAGGAGTCCTGGGAGCACTAAATTGTCTTGCAATACCCTTATCATCACAAAATGTATCAAGGGTTTGATTCTTGAATTTTTTTCCTTGATCTCATCTTATGATTTTGACCTTGTGATCATACTGATTCTCAATCTTTAAGATGAAATTCTTCAGAATCTCAGGAGTCTCATCCTTAGTTCTAAGGAAAAAGACCCAAGTGAATCTTGTAAAATCATCTGTGATCACTAGACAGTATGAGGTCCTTCCTAAAATCATTACACTGGTGGGGCCAAAGAGATCCATATGTAACAAGTGTAGGGATGTAGTGATGGAGTTCATTTCCTTAGGCTTCTGCGATACCTTATGTTGCCTCCCTTTCAGGCATGCAAAACGGTGATCATCACTTGTAAACTCTTTCTTTGGCATTCCAGTTACCACATCATGCTTAATCAATTTATTCATGTTCTTAAAGTTTACATGACACATTCTTTTATGCCATAGGAAAGATTCATCACTATTGGCTTTAGATAGAAAGCATGAAACTTCTCTAGAGGGAGAGGTTTCTTGCAAGTCCATCTTGTACATGTTTCCTTTCCTGGGGGCTCTAAGCAGTATATGCTCATGAGGAATGACCACACCAGGCTTAAGAACAATGCACTCATGCTCAGTGAAGAGCATGTTATGACTCTGATCAAAAAATTGAGATACACTCAGAAGATTGTATCCAAGCTCCTTAACAAAGTTTACCTTTTCAATGCTGAGCTTACCATTTGTGACCTTGCCCCTTCCTGAAATGTAACCACCTTCATCTCCTCTAAAAGCAACAGGTCCTCCATCAATCCTTTCAAAGTTTTGGAGTAGTGACCTATTACCGGTCATGTGCCTGGAGCAGCCACTGTCTATGATCCAAACATTTCTGTTTGTCTTCAGCTGTCCGTGTACAAAAGAGAATGATTAGTTACATCTGGAAACTCAATCCTTGCTTGTCTTGGGCTTATTTACAGAAGGTAATTCAACAGTGATAGATCCTATGGTTGTACTAAGAGGATCTTGAGATGTTGTAGATGGAGAAATCTCAGTCACTTGGTCTTTCGTAGACATTCACACCACCTTTGGAGTCTTGGACTTGACCTTCAAAACTTTGGAAGTTTGTGGAACTTCGGAAGTTTTGAAGACTAATACTTTGGAAGATTCTGCAGACACTGCAACAGATTTCAGTGCTTCGGAAGAATTCCTTTCTTCCGAGACCAATATTTCTTCCGAAGTAATTTTCCATTTCCCTTCTATTTAGATTTGAGACTTACGAAGGAAACTGGTTTTCCTTCCGAAGCCTGAATCTTCTTGGAACTCTTTGAAGCCTTTGTTTTGGCCATGTGGACAATACCTTTAGGATTGAAGGGATACTCCTTTGCAATGTGAGTAGTGCTGTCACACATAACACAATTCATCTTCTTCTTCACAAGAGCCTTTTCTTGAGAAGAAGACTGTTTTTGGTCACATCCCTTCTCCACCTTCATCTTTACAGATGCTGAGACAGTCCTCTTGGGCTGAGGACTGTGCTTGGAGTTTGATGGTCCAGGCTGTGCAGTAGTGGTACACAACAAATCAGTCTTCTTCTTGCTACTGAGATGAGTTGAACAAGAACCAGAACACTTAGCAAAAGAGTTTTGGTTGATGTCTTCAATCCCTACCACTTTAAACCCTGCAGAAATAAAAACTTGTTTCTGCTTAGAGTCAAAAGCAGCCTTGATCTCTTGAGCCTTCCTTGACTTTCTTTTGCTCTTTCTGATCAAGTTCTTTCTCATGGACCTGGTCATCACAGTCTTCACTTTCTCCTCAGAAGGATTGTGGCCCTTCTTGGAATCCTCCTCTTCACTCTTAGTAGAGGGATTCTTCACTATCTTTTCTTCATCCTCCTCACTCATAGGATCTATGAGAGGAAGCTCATCTTCATAAGTTCCACACCTAGGGGGTCTTATAGACAAGTTGTGTGTGGAGGAGCTATCTCATTTGATCCCAGTCCCTGTCTTTTTGGATAGCACACTTTGTTGTGCAGGGATGAGGATATCATGTTCTTGAAGGTCTCTTCTTCAAGAACATTCTTTTCTGCCCTGGCTTTGTTGATCACAAGCTCAGCCTGGCACTCAGTTAGCTTGGTTATGAGATCTTGAATTTGAGTTCTAAAATCTGTGTGTTCATGTTTTAGAACTGAAATGGTTTTCTCTAAGTCCTCTATTTTTAGCTTATAATCATTTTCAGACTTTCTAAAATCAGATTTTAAAATGTTTAAGGACTCAATATCAGATCTCAATTCCAATTTATAGGACCTGTACCTATTAACTTTAGCAATGCATTCAGGAGTACAGAGATGTTCCAATACCTTGGCTTCGTCATGATCTTCCATCAGTGCTTGGTTTGGAGAAGCATCTTCCACCTCAAAGCTCCAGTCAAAGCCTCCTTCTTCAACAGCAACAGCAGCTTGCTGCTTTGACTTCTCATTATGAAGAGCTTTGTCAGTGTAGTTTGGTCTGGATTGTATTTGGCCACAATTGGTTCTAGGTGTCTTACACTCTCTGGCAAAGTGGCCCATCAAGTTATAGTTATAACACTTGACTTTGCATTTGTCCAGTCCAAACTTTCCACCGGTTGCATTGCTTGGAAACTTCCTTCCAGTCCTCTTGTAGAACTTCTTGGCTCTGTGAGTGAGGAGAGCCATCTGCTGGACTATTTCCATGTACTCCAGATCATCTGGATGCATACAGTCCAAGTCTTCAAGAGTGGAAAGAGAGTTGCCAATGCTTTCATCAGAAGACACAAATGCTTGAGAAGAGCTTGTCTCTTGGAATGGGCTTCCTTGAGTGTAGTTCTCCCTTGGTGTCTCTGGGAAGGTGATGAAAGGACCCTTGGGTGAGTTGTCAGGGTAGCATATAAGATGATGTTTGGGTTCTATGCTATCCCTTTCAACCACATGTAGGGCTGAACCCATTTGATTGTTGGAGTTTCCAGATGAACCCTGCGTGTTCATCTCCATCTGGTAGCCACTGAGAATCCCATATAACTCTGTCAGAGTGAGAGTTTTGAGATTTTCAGTTCTCTTGATCACCACACAGTAGTGTGTCCATTGCCTAGGAAGTGAGGACATGAACTTCCTTACAATGACTCTATTCTCAATAGCAACTCCTCCATCCACTAGGGTATCCACAATCTCAACATACCTGAAGTATTGCTGAGTGATGGTCTCACCTATTTTGAAGGTGAAGTTTTCAAACTGCTGCTTCAGGAGATCCTTCTTGTTCTCCTTCGCTTCAGAAGAACCCTCATACATCACTTTCAGTTCATCCCATAGCTGTTTTCCTATTTTGCACTTCTTGAAACCTCTGTATACAGAGTTTGGAAGGGCAGTTTGAAGAGCTGTCATGGCTTTCCTGTCTATCTCTACTATCTTCCTATCTTCATCAGAGTAGTTAGCCATATCCTTGGGGATCATACCAGCACCAGTAGCAGAGGTGTGATGGGTATGAAAGGTCCATTCTCAATAGACCCCCACATTCTTGAATCGAGAGACCTGATGAAACCTTCCATTCTTAAACACCAGGTGTCAAAATCATCAGGAGTGATCAGTGGGGACTTGTTCATGGTTCCAGTTTCCATATCAGTTTTGGAAATGGCTGCCATTTCAAAAGTTTGGTATTTGTGTGTGTGAGGGATCTTAAGATGGTGAGATCTTATATCAAGAGCCTGAATGCTCTGATACCAAATGCAGGATCGTTGAAGGGTGTGAGTTACAACACAACAACACAAAGAGGAGATTAACCAAACTTTAATCAAACAGTAAACTGGATTAACCAAGATAAGACACTAAGAACACAAGTAATGAAAGAGACAGAACACAAAGAACACAAGTATATGGTTTTCAAGAATGCAGTATATTGCTTTCTCTATATTCTATTACAAGTGTTACAAAGCATTAATAAAAGATACAAGAACATGAGATACTTATACTACATCCTACAGCTGGCTATACTTTGAAAGCCAACTGCATACAATTGACTAGACACAAACAAAATCAATTGTAGAGTCAAAAGGCAGATTGCCTTTTGACTTGTGACTATGACATGCCATAGCTCACGTCCTTTTCTATTACAAAAAGGATAAAGTACATAAAGTAGAAAGTATTCAGACTCAAGACCTCAATGTACAGTTACCAAAAGCATGGACCTTTTCACCAAACCATGTTAGTTGGTGACTTGTAGAGTTGCAGCGTAAAGGTGTCCAGCTTTATGGAACAGTACATCAGATAAAGCAAATGTTAAAAGTCATCGGAAGAAATCTGTCTTCATGAACTTGAAGCTTCAGAAGACTTTGTCTTTGAGGCTTCGGACGACTTCATCTTTGACTTCGGAAGATGTTGGTCTTGGCTTCGGAAGATTTCACACTTAGAGTATTTCTGCTGCACATGTGAAACTTCCGAAGCATTCCACTTCAATGCACTTGTGCAGCATACAGGAGAGACTAAAGATGTTTAGGTTGCATCAGCCTCTTCATTAATCTCTACGCATACTTTGACTAACTAATGAAGATGCCATCTTCAACTTGCTTCACTTGAATTCCCAGAAAGAAATTGAGTTCCCCCATGGTACTCGTTTCAAATCTACCCTTCGTCAGCATCTCAAAGTCTTTATAGAGCTTTGGATTTGTTAAACCAAAGATTATGTCATCTACATACACTTGCACTAGCATTAAGTCATTTCCATGTCCTTTGACGAAGAGTCTTCCATCTATAGTACCCCTTCTGTTTCCATGCTTTTAGATAGAGTCTCATACCCTTTCCTTGGTGCTTGGTGCAACCTATAAAATGCTTTGTGAAGCTTGTAGACATAATCAGGATGATCAGGATCTGCAATACCACGTGGTTGTTTGACATACACTCTTATCAATCACCCCATATAGAAAAACACACTTGACATCAAGTGATAGCCCTTGAAGTTACTAGATGCAGAAAATGCCAAGAATATCCTAACAGCTTCTAGTCTTCCTACATGAGCACAGACTTCAATGTAGTCAATTCCTTCTTCTTGTGTGTACCCTTGAACAACTAGTCTAGCTTTTTTTATGACAATGCCTTTATCATCTTTCTTATTCCTAAACACCCATTTGGTTCCTATAGTAGTCTTCCCATTAGGAAGAGGACAAAGGTTCCAAACATTCTACCATTTTAATTAAAGCAACTCCTGAAGGGTTTGCTAGAACACAAAATCTAAGTTTAACCATTTAAACTTTCAGGAAACGCAGCGGATATAAATATAGCTTTAAAACCCATTTTAAAAGCTGAAAATTTCATGTTCTTCGTGATCTTTTAAGATGTAAAACAAACCCAAATCAAAAGGATCATTATATGTGAATTAACGAGCTATAATATGAGTAAAACTATATATAAAATCACAGCCACAATGAGCTGTGATTACTACCTCTTTGAGCAGCAAGAAAACGACCAAAAGTGAGAGATTGGGATGCTAAAATCGGCCAAGAACTCAAGTGTAGAGGTCCTCAAGTGTCTATACCCCAAGCCCTTGCAATACACCTTCTTGTTAGGTAGATTATCACCAAGAACACAACAAAGCTTGCTCTTCAAAAACTCCCAAGGAATCTGCCAGGTTCGAAGCTTTTGAGAGAGAAAGAGAGAAGTTTTTGTTGCATGCAATGAGAGTGGGTTGTTGAGAAGTGAAGTGACCTAGACTACTTAATGTGTGTTATGTTCAAGACCAATTTTGGTCCAATAGAAATCAAAGGGGGGGACTGCCAAGGAGGTTTAAATTTGGGTTCCCTCCTTCAAATATCACACATTAAAAGTCTTGTTAACTAGACATACAAATAACAATTTAATTGTATGTACAAGTTATATACAACTTATACAATTAACCATTTAACTTATAAGTTGTAATTTCTCATTATTATTTGGTGTCATCTAACTAATTTAAATAACACTTCAAATAATATTATTGAACAAAATATCCTAATAAGTTGTTCCCTCTCATATCAATTTATTTAGAAAACCATTTTCTAAATTGGTGTAAATATTCAATTGCATGATCTTATCATCAATTAAATATATTAATTGGTGTTTGCTAAGCTTGTTATTGGGTATAACCCGACTTGGATCATAACGTACTAACCACATCAATATTCTAACTGTCTTGGGCACACAGAATCCTTCAATCTCCCACTTGCCCAAGATTCATAGAAGATTGATGCAAGCAATAAATTCCGCCTAACAACGGTTTACTACCCTTAATACGCATGACTTATAGCCATTCAATAACATCATCTCTTTCAAGTACCCTACTTGAAATGATTTAGGTGAATTAATCATCTATCCTTTTGTTACAGATGTCATGTTAAATCCAAGGACACAGAATGATCATTCCTTGTTGATTTAACTTAATCAGGCCTTAGACATCTAACTCTGAACGAATAAGAGGAAAAATTCCATCTTGACTACATACGTTTCTCACAAACACTTCGTGTTATATCTGAACATACCCTTATGTACTGTCCACTATTTCAGGACAATGAAGAATTAGTTCAAGGTATAATACTTAGTGAATACCAAAACTCAATATGTATCTCAGGTCGGAGGATACCAAATGATATTCACCTTTACTCAAATTTACTTATGATCAATCATTAAGATTCCATGTAGTAAATTTGAGATGCGGGTTAGTCCAATATTTGTGTCCCACAAATATCTACAAACCTTGGTAGCAACCCATTGCTCTATATTCATCCTTATGAATATCAAACAATCCAAGTTCATAATAATCTTACTCTCACACTTGTTCCCACAAGTATGAGCGACTACGGACATTTTAGAGTAAACATTTTACTCATGGATAAAACATGCTAAATAGGAACATTAATTGAAACACTATAACCAAATAATTGTTATTCAAATAATATAGAGTTCCACATATCCAAATACAAAATTTACAGATCAAATCCAATCACTAGAATATCGAAGTCCCATGGCACAAGTATGACCTTCATGCTTTGCCTTTTCAAGGAGCTTCGTGAGAGGATCCGCAATGTTTTGATCCGTGTGAACTTTGCGAATACATATCTTTCCCTTTTCAACTTCATCTCGTATGTAGTTGAATCTCCGCTCAATGTGCCTAGTCTTTTGATGAGCACGAGGTTCCTTGATTTGAGCAATCGCACCCTCGTTGTCACAAAAAATCTCTAGGGGTTCCTGAATGGAAGGGATAACCCCTAGATCGGCAATGAATTTCTTCAACCATGCAGCTTCTTGAGCTGCCAATGAGGCGGCGACGTATTCTGATTCTGTAGTTGATAGAGCCACCACATCCTGCTTGGAGCTCTTCCAAGAGACAGCTCCTCCATTCAGAATGTTTGGAAACTCGCATCCGTGTAACCTTTTACAACGAGCTCCTCGTCATCAGATCCATAGATTAGGAACATATCTCTTGTCCTCCTTAGGTATTTAAGTATGTTCTTAACAGCCATCCAATGACTGTTTCCAGGATTTTGCTGGTAACGACTTGTCATGCTCAAGGCGCATGACACGTCCGGCCGAGTGCATATCATCGCATACATGATGGATCCAATAGCTGATGCGTATGGGATTGCCTTCATTTTATCTTGCTCATCCTTTGAGCTAGGACATTGAGTCGTACTCAATATTGTTCCTCTTTGAATAGGTACGGTACCTTTCTTAGAGTTTTCCATCTTGAACCTTTTCAAGATTTTATCAATGTACGCACTTTGATTCAAACCAATCAACCGCCTTGATCTATCCCTATAGATCTTTATTCCCAGAATATAGGCGGCTTCACCAAGATCCTTAATGGAAAAACAACTTCCAAGCCAGGTTTTTACACCTTCCAGGGTTGGAATGTCATTTCCAAATAGTAGTATGTCATCAACATACAATACTAGGAAAGTTATTGTGCTCCCACTAGCCTTCTTATACACACAAGCCTCATCAGCGTTTTTTATGAAGCCAAATTTCTTTACTTCCTCATCAAAACGGTGATTCCAGCTCTCGATGCTTGTTTCAATCCATAGATTGATTTCTTTAACTTGCATACTTTATTAGGATGTTTTGGATCGACAAAACCTTCAGGCTGAACCACATAGACATCTTCCTCAAGATATCCATTTAGGAAAGCGGTTTTGACATCCATTTGCCAAATCTCATAATCATAATGAGCAGCTATGGCAAACAATATTCTTATAGACTTTAGCATCGCAACAGGTGAGAAGGTTTCATCATAATCAACCCCTTGAGTTTGAGTGAAACCCTTCGCTACAAGTCTAGCTTTATAAGTATCCAAGTTTCCATGCATATCGGTTTTCTTCTTGAAAACCCACTTACTTCCAACTACCTTGGAATTAAGAGGTGGTACAACAAGTTCCCAAACTTGATTGTCATACATGGATTGCATCTCAACATTCATGGCCTCAAGCCATTTGTCACAATCCGAATTGGACACTGCATTATGGTATGTGGTTGGCTCATCTGAATCTACCACATAGCATCCATCCATGAAAAATCCGTATCTATCAGGTGGATTACTAATTCTACCACTTCTTTGAATGTTTTGTGTGTATTGATCACCCCCTTGATCATCCTCAACATCCTCATGTTGAGTGCTAGTTTCAACCAAACGTGCATAGGGTTGTGGTTCTTGATCTTCTTCAAGGTCCACTGTTCTACTTCCAGCTCCTTCCATAAGGAACTTTGTTTCTAAGAACTCACCCTTTCTGGCAACAAACACTTTTTGTTCCAGTGGATCATAGAAATAATATCCCATAGAATCTCTAGGATATCCAACAAAGATACACTTGGTGGATCGGACTTTCAATTTGTTTGGGGTGGGAGTCTTTACATCAGCCTCACATCCCCAAACCCTTAAGTATGATAGGGATGGAACTCTTCCATGCCATATCTCAAAGGGTGTCCTTTCCACCTTTTTGGTTGGGGCCATATTTAGAATACGGGCCACGGAGAGCAGAGTGAAACCCCAAAATGACAGTGCTAATGTGCTTCTAGCCATCATAGATCGAACCATATCCAATAAGGTTCGATTCCTCCTCTCAGACACACCATTATGTTGTGGTGTTCCAGGTGGAGTGAGTGTGAGACAATCCCACAACTCCTAAGATGATCTTGAAAAGCATCACTCAGGTATTCACCTCCTCTATCTGTACGGAGAACTTTAATTGACTTGTTAAGTTGATTTTCTACTTCATTCTTGAAGATTTTGAACATTTCAAAAGCTTTATCTTTGTGCCTTAATAAGTACACATACCCATAGCGACTATAATCGTCGGTAAAGGTAATGAAGTATCTTTCACCATTCCTAGTCATTGGCTTAAAAGGACCACATACATCCGAATGTATGATTCCTAATAGATCTTTTGCCCTTTCGTTAGTTCCACTAAAGGGTGTCTTAGTCATTTTACCTTGTAAACAAGATTCACAAACGTCAAATGAATCACATTCATTTGTTTTTAAAAGACCATTCTTTTGTAGTGTTTGTAAACGTTCTTGTTTATATGGCCAAGACGATAATGCCAAAGATAGGTATCACTCAAGTCCAACTTGAGTTTCTTGGTGTTAGTTTGATACAATGAGTTATTTAAAGTATTTTGATGAACCAATTCATAAATACCATTAAAATACCATTAAAAGAAACATGAATATCTTTTTCAACAAATGATAATACATATCCAAATTGTTTTAACAGGGCTACAGAGATAATATTCCTAGTCAAACTAGGAGCATACAAAACATTGTTCAAAATCACTTCCAAACCATTTGGAAGTTTCAAGATGTAGTCACCACGGGCTTCAACTTGAACTTTAGCCCCATTGCCCATGTAGAGGCTTACATCCCCTTTCTTGAAGTCACTACTTCTTTTGAACCCCTGCAACAAATTGCAAATGTGAGTTCCACATCCGGTATCTAATACCCATGTGTTAGAGGATATCATGTTTAATCAATATGGATCATGTATATTGTACCTGAGGTCTGCTCGGCATCCCTCTTTGCTTTCAACTCTTGGAGATGGACAGGACAATTCCTTGCCCAATGTCCAATCTCCCCACACTTGAAGCATGGGTCGTTAGTAGCAACCTTTTGCTTTTTCTCTTGTGGTTTGGGTGGCATCCTTGCCACCCTTTTCCCTTTTCCCCCAGCGGGTCCCTTACCCTTAGCAACCTTTGCCTTGGGTGCGGGACGAGGCCTTTTATTGTTCCCACCTTCATTGATGGTGAGAACGGGTAAAACCCTTTTACCCATGGCCGCCTCGGTCGTTTTGAGCATTGAGTGAAGCTCACCAATGCTTTTGTCCCATGCATTCATGTTGTAGTTCAACACGAATGTCTCGAACTTCTTGGTAAGGCCATTGAGGATCAAATCCGTGGCCAATTCCTTCGAGACGGGACAATTTAGCCTCTCGAGGCGGTCAATATGACTTTTCATCTTAAGTACATAAGATGAAACAGATTGGTTGTCATCCATACGACATGCATGGAGTGCTCGAACCGTTTCGAAGCGCTCAACCCTTGCTTGCTGTTGGAACGTTTCCTTCAGTTGGGTTATCATGTCGTAAGCTCCGTGATGTTCATATTCCTTTTGGAGATCCGGAGTCATGCTCGCTAGCATGAGACAAGACACTTGGACGGAGTCCTCAGTGTATTTCAGCCAATCGTTATAGGCCTCCTCATTATCCTCAGAAGGTTGATCGGGGATTGGGTCGTCTAAAACATATGATCTTTTCTCTTGCTTGAGAACGATTCTCAAGTTTCGGTACCAGTCAATAAAGTTGTTATGATTTAGACGTTCCTTTTGAAGGATCGCTCGTAATGATTGGTTGGACGCGGATGAGTTATCATGATTTTCATTATTTGTGGCCATCTACAAAATTTAACAAAGATCTATTTTAGTATTTTCGATATTGTTATTTTTAACAAAGATCTTTTCTTTTGGAATTGAAGTGTCTTTATCTGGTTGTTGAGCCTCTGACCTAGAATTTGAAGGAATCTTAGATGTATTAGCTAAATTTGTCATTGTGCTGATAGAAACCTCGTTTGCAGAAGTAGTTACAACTAGAGCTGAAGATATGTAATCTGAAGGTCTTCTTAGCTCAAATCTTGGGTCAGGATACTTGTAAGTAAGATATATGTAGATCCTAGAACATTCTCACAAGATTAGTTAAAATAGTTGGTAACTAACTCAAGATCAAATAGCCAATCTGGACTAGAACCAGCCACACAGGGTGTGTGTTCATTGAAAGTCACATTGGCTAACTCCTCAACAATTCTACTATCCAATGAAGTGTCCATCATCTGATTTGTCAACAAATTTGGCAATTTGATCTTTGGCATTGAAGATGGTGCAAGGACAACCAAATGACCTAATAAAACCAATGAAAGGTTTCCTTTTGTGCCAAAGTTCATAAGGAGTCTTACCATGAGTCTTAACCACTAAAACTCTATTTTGCACGTAGCAGGCAGTGTTGACTGCCTCTGCCCAAAAGGTGATGGGCAGCTTGGAGTTAGACAACATGGTTATCGCAGCTTCAATCAGTGTCCTATTTCTCCACTCAGCAACACCATTTTGCTGAGTAGTCGTGGGAGCATTGTATTTTCTTCTAATACCCTTTTCATCACAAAATATATCAAGGATCTGGTTCTTGAATTCAGTTCCCTCAACACATCTTATGGTTTTGACCTTGTGATCACATTAATTCTTAATCTTTGAGATGAAATTCTTCAGAATCTCAGGAGTCTCATCTGTAGTTTTAAGGTAAAAGAGCCAAGTGAATCTTGTAAAGTCATCTATGATCACCAAACAATAAGAGATCCTTCCTAGACTCATTACACTAGTGAGGCCAAAGAGATCCATATGTAACAAGTTTAGGGGTCTAGTGTAGAGTCTCTTTCCTTAGGCTTTTGAGATAGCTTATGTTGCTACTCTTTTAGGCATGCAACACAATGATCATCACTTGTAAACTCTTTCTTTAGCATTCCAGTTACCAAATCATTCCTAATAAGTATATTCATGTTCTTAAAGTTTACATGGCATATTCTTTTATGCCATAGGAAAGACTCATCACTATTGGCTTTAGATAGAAAGCATGAAACCTCTCCTGAGGGAGTTGTTTCTTGCAAATTTTGTACATGTTCCCTTTCTTGGGGGCTCTGAGTAGGATGTGCTCAAAAGGAATAACCACCCTAGGCCAGAGAACAATGCACTCATGCTCAGTAAAGTACATGTTACGACTTTAATCACAAAATTGGGATACAGTCAAAATATTGTACCCAAGCTCCTTGACAAAGTTTACATTTTCAATGCTAAGCTTACCATTTGCCACCTTGCCCCTTCCAGATATGTAACCACCTTCATCTCGTCTAAAATCAACTGGCCCTCCATCAATTCTTTCAAAGTTCTGGAGTAGTGACCTATTGCTTGTCATGTGCCTGGAATAGCCACTATTAATGATCCAGACATTCTTGTTTGTCTTGAGTTGTTCCTGCATAAAAAAATGATTAGTTACATTTGGAAACCCAAGCCTTATTGGTCTTGGGCTCATCAAAAGAAGTAGAAGGTAATGTAACAATAATTGATCCTATGAGACTTCAGAAGTTTGATGACTAGTCCTTCGGAACATACTGCCAACACTACATTAGACTTTAGTGCTTCGGAAGTATTCCTTTCTTCCGAGACCAAATTCTCATCTGAAGGGAATTTTCCACTTGCCTTTTCTTTATGTTGGAGCTTCCAAAGGAAATAGATTTTCCTTCAGAAGCTGAAATATTCTTGGAACACTTGGAAGTCTCTTTCTTGGTCATATGAAGAGTACCTCTTGGATTGTATGGACAATCCATAGCAAGATAAGACCTCCAAGAAAGAGACTTCCAAGTGTTCCAAACCTGCATTATCTTACAGACAAGATTGTGTGTGGAGGAGCTATCTTATTAAATCCCAGTCCCTGCTTATTATGATAACACACCTTGGCATGTGGGGATAAGGATATTATGTTCATGAAGGTCTCTTCTTCAAGAATACATTTTTCTGCCCTGGCTTTGCTGATCACAAGCTCAGCCTGGCATTAAGTCAAATTAGTTATGAGATCCTTGATTTAATCCTATAATTGGTGTGCTCATTGTTGGATCAAGTAAAAGGCGGGTGCAACCAAAACCAAATCACTTAGACAAATGTTAGTGCACCTAACAAAAGGCTTCGGAAGCCAAGTGTAGAACTTCCAAAGGAAGTATAGTTCTTCCGAAAATAAAGTGAAAGATCAACTTCCAAAGACAAACTCTACTTCCGAAGTCAAAGAACTCACTTCTGAAGATCAAGTCTAAGAAGAAAAGATCAGAAGACAACTTCCAAAGTATAAAGAAAAGAAGAAGTCCTCAAGAATCAGAAGAAGTAACCTCTTCCAAAGTATAAGTGGCTTTGGAAGAAGTTGTTCTTCCAAAGCCAACTACCCTCTGGAAGACACTGCTATGAACTAGTGGACATAAGTATGGTGTCTCTAACACTCCGTTGCAGACCTTTGATATACTGCATGGCGCTTTCTCAAAAGACATATAGTTGACAATACTTTATTCCATTGTTTACCTTTAGTAGATAGCACAGTTGCCACCTTTAGTTGGTGACAAAAGGTAAGTCATGGACATGTCATGACTCCTTTATCTTAGATAAGACATTATCTAAGATACCTTAAACTATAGCTTTTTAGTATTTGCTTTAGTTAGAGGATTCCAGCTATTATCAAAGTATATCATTCTGTAGATAGTATTATATATAGTTTCTCATTGTAACTCATGTCATATGCTTGTACGAGTCTTGTAACACTTTGAGTTGATAAGCAATATATGCAACACTTTGAGTGTAGTTTAAGTGAGTTTGAGAGAAAACGAAGTGTTTAGTGACATAAACCGTTCCTGCAATTGGTATCAACGCTTTTTAGGCTCTTGATTGTGAGATCTTACCATCCAAATCAACCTACTTTCACTCCACCTTACAACTCACGCAAAATGGCCCTTCACAAATCTGATGTAGAGCTGGGAACCATGACTAAAGCTCCTATCATTACACCTCAAAACTTCAGGTCATGGAGTAGACGCATCGAAGGCTTCATGAGGTATCAAGACAATAAGATGCGGTATTCTATTGTGAATGGCGAGTATAAACCCAAGGTGGCAGCACCTAGTGGAAACGGTGCGATGATAGAGAAGGCTGTTGAAGACTACTCTCATGAGGACCGGAAGAAGATGGACGTTGACAACAATGCAATGACTATTCTTATGACTACAATACCTAACTCCATCATGGGGGGGGGTTTGAGCATTGTAAGTCAGCCAAAGAACTATTTTATGCACTTGCTTAAACGTACTCTAGCTCAAATGACTGCAAGAAGGACTCACTGAAGTAGCAGTTTGTGAACATCACCTACATTGCTCGAGAGACCCTCAGCCAATAATACTTTGGGTACATGTATCTCATTTCTTCCCTTCAGTCTGTGGAAATCACTCCTGAACTTAGAGACCTCACAAGAAAGTTCATGAGTGCTCTTTTTAGTGAGTGGACGTTCTACTGTGTCTCAATCAAGAGGACAGAAAACCTAAACACCCACACTATGACGGAACTCTATGGCATCCTTGATGGATACCGTTTGGAAATAGAGAGCAGGAGAGGCCATCAGACAAGTAGACCCCTGAGTATTCCTACTAGCAACGCCTTAATGGTTGCTGAAGGCTTAGGACCCACACAACTTCAACAACACCTAACATACATACAGCAACCATCCTGCTCATCTG
Source organism: Flaveria trinervia (assembly GCA_025506515.1). Lineage (NCBI taxonomy): Eukaryota > Viridiplantae > Streptophyta > Magnoliopsida > Asterales > Asteraceae > Flaveria > Flaveria trinervia. The sequence continues at coordinate 32,375,318 of CM046447.1, forward strand.
GACCATACATTACATTTCCTAAGACTCGTAGCTCTTAAAGGCTTAGCATGGTCCCTTTCAGGACAACTGTGCCTTTGTTTCAGGAAATGGACACTCTAGTGATTTTCAGTACTACTTTGATGATCTAGAGTGCTTAAGTCTAGATAATGTAGAATATGTGGATATTGGCCAACAAATGGCTCTTTGAACCTACAGAGCAAAGAAGTTCTTTAAGAGAATTGGAAGGCAGTTTCCCAAAACCCAACTAACAACAATTTGGGTTTGATAAAACCAAGGCCAAATGTTTCAACTGTAACTGGCTTGGTCATTTTGCAAGGGAATGCAAGGCTCCCAAATCAAATCCAGGAACCCCACAGGCCTCCACACTTCCCTCTACATTAAAGCCCTCAGGAAAGTCGATTGAGATAGCTACAATGGCTCAAGAAGTTGACTGGAACTTTATGGTGCAGGATGTGACTCTTGCTCAAGCACTCATGGCAGGAACATGCGACAACAAGGTTTATTAACATGTGTGTACTCCTTCATGTGTTGCTAAGGTTAAACTATATGAGGACTACAATATGGAAATTATATTTGATATTTAGTTGTTAAATGTTTTGAAATCTGATTTTAAAATGGCTGAATCTGACTACCAAAGAAGAATTGAAGAGTTAGAGAAAATTGTTTCCCTATTAAAACATGAACACAAAAATTACAAGACTCAAATAAAGGATTTAATATACAAATTGTCTGAGGCTCAAGCCCAGCTTGTCACTGCTGAGGCTCAAGCCCAGCTTGTCACTGCTGAGGCTCAAGCGATAAAGTATGCTATTTCTAAGCAAAACTTCCTAGCTAATATTGCATCATCCTAATTTTCAAAGACATCCATTTGGGAGAAGCTTTGGGGGAATGCCATGTTCTAAAAGCCTTAAAAGGCTCATCCTTTTTGATCAACCAAAGGATGGATTGGAAGATCAAGAAAGATGTTGCAGCCCAAACCCAATCTTCAAAGACATCCATTGGGTTTCCATGATTAACTTTTGGTTCAATTATGTCATTATCATTCAAAGAACCCAAGACCAACAAGGCTTGGGTTTCCAATCAAAACTAATCATCTCATCTTATGTGCATGGACATCCATATGACAGGAATAACAATATTTGGATTGTGGACAGTGGATGCTGTAGGCACATGATAGGGAATAGATCTCTCCTTCAACAATTTCAACATTGCGATAGAGGTCCTGTTAAGTTCCAGGTGAGGCCAGAGGATATATTTATGGAAAAGGAAGTATATCCAATTGAAAGTTAAAAGTTGACAAAGTTCATTTTGTCAAACAGCTTGAACACAATGTGTTAAGTATTTCTCAGTTCTGTGATAAAAAACATCAAATGCTTTTCACATAACATGAGTGCATTATCCTCAAACCAAGGATGACAATTCCTCTAGAATTGGTGTTTCTTAGAGCTCTGAGGAAAGGGGATATGTACAAGCTAGATATGAACAATGCTTCCCCAATGGGTGAAGTATCATGCTTTCTTTCCAAAGTTAATGCTGATGAGTCAACACTATGGCATAAATGTATGTGTCATGTAAATTTTATGGTAATGAATAAATTAGGTAAAAATAACTTGGTACATGGTTTGCCTAAAAAGGAATTTTTCTAGAAAGATAACTATGTTGCATGTCGGAAAGGGAAGCAACACAGGGAATCTCATAAATCCAAAGTTGTTAACTCTATCACCACTCCATTATACTTATTGCACATGGATCTATTTGGTCCCACAAGTATAATGAGCATTAAGGAAATCATACTACCTTGTGATTGTTGATGATTCTACAAGATTTACATCGGTATTATTTTTAAGATTCGAAGATGAAACTACTGAAACACTAAAATCTTTTATTCATAAAAGAGAAAATCGAATTGATCACAAGGTTAAGATAATTAGAAGTGATGAAGGGACTGGGTTTAAGAACTTCATTTTGTAACTCAAAAGGGATTTCCAGACAATATAGTGCTCCCAGAACTCCTCAATAAAATGGTGTTGCTGAGAGGAGGAACATGACACTTATTAAGGCTGCTCAAACTATGTTAGCTGATTCCAAACTACCTCTAGCATTCTGGGCAGAGGCAGTGAGCACTGCATGCTATGTGCGGAACAGAGTTCTTGTAGTTAAGCCACATGGAAAAACCCCTTATGAGCTATGGAACAAGAGGCCAACATTCATTGGCTTTCTAAGGTCCTTTGGCAGCAGGTGTATAACACTTAATAGAATGGACAGTTTGGCAAAATTTGCTGAAAAGTCGGATGATGCTATCTTTGTTGGCTACTCTTCTAACTCTAAAGCTTATGGAGTATACAACATCAAGAATAAAAAATTTGAGGAATCACACATCATATTTGTTAATGAGCACATTCCTTGTGTTAGGGGAATGGTCATGATCATATTTTTGATTTAGAATTGTTTCCAAATTCTTCTAAACCATGTTGTGAGAATGTTTTAGCCGGAACAAGTACTCAAGGAAATTCAGAAGATACCCAATTATTTGAGTTACCCATACCTATTCCAAGTTCTCTAAGAGTTACAACAAATCAAGCTTCCACTATTGGCAGATCTAACAGTATAACCATCTCAAGGAATAGTAGAGCCTTAACCAGTGAATCACCTGTTGTTCCTCAAAGTTTATTAGGTGACCCTGCACAACACCAAGCTGATGGAAGTAGAATTCTGAAGGAACAAGCGACTGTTAATGCTACTTCACAGCCAACAAATGATGAGGTTTCTCATTCGTTCAATCAATCCTCCATTGAATGAATTTGAAACAACATCTAGACAAAGTGTTCTAGCTCCTGAGCGAAATATGTCCAATCTGGATCTATCTTTGCAGCAAGAAGTGATTCCTTGTTTACGAATTCACAATACTCATTCTGCTTAGAACATCATATGGGATGTCTCTGAAGGTGTGAGAACAAGAGGCAGACTCATAATAGGAATGTCTACTTGTACTCATGCTTCCTATCTTATATGGAACCCAAGAAGGTAGAAGATGCCTTGAATTATAGTAGTTGGGTTGAATCGATGCAAGAGGAGCGGCTTCAACTCAAAAGACAAAAAGTTTGGAACCAATGTGTGCTACCATCTCGTCAAGTACCTATAGGCACCAAATGGGTTTTTTGAAACAAGAGAGATGACAAAGGCTAGATTATCAAGAACAAGGAAAGATTGGCGGTTCAAGGATACACCCAAGAGAAAGAAAGGGATTATACTGATGTCTTTGCACCTGTTGCAGGCCTTGAGGAAGTTAGAATCTTCCTTTCATAAGCTGCATCCAAGAATATCACTATTTACGAACTTGATGTCAAGCGTGCCTTTCTATATAGGGATATAGATAGGGAAGTGTACGTGTGCCAGCCTCCAGGATTTGTAGACCCACAGCAGCCCAACTATGTGTGCAAATTGCATAAAGCTCTCTATAGGCTACACCAAGCACCTAGGCTGTGGTATGAGACTTTGTCCAAGTTTCTTCTGAAGAAGGGTTACACTAGAGGTACCATTGATAAGACTATTTTCATAAGGAAGTCTAGAAAGGATATTTTGCTTGTTCAAGTCTATGTTGATGACATCATATTTGGTTATTCAAACGAACAAATATGCAAGGACATTGAATGCATTATGATGAAGAAGTAGGAGATGAGTTCCATGGAAAAAATGGACTTTTTCCTTGGAATTTAGGTGAAGCAAATGAAAGAAGGGTTCTTCATCAATCAATCCAAGTATGTCAATGACATCTTAGAAAGATTTGAAATGAAAGATTGTAAGTCAGCCAAGACACCCATACCCAGAAACCATAATCTATGCCCTGATTCTGAGGGGGAGGATACTGATCAACATCAGTATAAGGCAATTATTGGTTCTATGATATATTTCATAGCAAGTAGACTTGATATCATGTTTGGCACATGTATTTGTGCATGATATCATGTAACACCCGGTTATTTTCCTTGAAGCCAAATAAAGAAGGAAAAGAGAAAGAAAAGAAATAAAGTCCAAAGTCGAGGGACCAAACATGCCAAAATATAAAAGACCTTGAATGAGTGGGGGTATAAGAGGGGGAAGGTAGCCCACACCCTCCCCCATACTCACAATTTCGGTCAAAAGAGAGAATAGGCAGAAAAAGAGGGTTTCAAACCTCGCTTTCGTGTTGTTTGTAGCGGGTTAGGACCCCTCTTTTAGACGTTTTCAACTGATTTGGGACTGGAACACATAGTAAAACCCGTTTTCGAAATGTGTGTGTTGAACCCGTATGTATGTGTTTGTGTGTGATGCGAGTGGAGTTTGTTTTGGGCTTGTGTGTGCTTGAATGATGTTGTGGTAAGTGTTTCTAAGGTTTAGGATGGTTGATTTGAGCTTAGAACAAGTTTGAGAGGGTTTGGATGCCGAAAAGTGCAGATTGGGTTCGGATGAACTGCATTCTGCATGAGCTGGGGTTAGGCAACCGAATGGTAAGCGACTCAAGGCCATACGGCCGAAAGGAGTGCGACTCAGGTTCATTCTCATGTGAGTCGTGCGGCTGGAATCCATTCGCTTGTGAGTCGTACGATTGCGGGCCATTCGCATGGGGAGTCATGCGGCCGAGGTCCATTCGCTTATGTGTTCATCCGCATTAGTGCTCATTCGCACAAAGTGTTCATGTGCATTAGTTCCACTCGAATGGGACTCATCCGCATTGTGTTCATCCGCATTAGTTCCATTCGCATGGGACTCATCCATATTAGTTCCATTAGGATGGGACTCATCCGTATTGTGTTCATCTGCATTGGGTCCTTTCGCATAGGGCCCATTCGCCTGGTGTTCAGTCGCCTGGGAGGCCATGCAACTTAAGGGTGCCCATACGTCCAAGTAGAGCTTGTGCACCCGAGGGAACATAGTTTATTTATTGACTTTTGGGCGAAAGTGCAGATGTAAGTTTTGACGTGGAAGGTTCCCGGGGGTTCATTGAAGATGACTTTTTAGGCCATATGGGTTATGTTGGGCATGCATGACGATGATGTGTGATGTTGTATGCTATGCATGATGTATGTTATATATGTATGATGATGCTCGGTATGATGATGTTGACTATGTATGTTGATGTTCCTTATTATTATGTGTGATTATATTCCCTTGGCTTTACATGGAATTTTAATTAATGAAATGAAAGTATTATGTAATGTAAAGAGGAAGATAATGAAAAGAGGAACATGTGAATAAATGCATGCATTAATGATTGATGGAAAGAAAAGAAAGTCTTGCAAGCCTTGTATGTAGGAACAAGCCCAATGAAGGGTGTTAGTCCAACGGTGTGTGGGTTAGCTACCCCAAAATGATGCATATCAGGGTCTTTCTTTATTACCGACCATATGTATAGAACCTTTTTCACTTACCCTAAATATTGTGGCCAGGCTGTTGTGCGCCATGACAGAAGGTCTATGATAGACTTAGGCCCAGTATCCGCTTTATGCATGACGGTGGGTATAGCACATGACAATGGTACGCCTGAATTTACCCTTAGGTACTGTGGCTAGGCTGTTGTGCGCCATGAAGGAAGGTCTATAATAGACTTAGGCCCAGTGCCCGCTTTATGGATGACGGTGGGGTAAATTTCATGGTATTGATTGAATGAAACGAAGTAACAAATGAACGTATGAATGAAAGAATGAATGTATGAATGAATTTAATGAAAGTGAATGGTTATGATGAAGAAATGAATAAACGAAAGTTAATGAACGAATGATGAAGATAATAATGATATTATCTATGTGTATGTATAATGTATGGTCACATGTAAAAGTAAAAAACGGTTTGAATTCAAATAGAGTATGTTTTATTATAAAACTAGAACTCACTCAGCAACGCTGACTTTTATGTGTTTCCAGTTGGCAGGTAATGTTGTTGAGGATGGCACGGGGCGGCTACTCGGCTCTTTTGGATGACATTCTTTGGCTTAATGTTTTTGCATTGTAATGCGAACGAATAATGTTTTGAAATGAATGATTGTATTAACTTGCAAAAGCATTTTTAAGGAAATGAAAATTTATTTATATGTTTTCGCTACAATGTTCATGAATGTTAAATGCAAAGTTATATGTTTGATGTGCAATGACTTACCGGCTGTAAGCGTCCCAGGAACGGGGCCTTACAAGTTGGTATTAGAGCCAAAGTTTAAGTGAAATGGGTAAATTTTCAAAATAAACCTAAACTTAAACTGAAAATGGGACGGAAAGGGAAGGAATGCCAGTCTCAGTAGTTGTGTGCCATCAAGTATTTTTGTAATGTTAACCGGTATTACATGCGCTTGTTATGTGGTTATGTGTTGTTTATAGATTTAGACACTAACGTACTCAGGATAGGTAATGCTTGGGGTATGAAGAGTAAAGTAAGTGGCTAATCACAACTGGCCATTTTAATTAGGGACTTACTATACTTGACATAAACTAAGTTGTTCTATTAAATGACAGTGTTGGTGTTTGAATCTTTGAGTGTGTGTGTGGATGGCTGTCGGTAGATCTTCAAAATCTTCACGTGGCGGAGGTCATGGTTCTCAACCATGGGTTACGAGAGGAAGGCCCAGAGTTGAAAAGGTGGTTCATGAAGAACTAGAGACCCTTCATCCAGAGGGTGGTGATGAGAGTGCAAACTTAAGAGCCTTAGTAAAAGAGGCTGTGGTTGAAGAGGTGCATTAGGTCATGCAGACAATCTTATCATTTGTAGTGACAAAAGTGATTAAGGCTATAAGGGAAGGAGAAAGGAGGGAAAGAAGTAGACCTACGGGCGAAAGGAGACAGCTCGAGACTGAGATGTTTTGTCTTATGACGAAGAAGAAGAGGAGGAAGAAGAGCTTGCGCTGGAGGCAGCACAAGGCTTTAACTATGGGGCATTTCAACGATTCATGCCCCTACTTTTGATGGTAATGGCACTACTGTTGCTGCTCACCGGTGGGTGGGAGAAATGGAAGTTGTTTTGAACATCAGTGAGTGCCGGGAGGATCAAAAGGAAAAGTTTGTTGCCCACTCTTTTATGGACTCGACTCTGTGTTGGTAGGACAATATAGTCCAAGCCAAGGGTAGTCAGGCAATTGGGAGGATGAGATGGTGTGAACTGAAGAAGTTGGTGATTGATGAGTTCTGTCCTCATAGAGAAATGGATAAGGTTGAGAGGGAGTTCCTTCAGTTGGAGACGGGGATGATGACACATCAGTAGTACACCACCATGTTTAATGAGATGTCATGGTTGGTGCCTGACCAAGTCATGCCTTTGTCACGATAAGAGATACATTTAGGGTTTGCCGGTGGATATTCGCAGACATATGATCGCTGCCCGACCGAGGACATTTAGGTCGGCGGAGGATTTGGCTGGGAGGTTTTATGATGAGAGAGCTAAGGTGGTGGCGGCTGAAGATAGCTAGAAAGGGAGTGGAGACCGGAATTGGAATGAGAAAAGGTTTGGTCAAGGCGGTGTCCCGACGAGTAACAAGAAGGCTCGGGTAGATGACCATTGTCTTGTCACATCTGGTGCAGGATCTAAGAAGTGTGATAGATGTCGGAAGGAGCATGCTGGAGAATGTAGGCTGGGATTGAACTTGTGCTTCAAGTGTGGGAGGAGAGGACACATAGCAAAGGACTGTGGTGCGGGCAGATGTTTTAATTATGGCGCGGAGGGTCACATGAGTATGGACTGTAAGAAGCCGAGGGCTGAGGGTTTTGGGGTGAAGAAGACTGGAGGAGAAGGATCGAGGGTGAGTGCTAGGGCGTTTACAATGACGCAGGAAGAAGCTAGAACGAACCCTGCTACCGTGTCAGGTATGTTTATAGTAAACCAAACTTTAGCCTTGATGTTATTTGATTCTGGTGCGAGTAAAAGTTTTATTTCTACTAGTTTCTCTGCTAAACTACCTATTAGTAGTAGGAGTATTGATGCGCCCTTTTATGTAGAAACTGCCATAGGTAAGTCAACCAGGATTTCTGAGATGATAGAAGACTGCGATGTGGAACTAGAAGGTCATAAATTTCCTGTTAGAACATTCATGTTAACCTTAGGTGGTTTCGATGTGGTTCTTGGGATGGATTGGTTAGCGGATTACAAGGTGAACATTATGTGTCACATGAAGATGATTTGACTGACAGCGCCTAACGGGAGTAAGGTGACGGTTTATGTGGAGCAGGTCACGACGATCCCAAAAGGTAATCTCAATGGTGATGGCTGGAAAATGTATGAGGCGTGGATGTAGTGCCTACTTGGCTTATGTGAAGGATGTAGAAACACCAACACCACAAGTGTATGATGTACTGGTTGTGTGTGACTTTCCAGATGTGTTTCCCCAAGACTTACCCGGAGTGCCGCCTAATCTATAGATGCACATGTGACCGACCATATGTATAGAACCTTTTTCGCTTACCCTAGATATTGTGTCCAGGCTGTTGTGCGCCATGACAGAAGGTCTATGATAGACTTAGGCCCGATATCCGCTTTATGCTTGACGGTAGGTATAGCACATGAGAATGATACGCTTGAATTTATCCATAGGTACTGTAGCCATGCAGATGTGCGCCATGACAGAAGGTCTATAATAGACTTAGGCCCAATACACGCTTTATGCATGACGATGTGGTAAAGTTCATGGTATTAATGGAATGAAACGAAGTAACGAATGAACGTATGAATGAAAGAACGAATGTATGAATGAATGTAATGAAAGTGAATGGTTATGACGAACGAATGAATGAACGAAAGTTAATGAACAAATGATGAAGGTAATAACGATATCATCTATGTGTATGTATGATGTATGATCGCAAGTAAAAGTAAAGAACGGTTTTAATGCAAATAAAGTATGTTTTATAATAAAACTAGAACTCACTCAGCAACTCTGGCTTTTATGTGTTTCCAGTTGGCAGGTAATGTTGCTGAGGATGGCACAGGCGGCTACTTAGCGCTTTTGGACAGCATTCTTTTGTTTAATATTTTTGCATTGTAATGTAAACGAACGATGTTTTGAAATGAACGATTTTACTAACTTGCAAAAGCATTTATAAGGAAATGAAAAGTTATTTTTATATTTTCACTGCAATGTTTATGAATGTTAAATGTAAACTTATATGTTTTATGTGCAATGACTTACCAACTGTAAGCATCCCGGGAACGAGGTCTTACATATCAAGTTGCTCCAAAGGTGTCTCCCCTAGTTGTTGTCAAGAGAATCCTCAGATACCTCAAAGGAGCACCTAAGTTAGGTCTCTGGTATCCCAGGAACAACAATTTTAATCTTTATGGATAATCTGACAGTGACTATGGTGGCTGAAACAATGAGAAGAAATCAACATCAGGAGGTTGTCAATTTCTTGGTGGAAGGATCATCTCATGGCAATGCAAGAAACAATCCCGTGTCTCTCATCAACTGCTGAAGCTAAATACATTGCCGTTGCAAGTCGTTGTGCTCAACTGCCATGGATTGAAAACCAGATGTTAGACTATGGATTCAACTTTATGAGCACTCCTATCCACATTGACAACAACAATGCTATCTCCATCACTGAAAATCTAGTGAATCACTCCAAGACAAAGCATATTGATATCAGGTATCATTTTATTAGAGATATTCATGAGAAAAATCTAATCAAGCTAATCAAAGCTGATTCAAATGAACCATATGCTGATTTGTTTACCAATGCTTTTGATGAATAGAGATTAAGTATCTCAATACAGCTTTTCGGATGTTAGACATTGATTTGCTTACCTCTTTTGAAAACCTTTTTGAATATCTAATGCCTTATGTCAATGCAATCTAAGCACTGTTACAAAAGGTCTGTATCTGAAATTTTCTCCAAGTATAAATTCATCCGAAGGGGAATTAACCCTCGGAAGATGTTTTACATATCTTCCAAAGCAAAATTCCTCCAAGGCTAATTTTCTTCTTGGAAGAGTTTTAGTCTCGGAAGAAGCGATTGACTAGATATCAGATCTACTTCCAATGCTTATAAAACTCTCCATTCAGAAATCAATCTTTATTTTCGGAAGCAAAGCTTTAACTTTGGAAGCAAAAGTTGCCTTCGAAAGACAAATTACCTTCGGAAATGTTTTATACACGGAAGAGAGATTTTACCATGTAACGGAAATATTTTAGGCCCCACACTATAAAAAAGCAAAGATTTTGTTAATGATATCGGATTGATTATTTAACTAAACTAAAACCTTACCGCCCCCGTCAAATCTCCACTAAAACATCACATCATCTTATCCAAACCACCTCTACTGCCATTTCACGCTCTTTTAAATAATTCCGACTATTCACTTTCATCTTCTCACAAATGTTTACTGCCCTAAAAGCTTCCTTCACTCTCTATTTACCCAAGTCCAAACTCATTCACCTTCACCTTTCACAAGTGGCACTTAACCCTCAGCACATTCAAGACGCACTTCTTGATTCTTCAAGAGATGTCGACTACTTTGAAGTCATTTGCTTTCTTACCCAATCATCCTATTACACCACCCTAGCTGTTAATCCCACTATGTACTCCAATCACATGGCAGATTTTGGGATAACGGTCAAATTGAAACCCTAAATGGGATTCGTGAAATTCGATCAAGCATTTATGGCCAAGAGTTGGTCATTACTGAGCAAATCATCAGGGAGCATCTTGAGCTTCATGATGAAGGTGCCCCCACAAAGTTCACCAAAGCAGATTTGGACAACACTTACATACAAATAGGATACGGTGGAGATGTCAGTAGGTCCACTGTTTACAAGTTCAACTTTTCTTACATCTGGAAGTTCCTGCTACATGTCATTCTTCACTGTCTATCCAACACATATGGGGGATGGGATCAAATTCCATAAGAACTAGGGTGCCTAGTTCATGGAATGGTGAGAGGCCTCAGATTTAACTACTCAAGATTTGTGCAGACTAATCTTATGGGAAATCTCCAGCGTGACATATTCTTTATGTATCTCAGATTTCTCCAGCACATTATAACGTGTGAGCTGGACCCGAGTTAGCTTGTCAGTGCCGCTACTTTGAGTGTCCCTCAAATAAGGCCAACCATCTTCAATACTTTGATGAAGGTGTCCACCAAATTCACTAGAAGGTACACTTTTCTGCTTCCAGATATGACTGAGCAAATAGCTCCTCGTGACATCCCTGTTCACCGCACAGGTATGAACCCACACCAGCAACTACCCCCACACTGCCAACTCTATCTTCTCTCCTCATCACCATTACTTACCAAATACACCCGAAACAAACCCTTGTTCAATCTACTCTGATTGAACAAGCTCCTCCTATTCAATCCAAAAGGACTAGAGTGGAACATTGGGCTCCCACTCAGTCTGAGGTCTCACCATCCTTCACATTTGACCTCAATATGGGTCTTGAGTCTCAAACCCATGAGCCTGAAGCCCAAGCTGAAAGCCCATAGGGTAAGTATCTATACTCCTCTGAGCAACCACAAAGGGACAGCCTCACCAGTGGCTTAATGCTTGTAGACATTGATCAAGGTCCTGGGTCAATAGGTTTACCTTCTCTATTCTTCACTGACCTTCTTTTCAAAAGTGATGAAGAGATTACGTCTCTTCATGACAATGAAGTTGATCTATAACACTCTCTCAAAGATCAATAGAGCCTAGAGAGACCACTTATCTCTAGCCCCCATCAGCAAACCTTTACTGAGGTGAGTCCCACTGATATGGAGGGGACTCATGCAGATTCAGCTGCCACTATAGAAGATGCCTGAGCAACTATGCTTTTTGATGACTCTGAAAGAGACATCATTAAGCAAGGGAAACTAGGGTGCCAAGAAATCACATCTGGTGGTGAGGTTGAACATACTAGGTATGTTACCTTATCTTCCCATGATTCTTCAAAAGAAGATGAGGGAAGAATGCAAACTCATCATGAAAGATCTACTGTCTAAAGTCTAAATTCTAGAATCCGAGGTTAGGACTTTAGAGGATAGGTCTACCACTCAGCAACTTGAGATTGATAACCTGAAGGCTCAACTAGCTGAGAAACAGATTGAGAGATCAGTTAGACATTCACTTGTTCATGTCTCCTTGACCTCTTCCTACAGCTCATCTAGCTCTCAAGATGATGCTACCAAAAAGGGGGAGAGTGTTCTGAGACCAACATCTGAGGAACCACTGAGCCAAACTCCAACTTCTAAATACTCGGCTCCCAATGCAACTACTCTTCCTAAGCCATCCTAAGTTATACTAAAGATAGACCCAAGTATGCTAAAAGATCTATATAGGTTCTTCTCTAAGTTCCTATTGAGATCTTCTCTATATCATCCAAGCCCTGATGCAGCTATGATGTACTTTGGAGCTAAAGAGCTTCAGAGGATCAGTGCACCTTCTACCACTGTGGAAGAAGTTGGTCAACCTAAGGTCCAAATGAAATGGAAGATTCAATTCGAAGAGGAAATGAGGACTTATGGCCCAGCAACCGAAATAGTTGGGACACAAACTGCACTCCCTCAAACTATCAAAGCTGAAGTCAAAGCCTTGGAAGAACAAGCTGAGTCTTCCGAAGCTGTAATAGAAGCTGTGGAAGGATTGTTCTCACTTTATGAGGATCTAATCATCACAGATGCAATTCTAGAACTGGCATCTAAGATGAATAGTGAAGAGTATCTCAATCAACATCTAGCTTAGACACCTTCATTGCCTCTCTGACAATCTAAATTCTCTCTCCAAGAACCACCAAAGTAAAGCACTTGAAAAGATGATAAGGAAAGAAGAAAATGACTACAGAAAAGCATAAGGAGGAGGAGAAGATTGCAAAGCTTAGAAGAAAAGGTAGACTTCCTACTGGAAAGTTGTTAGCTGCCAGTTTCAAAGCAACTGCAGCCAAGCTAGAGGCAGTCAACAACAAGAAGAAGGTAGAGATCATTGATCAGTTCATCAAGCTTGGAGCTGCCAATGAAGACATACTCCTGCTGCCATTAGAGGAGTTGGTGGAACTGGAAAAGGCAACCAGGCTGCAGAATGAACAACATAAGGAAGCAACATAGTTGGCCTTAGAGGAAGAAAAAGAAAGAGAATAGAGGGAAGCTAACATGCAGCTTAGAAGAGAAAGGATAGCTTTTCTAACATCAAAAGGTTTTTCTCTTAAAGAGCTAACTCCATACAATGATGATACGATCCTATGGCTCTTCAACAAAGAGGAGGATCAACTAGAGAAAGAGAGAAAGAAAGCTAAAAGAGAGAAGTTAAAGGAGAAGAAGAAGAAAGAAGAAGAAGCAAGGGTCATTGCGACCAATATGATAGGTGAGAAATCCTAGACAAAGGACTATTTTAGGGCTCACGGTTTCTCTGGCAGGCAGGTGGGACCCATGTCTGAAAAGACACTACAATGAATTGTCAGTGAAATCAAGGCTGACATTCGTTTGGGCAAAAGGAAAGAGATGTATAGAACGGTACAAGGGATGACCTTCAAACCAACCACTCAACCCTAACCTGAACCAACAGCCTCTTTATTCACCATCAAAACTGAACCCTACACACCTGAACCCACACCATTATCCTTACCTACTTCCTCACCTCAACCACCTAAACTACCCATCCTTCAACCCAAAACACTCTCCATAACCACTACACCACAACCTTCCCAATCATCCCCTCAACCTTCCAAACATCTCTCTTTGGAAGAATTCAGGACAATCAAGACAAAGCTCTCAAAATGCATAACCCTGGGTGACATCTCTAGTAAAGAAGACTCTATCAAACTGTCTTATGTAGATGGATCTTCATGTTCCTTAACAAGAGATCCAATTTCTTGATTTTCCTAGAGGAACACTGGACCATGCTGCTAGACTTCTTGGTCTCAACTCTGACTCCTTAAACGATAAAGAGAAAAAGCTGAGAAGAAAGCTAGTGACTCTGCTGAACACAAAGGAAGGAGACAAAAATCCTAGTCAGCCTCTTGTTCCTAGAAAGAAAGTCATCCAGAGGAGGTTCGATAATGCCTCTCACAACTTTGTTGTGGAGCGAGAGAATGGTGAAAGCAACATGTTGAATTCCTCATCTCTGTTACGCTCTAGCAGATTTGACATTGCTAAGTTAGCAGAGAAACCATTCTCCAATCTCACTAACTCCAAAACTGCTGCTCATATTAGAGTCCTCTGAGCAGTCTTCATATTGTTTAATTAAACTCAAGAGCAAAGATTGAAGAGGATTTGAAACTGAGAGAGAAGGAAGACAAGGAAAGATCAACCTCCAAAGGCATAAACTTTCTATATATGGTGGAAGATCCTGAATTGGAACATATAGTTAGATGGGAGTATGACTACAACTCCCATCAAATAACTCTATTTAAACAGACACAATAGAGGGTGCATATCATTTAGGGTGATAGACTAGGTATCCAGTCGACTAATGATCTTTACAAACTTCTCAGCGCCACATCTGGGATAAATAAAGAAACAGATAAATATCTGCTTTCCCTTGTGATGAAAGTTTTAAGAAGTACGAATAAGGGAAGTTTTGGTAGCATCAGCCTAGGGGGAGGTTGTTGGATCAAGAAGAAGGCTGGTGGAACCAAAACCAAATCACTTAGAAAAATTTTGGTGAACCAAACGAAAAGCTTCCAAAGCCATGTGAAGAACTTCCGAAGGAAGTAGAGTTCTTCTGAAGAGAAAGTGAAAGATCAACTTTCAAAGACAAACTCTAGATCCGTGTCAAAATACTAATTTCTGAAGATCAAGTCTGAGAAAAAAAGATCAGAAGACAAGTTCCGAAGTATGAAGAAAAGAAGAAGTCCGAAGCCCCGGAAGAAGTAGCCTCTTCCGAAGTATAAGTGGTTTCGCAGGAACTTGTTCTTCCAAACCCAACTACCCTTTGGAAGACACTACTATGAACTAGTGGACATAAGTGTGGTGTCTCTAAAATTCCATTGCAGACCTCTGATATACTGCATGGCTCTTTCTCAAAAGTCATGTAGTTGACCATACTTTATTCCATTGTTTACCTTTGGTAGATAGCACAGTTGCCACCTTTAGTTGTTGACAAAAGGTAAGTCATGGACATGTCATGACTACGTTATCTTAGATAAGACATTATCTAAGATACCTTAAACTATAGCTTTGTAGTATTTGCTTTAGTTAGAGGATTCTAGCTGGTATTAAAGTATATCCGGCTGCATGTAGTATTATATATAGTTTCTCATTGTAACTCATGTCATATGCTTGTAAGAGTCTTGTGAAACATTGAGTTGAGAAGTAATATATACAAGTACCTTGAAAATTATCTTTCTGTTCATTGTTACTTATTATATTATTATCAACTCTTAGAGACTCTGCTTCATCCGAGTGTAGTTTAAGTGAGTTTCAGGGAAAAACCAAGTGTTTAGTGACATAAACTGATCCTCCACTCATGTTTTAGAATTGAAATGGTTTTCTCTAATTCCTCGATCATTAACTTATAGTCATTTTCAGCCTTTCTAAAATAAGCTTTTAAGATGTTTGAGGACTCAAGATCAGATCTCATTTCTAAGTTGTAGGACCTATATGTGTTGACTTTAGCAATACATTAAGTAGTACAGATATGTTCCAATACCTTGCCTTCATCAAGGTCCCCCATCAATGCTTGTTTTGGGGATGTGTCTTCCACATGAAAGCTCTAGTCAAAGCCTCCTTCTTCAACAACAACTGCAGCTTGCTGCTTTGGCTTCTTATTCTCGGTGGCTTTATAGTGTAGTTTGGTTTCGACTATGCTTGGCCACCATTTGTTCTTGGTGCCTTGCATTCAATGGAAATGTGGCCCATCAAGTTACAATTGTAAATGTTGGGTTTGTTAGACCATTAACATAGTTGTTTAACAATCTAAACAAGAAAACGCAGCGGAAAAAAACTATAATATTATGTTTTGTAAACTGAAAATTAAGGCACATAACTTAATATCAACAAACCCAAGAACATAGGATCATATATATGTGTATAAACTAGATATCAAGAAGAAATAACAACCACAACAACACATACAAACTACCTTTGTAGAACGGATGAAAAACATGATTTTGATTAAGAGAATGAGGTTCTTGAATGACTAAAACACCAAAGAGAGGTGTCCTCAAGCATCCATACCCACAAGCATCAAGCAAAGGCCCTTTTGTTAGGATTTCAACACCAAAATGGAACCAAGAAGGGCTGAAAATCTGATTTTCAGCCTTGAACTTCTTAAAAAAATAAGAGAGAATATTTTGTTCTTGGTCTTTTGCATGTATGAGAGAGAGATGGACTGTGTATCTAGTTAATGTAAAAACTAATACCAAGAAACAAAAGGCACAAACCCCCTTAAAGGGGCGGCCGAAACTTGTTTCAAATGGAGTTCCCCCAATATTATATTTACCATTTGTTTTAACTACTCATTTAGATAAGTTATATAATTAACCCTTTAATTATATAACTCATACATACTTTTTATTACTTGATGTCATTTAACTAAAATAAATAACATTACAAATAATACCCATGAACAAAACACTCATTATAAGTTGTTCCATCTCAAATGCAACTTATTTAAAAAACCCATTTTCTGAATTGGTGTAATTATTTAATTGCATGATCATACATCAATTAAAAATAAATTGGTGTTTGCTAAGCTTGTTATTGGGTATGACCCGACTTGGATCATAATGTACTAACCACATCAATATTCAATGTTTCTTAGGCATAAAGAATCCAACAATCTCCCACTTGCACAAGATTCATAGAAGATTGATGCAAGCAGTAAATACCGCCTAACAACGGTTTACGACCCTTAATACGCATGACTAAAAGCCATTCAATAACATCATCCCCTTCAAGTATCCAACCTGAAATGATTTTGGTGAATCAATCATTTATCCTTTTGTTACAGATGTCGTGTTAAATCCAAGGACACAGAATGATCATTCCTTGTTGATTTAAATCAATCAGGCCGTAGACATCTTGCTCTCAACAAATAAGAGGAACAAATTCCATCTTGACTACATACGTTTCTCACAATCACCTCGTGTCACACCTAAACATAGCCTTATGTACTATCCATTATTTCAAAGAAGTGAAGAACTAGCTCAAGGTATAACATTTGGTGAATTTCTAAACCCAATATGTATCTTAGGTCGGAGGATACCAAATGATATTCACCTTTACTCAGATTCACTTATGATCAATCTAGAAGATTCCATGTAGTAAAATTTGAGAAGCGGGTGAGTCCAATATTTGTATCCCACAAATATCTATGGACTTTGGTAGCAACCAATTGCTCAATATTCATGCATTATGAATATCCACCGATCCATGTTCACAATAGTCTTACATTCATATCTGTTCCCACAAACATGATTGACCACGGACATTTAGAATAATAAACATATTCATGGATGTATACATGCTAAAATGAATATAACTCAAAATATCACAAGTATATAAAGAGTTAAATATTACATTGTTCCGCTCTTTTAAATACTAAACACATCAATTCCAATCACTAGAATATCGAAGTCCTAAGGCACAAATATGACTTTCATGCTTTGCTCTTTCAAGGAGCTTAGTAAGTGGATCCACAATTTTTGGATCAGTGTGAACTTTACGAGTACATATCTTTCCCTTTTCAACTTCATCCCTTATGTAGTTGAATCTCGGTACATTGTGTCTAGTCTTTTGATGTGTATGAGGTTCCTTGATTTGTGCAATCGCACCCTTGTTATCACAAAATATTTCTAGGGGGTCTTGAATGGTAGAGACCACCCTAAGATCGGCGATAAATTTCTTTACCCATGCAGCTTCCTGAGCTGCTAATGAGACGGCAATGTATTCGGATTCTATAGGGGGAAATGCTACCACGTCTTGTTTTGACCTCTTCCAAGACACTACTCCTCCATTCATAATAAAGACATACCCTGATTGTGATCGAGAATCATCTCGATCAGTTTGGAAGCACGCATCTGTGTAACCCTTTACAACGAGTTCCTCTTCACCAAACCCGTAAATTAGAAACATATCCTTAGTCGTCCTAAGGTATTTCAATACACTTTTAACAGCCATCCAATGGCTATTACTTGGATTCTACTGAAATATGCATGTCATGCCTAACGCGCATGACACGTTCGGTCTAGTGCATATCATCGCATACACGATGGATCCTATAGCAGACGCATATGGGATGTCCTTCATTCGATCTTGCTCATCCTCTGAGCTTGGACATTAAGATGTACTCAATATTGTCCCTCATTGAATAGGTACCATACCTTTCTTAGAGTTTTCCATTTTGAACCTTTTCAAGGCTTTATCAATATATGCACTTTGGTTTGGACCTATCAACCACCTTGAATAGTCCTATAGATCTTTATTCCCAAAATATAGGCGGCTTCACCGAGATCTTTTATGAAAAAGAACTTCCAAGCCAAGTTTTAACACCTTCCATGGTTGGAATATTATTTTCAAAAAGTAGTATGTCATCAACATACAATAATAGGAATGTAATTACACTCCCACTAGCCATCTTATTTACACAAGCCTCATCAGCGTTCTTGATGAAACCAAATTTCTTGATCTCTTCATCAAAACGTTGATTCTAACTCCTCGATGCTTGTTTCAATCCATAGATTGATCTCTTTAACTTGCATACTTTATTAAGATGTTGGGGATTGACAAAACTATCAGGCTGAACCATATGGATAGTCTCTTCGAGATGTCTATTAAGAAAAGCGGTTTTGACATCCATTTGCCAAATCTCATAGTCATAATATGCAGCTATGGTAAAGAATATCCTAATTAACTTTAGCATCACCACATGTGAGAAAGTTTCATCATAATCAACCCCTTGAGTTTGATTGAAACCTTTTGCTACAAGTCTTGCTTTGTAAGTATCCAAGTTTCCATGCATATCCATTTTCTTCATGGAAACCCACTTGCATCCAACCAGTTTGAAGTTAAGTGGAGGGTCAATCAATTCCCAAACTTGGTCATCATACATGGATTGCATCTCTACGTTCATGGCTTCCAGCCATTTGTCACAATCCGAATTGGACATGTATCATGGTATGTAGTTGGCTCATCAGAGTTAACCACATAGGATCCATTAATGAAAAATCTATATCTTACTGGTGGAATGCTAACTCTACCAGATCTATGAACATTTTATGTGTATCGATCAACCTCTTGATCATCATCAACAAGCTCTTGTTGATTGCTAGTGTCAACCAAACATGTATGGGCTTGTGGATCTTGATCCTCATCAAATTCCACAGTTCTATATGTTATTCCTTCCATAAGAAACTTAGCTTCCAAGAACTCTGCCTTCGAGCAATAAATGCATTTTGCTCTGTTGTATCAAGGAAGTGGTGTCCTATACAGTCTTTGGGATATCCAACAAATATACACTTAGTGGATCGACTTTCCAACTTGTTTTGGGTGTTTAGCTTAACATAAGCTTCACAACCCCATACTTTTAAATATGATAGCAATGGAACTCTTCCATGCTATTTTTCAAAGGTGTCGAATCCACTTTCTTGGTCGGGACCATATTCAAAATACGAGCCGTGGAGAGCGATGCGAAATCCCAAAATGATAGAGGTAGTGAGCTTATAGCCATCATAGATCAAACCATACCCAATAGGGTTCGGTTTCTCCTTTTAGACACACCATTATGTTGTGGTGTTCCAGGTGGAGTTAATTGTGAGACAATCCGACAACTTCTTAGATGATCCTGAAAAGCCTCACTGAGGTATTCACCTCCTTTATCTGAACAAAGAACTTTGATAGTTGTATTGAGTTGATTTTCTACTTCATTTTTGAAGATTTTGAACATTTCAAAAGCTTTATGTTTATGTGTTATCAAGTAGACATAACCATAGCGACTATAATCATCGATAAAGGTAATGAATTATCTTTCACCATTTCTAGTCATTGTCTTAAAAGGACCACATACATCCGAATGTATGATTCCCAATAAGTCTTTTGTCCTCTCGTTAGTACCACTAAAGGGTGACTTGGTCATCTCACCTTGTAAAGAAGATTCACACTTATGAAATTAAACATTTTCATTTTTTTTAAAAAGACCATTCTTTTAAAGTGTTTGAATCCGATTCTGGTTTATGTGACCAAGACGACAATACCTAAGATAAGAATCACTTAAACCCATTTTAAGTTTCTTGGTGCTTGTTTGGTATAATGAGTTATCAAAGGATAAATTATCATGAACCAATTCATAGATACCATTAAAAGGCATAGCCTTAAAATAAAACACATCATCCATACAAACATAAATACCATTTTTAACAAACTTTAATTCATAACCACATTGTTTTAAAAGGGAAATCGAATATATGTTCCTAGTCAAACTAGGAGCATACAAACTGTTCTTAAGAAAAACATCCAAACCATTTGAAAGTTTCAAAATATAATCTTCTTGGGCTTCAACATCAACTTTTGCTCCATGCCCATGTGGAGACTTGTGCCTCGCATCTTGAAGTACTTATTTCTTTTGAACCACTGCAACAAATTGCGTATGTGAGTTCCACATCCGGTATCCAATACCCATGTTTTTGAAGAAATAACATTTAAACCAATATGAATCATGAAAGTTGTACCTAAGGTTTGCCGAGCATCCCTCTTGTTTCTCAACTCTTTTAGATAGGTTGGACGATTCCTTTTCCAATGTCCTATCTCACCGCACTCAAAGCATGGATCGTTCTCCGTTACCTTAGGCTTCTTAACCTTAGGCTTGGAGGTTTTGCTTTAGCCTTCCCTTTCCCTTTGCCTTTGATGTACCCCTTTCCTTTGGCAATATTTTCCATGGGATCGGGGAATGGCCTTTTCTTATTGCCTCCCTCATTGATCGAGAGAAGAGGTAGAACCTTTCTACTCATCCATGCCTTGGCTGTTTTGAGCATTGCGTGAAGCTCACTAATGCTCTTGTCCCACCCATTCATATTGTAATTCATTATGAACATCTCAAACCTTTTGTTAGGCTATTAAGGACAAATCCTTGCTAGCTCCTTTGAGACTGGGCAATTAAGCCTCTCGAGGCGATCAACGTGGCTTTTCATCTTAAGAACATAAGATGATACGATTGGGTTTCTTCCATGCGACACACATGAAGCGCTTGAACCGTTTCGAAGCGCTCCACCCTAGCTTGTTGAAGGAACATTTCCTTTAACTGGGTGATCATGTCATAAACCCCATGATGCTCCAAGTCCTTTTGGAGTTTGGGAATCATAGTTCCTGACATGAGGTAGGAAACCTGCATGGAATCTTTAGTATACTGAAGCGAATCGTTATAGGCCCCAACATACATGGCTTCGGGTTGGTCAGGAATGGGATCGTCTAGGACATAGGCCTTTTTCTCTTGCTTGGGAAAAATTTTCATGTTCAGAAACCAGTCCATAATGTTATTATGTTTAAGATGATCCCTCTCTAAGATGGTTCTTAGTGATAGGGTATGGACGGTCGGGGTGGTAGCATTATTGTTTGCGGCCATTTCAACAAAATTTACAAAGTTCATAATAGTATTTCCAAAAATTACATTTTAATTATTAATACCCTTTTCATGTCTCATAGACATTTAATAATTAAAATCTAGAATCCAACGTTACATTTAAATGATGGTTAGGTGACCTTTATCCCATTATGGAACTTCTAGCCTTAAGGGATCGGTTAAACATCTTATGTTTAGTCGGCATGTAAAATCCCATCAACACCATTGTACGCCATGCTTCGGTGACCCTATGCACATGGTTTCCAACTCAAGTCGTCCTACTTACACACACATGTGAGTTTACACATACAAGTTGTCAGGTGACCTTTAACCCATAAATACGTTAAGCCCACCTCAAACACACAAGTTCCCTAAAAGTGGTTAGGTGACCTTTATCCCACAAATAGTTCTCAAGTGATTCAAGTGTGGTGTAAAAGGACGGTGTTTCACTTGTTTCCAAGGGATTATAGTTTCCATTAATTCTAGTTATGAAAACTCTATGTACTTTGTATTTGCATGCTTTCAAATACATGGCACCCTATGGTTCTCTTTTTAGTAAAACCCCTTTTTGTTAAAATCATTAATTATTTTAATAACCTTTTGTTAGTCACTTAATTATTAGGAACCATAAATTTTCAGCTTGTTTTGTTTGTTAATTAGTTTGTTTTGCACATCCAAAAATCAAACAACCATCGAATAACAAACAACCAAAACAAGCATAATTAAACAATCACAAGTGCATAACCATAGCCACTAAGTTGACAACACTTGTTTGCCATCACAAGTGTTGTTATTTGGTCTTTCCTAAGGGTTGAACACAATACAAAAGATGAGATCTCCAAAGACCCCCACTTGAAGTTGCATCCAAATGCTTCAAGCCCTCTCTTTGTGTCTTCCCTTTATGCTTCCAACTTGTGCGTCTTCTTTTGCAAAATTTACATCCTAATACAAATTCTGTAATAAAAGAAAACACACTTAATCTATCTATTACATCACCATTGAATGAATAAATAAATTACATCCAAATACAAGCACAAAAGAATAATATTACAACCCATTATGAATGAAATCAACCAAAACAAGCATTCATTCAAAACCAAACCAACACAAGGTCAAGGCTAGGCTATGCACCAATATGAAACAACATTCAAGAACCAAAATAAACATCACAAAACAGCCCCTTTAAGGTTGTTAAAGTCCTATAAAACCAAATTTACAAGGACAGATGAAGCTAGTCGTCCACATATCTGGCTCTAGATGCCAATGTTGGGTTTGTTAGACGATTAACATAGATGTTTAACCATTTAAACAAGAAAACACAGTGGAAACAAACATTAATATTATGTTTTATAAACTTAAAATTAAGACACAACTTAATATCAACAAACCCAAGAACATAGGATCATATATATGTGTATGAACTAGCTATCATGAAGAAATAACAACCAGAACAACACATACAAACTACCTTTGTAGAGCTGCTGAAAAACGAGATTTTGATGAAGAGAATGAGGTTCTTGAATGACCAAAACAACAATGAGAGGTGTCCTCAAGGTTCCATACCCACAAGCATCAAGCTAAGACCCTTTTGTTAGGATTTCAACACCAAAATCGAACCAAGAAGGGCTGAAAATTCGATTTTCAGCCTTGAACTTCTTCAAGAAATAAGAGAGAATATGTTATTCTTGGTCTTTTGCATGTATGAGAGAGAGAGAGAGATGGAGTGTGTAGCTAGTTAATGTAAAAACTAATACCAAGGAACAAAAGTCACAAACCTCCTTAATGGGGCGGCCAAAACTTGTTTCAAATAGGGTACCCCCCAAAATTATATTTTCCGTTTGTTTTAACTAGTCATTTAGATAAGTTATATAACTAACCCATTAATTATATAACTCATGGTTCCAGTTTCCATATCAGATTTAGAAATAGCTGCCATTTGACATATTAAGTATTTTGTGTGTGTGAGGAATCTTAAGATGGTGAGATCTTATATCAAGAGCCTGGAACGCTTTGATACCAATTGCAGGACTGGTGAAGGGTATGCACTTACAACACAACAACACAACGAGGAGAGTTGCTAAGAACACTTAACAGATCAAATGGGGAACTTGTTAACCTTTGGTAAAGATGCTAAGAATACAAGTAAATATGAGACAGAACAAGATGGCAAAACACATAAATAGTTGGTGTTCAAGAATGTTGTATATTGCCTCTCATGTTCTATTACAAATGTTAGAAAAGCATATGAGAAAGTTACAAGTATTTGAGACACATATACTACATCCTACAGTCGGTAATAATTTGAAGGCCACCTCGATACATTTGACTAGACAACAAATAAAATCAAATGTAGAGTCAAAAGGCATATTGCCTTTTGACTAGTGACTATGACATGCCATAGCTCACATTCTAATATATTACAAAAATGATAAAGTACTTAAAATAGAAAGTTAAAGTCTAAAGACCTCAATGTACAGTTACCAAAAGCATGGACCTTTTACCAACTTATGTAAAGTTGGTGTCTCCTCAGAGTTGCAGCGAAAAAGGGTCTAGCTTTATGTAAAAGGTACATCACATAAAGCATGTGTTCAAAAGTCATCAGAAGAAATTTGTCTTCAATTGTTGGATTCGAAAGACTTTGTTTTTAAGGCTTCAGAAGACTTCATCTTTGGCTTCAGAAGATATTGGTCTTGGTTTCGAAAGATTTCACACTTCGAATATTTTTCTGATGTTGGTGTGAAATTTCCGAAGCATTCTACTTCGGTAGACTTGTGCAAGTATGCAGGAGAGACTTTGGGTTATTAAATCTTACAGAAACTTTTCATCATATTTAGGGTGAATCGATTCCTCAACAACCCCATATATTTATGCAACTTGTAACAGAGATGAATATCTTGGAGTTGAATACACTAATGAGAAATTGAACAAAAAGATGCTCCATACTTTTCCTAAAAGTTAGAAGCAAATTGTGTCCATGTTCAAGAACGCCATAGACCTCAAAGCAACAGTTTAGATACCTTAGTAGCAAAAGTAGAGGCACTTGAAATGGATGAAAAATCATGAAACAAGAGTGTGAGAACATATGTCACACCCTCTCACTTTAAAAAAATAAAAAGTGCTAGAAGTGCTTTTATTTCTAATAATGATAGTGACAACACCTGTACTTTGAATGAAGATGAGAAGAAATGAGCTTTTATGCATCAAAAACTTCACAGAAATCTTCTCAACCAAATCAGGGAAGGAAAAGGGAAGAACTAATGATAGAAGAGATTCCTCTACATCATCAACAAAGACCTCTTTAAACAACAACCAATTAGAGACTATCACTGTGATTCTAGAGTCTAAAGAACAAAAGGCAGCCTTTGAAACTTTTAGTTCATGGTTTCGAGCTTACTTGGGCAAAACTTTATCATCTGCCAATATTTGCCAGCAAGAGTTAGAAAAACTACATGTAGATGTAGTAGAGGAAATGGATCTTCAATGGCAAATGGCTATGATTGCATATAAAGCCAAACACTATCTCAGACGAAATAAGAATTTGGCTACGGCAAGTGAAATGATAGGATCAGTAATCCACGTTTGATTGATTAGAGAGTATAGCAGCGGAATTCTAACAATGAATTAGCCAATTCACAAGAACAAAGAGATATTCAATGTAAGAACAAACTGTTATAGACAGAGAATTCTGCAAATAATATTTCATCCAATATTCGCTTTCGTGGTAACGGAATGTCACACTTACAATTAGGTCAACACCTCTTATATAAGAGATGTGACGTCTGCTGATGTCACTTGATAGTGACATCTAATAGAATTTATTACAAACTGATGATAGTTAACACAACTACTGAAGATGTCAAATAGCTGACATCTTCTTACAAAAATGCTAAGTGTTAACTATTATTACAAATACTGAAAAGAAACTACTGAAACTATAACAACTGAAGAACATACTCTTCAGTTGTTTTACAAATACTGAAACAAAGAAAACTACTGAAAGGTAAACCATCACAACAACTGAAGAATGCTTCTTCAGCTGTTGTAACAAACTCTGAAGGCTTCAGTACTTGCACTTGAGCTTTATCTGTTGTCATCAGCTCATGTCTTCAGTCTTTATACTTCAGCTGTTGTACTTCAGTACTTTAGTCTTCAAGTCTTCAGCACTTTAGAACTTCAGCTGTTGTTCTTCAGTACTTTAGTCTTTAGCTGTTGAAGTCTTGAGCACTTTAGATCTTCAGCTGTTGTTCTTTAGTACTTTAGTTCTTCAGCTGTTGCAGTCTTCAGACTTTGTCAAACAGCTGATCAAGTCTTCAGCAGTTGTTGTGATGTCTGTGGGACTTAGAGGTTTTTCTGATCAGGCTCATTGGTTCTTTTGGTCTACAACTCCCCTTGAACCAATGCAGCCAAAGCCTCTAAACTTATTAGTGTTGTCCCACTTATTATGGCAGAAATGTTGGTCTTTTTGTCTTCTAGATCAGCTCAGAAGCGACCCCTTTTTTTTTTAAGCATCGGCCAGGGAAGAAGTCTCAAAGATTTGTTTGGCAAAGTATGAATGGGAACTCTGTTTTGGGGAATTGGACACAGAGTTGTTACCCATTCATGAGATCTATTTCCCCATGATGAGTCTGTACGACTCTCTTGTGTAGGCCTCAAGAAAGGTGATTTGTTCCTCCATGGTTAGCTCTTCAGCACCTCCTTCAAACAATGATTCAGGCCTATAATACTCAGACAGGTATTTGGCCTATTTCCCATTCTTTAGCTCCATAGTTGTTATATTCTGTAAGCAAACTCATCCGGGTGATTACCCTCTAGGAACAACTGGAGCTCATTTTTCCTGACTTCCTCAAGCCTCTTGTAAACTAACCCCTTTTTCACTATTTGTTTTCCAGCATCTTCTGAGGGGTTAGATTAGCTTTATAGGCTTTCTTGAAGTCCTCTAGGATTTCCAGGGTGAAACTACAAAGACCAGAGAGATCACTTCATCTACGATCTTTTCCACCTGGCCAATGTATCTCTGAGGTATGTTTTTCTTATGAATTCTGTGAGACACCCTGGGATCAGGCCAAATCCTCACTCTTTCCTTTTGATATTGAAAGGTATGCTTGAGAGTTAAAGTCTGAGGGCTTGTTTCTTCATATTGATGATAGAAGATGTGGCTGCATAAGCTTTGTCAACTCTCTTCAGCAATTCCTCATCATGCTGTTTATGAAGCTCTTCTTCTTCTAGCTTCACTTTAACCATTTGTCTTTGGAATTCAGGAGTAATTGCTGAGGAGTGCCTTGTGGCCTTAGGCAACTGAATCACATCTGAGAGTGCAGCCTATCTTCATCATCTTCTTCATCATCTTCTAGCCTCAATACCCTTCTCTTCTTCTTCAAGGGTATATCATCGGCTATGGGTTTTGAGGGTAAGGGAGTTGGTTTGGTGGGTTTGTTTTGGGTGGTTTTGGTGTGGGATGTTGACATGTTGTTCTAGCATTTTGAGGTGAGTGTGGCTTTTGATTGCTTGGCTAGCTCAGTCCTGCTCCCAGCACCCGCTTCATTCAAAGCTTCAATAACAAGTCCCTTAGTATATGCTTCAGACGAACAGATCTTGGTGGTGATTGCCAAGATACTGTCACTGGACCAAGCTTTGATTTCGATCATTGATCTTCCAAGATATTTTGCAATAAATCTAATCATGATCTCAAGCCTTTCTCTTTCTAACACTTCATAACTTGCCCATCTATTCTGGATTTCTTCAACCTCTAATCGTCGAATCTCAGAGTCAAGTTTATTGGTGTCATGGCCTTGCCTAAACAGCTGATCAATGATGTTGTCCATTGATATGTTGTGTTCGGCATCAGCCTCTTTTATCAGTAGCTCCAAGGCTTTCTCTTTTTCCTTCTCTTTATCGGTCTCCACATTCAACTCCAACTCCTTTTCCACTACTATCCCTTCTGTTTCTTTCTCCTTTTCTTTCTCCTCTGTACTCCTCTTTCTTTTTGCTTTCACTGACTTAATCTCCCCCTTTTTGGTTGCATTGGTTGCAAGGGGTTGATTGCCAGAAAGCTGTTTGCCCACAACCTCCTCTATCAATGGTTGTATTACTGAGGAAGCCTCTCATCAATGGCTTTGATCACTATGTCAGTGATTATGGGTGTGATGAGAGGGAGGGATTTTTGAAGGATAGCAACTATTTGCTCAGGAGGTTTTGTTCCTGTGAAATAGTGCCAGAAGCAGAGGCAGGGGCTGAGTTGTTGGGAGTGGCTCAGTGTTTGTGAGACCTTCAGATGAAGGTGCCATCTGTGAGGTGGTAGAGGCAGATGGTCTTTGGTCCTTAGAAGTTTTGGCAAGCAGCTCTTTGAGTCTGCTCACCTCCACTTCCAGGATGGTGTTTTGGGCGATTACATCGTAAAAGAGCCCAGGTCATCATCAGTAGTTACTGAATCACCTGACCTCCTCATAGGATCAGGGTGAACATGCACTGAGTGTAGCTCAGTTGTAGCATGTGCCCCTTTGTCTTGGAACTGGGGACTTCCTGCCTCAGGACTTTGTCCTTCATTAGCAGTTACTGCTGGTAAGGTCTTAGTAATGGTACCAACTACAACCTAATCATATGCTGAAGCAGGAGAAGTGGCAGCCTTACCAGAAGTTCCAATCTCCATTGCTACACTAGGAGAAGGAACATTGTAACCCGTATGTTGTGGGTTCTCAGCTGCACTTTGGTCCTCCCCCTCAATGGTAGAAGTGTTCCAGTTGTAATGGTATCTGGGGAGGGGGTGAGGAGTGCAACTGAGTCAGCACTTGTGCAACAAGTAATGTAGGACTTTGGGGGCGGTTGCATGTGGTGATTGGGTGGAAGCAGATTGCACCCAGGGTGAATGGTGCGCTTCAATGGTAACCCTCTCAAGGGAGATAGGTTCTAGCAGTGTAGGTTCCCCAATGTTGGTTGCAACAGGATCCTGTTGAGAGGATACCTGTGCGGCTTGGCTGGTTGAGTCAGTGTCACAACTGGGGGGTTAAGACCAGTGTGTGGTTCCTGTGTTTGTGGTACAGGGCATCCTCAGGGGACTCATCTCCCTGAGTAGCCTTTTTTGGCTTTTGGATTTGGGTGTAGTGGGGACTTTGGTTCTGGAGTGGTGGCTGTGGGTTCCAACTGCGTGGGTTTTCGCAGCCTGGCAGCCCTGTTTCAACGTTTGGTCAGAGTTGTGCCTGGAGTATACTTCAGGCAATACAGCCGTTGCAGGGACTCCGAGACCAACAAGTCCCTCAGCTTTTAGCTGATTCTCTATTACGGCCATAATGAAACGAGGATATAATATCCAGCGGTTAGAAATAGATTTTGAGGCCATGTCCTTAAGTTCCAGAAAAATGATTTCAGAGAAGTTTAGGTTCTGTTGCTCAAGGATAAAGAATAGTACTGCTGCCACCTTATAGACATTTGATCCCAAGAGGAAGTCTTAGGAGCCAAACAGACATTTACCATGTGAAAGATGAGACGTTCAGCATCATGGAAATGTTTCTTCAGTATGGTGGAGGCACTAAGGTTTCCCTGATATCCATGGTGGGCAAAGGATAAATCAGTTGTGCCCTTTGGATATCCAGCAGGAAAAGTGGCATCATCCAGGTGTAGGGTTTGACGAAGTATATGGGGAGTGATGACCACTTGGTGGTTGTTGACGACCGACCAGAGAGACTCTGTGTTGTTCTCCCAGTGGTGAGGGTGACGTTCATCCAAAACTGGTTAAGGATTCGGCATGAAGGATTGGATTGAGAAGAAAGGCCGTTTTGTACGGTGACTGGACCATAAGATCAATAGCGTTATCAAACTTAGCCCAGAATGGCGATTTGGTGAGGTAAGCTACACAGTTGTGTCGCGGTTTGAGCTGCATGGTCGCCATTAATGAGAGAGAAGTTTTGGAGATATGAACGTTAGGTTTGAAGAAGATGAGGCTCTGAAGGATTAGGTCGGGGATATTTATAGGGTACGGGTTAGAAAATGACTGAAGGTTTGGTGTTAGTCATCAGTAGTTTTAAAATGACTGTGACATGGTATTACCCTTTCAGACGTTGAAACAGCTGAAGTCGTGGTTTTAGGCATCAGCAGTTATAAAACTACTGAAGACCATGGTTTTGACTTCAGATGTTTGAAAACAACTGATAACTTGGTATTAGTCATCAGTAGTTGTGAAACTACTGAAGACATGGTTTTTTCATCAGTTGTTGAAACAGCTGATGACTTGGTATTAGTCATCAGTAGTTGTGAACCTACTGAAGACATGGTTTTGTCATCAGTTGTTGTAAACAGCTGATGACTTGGTATTAGTCATCAGTAGTTGCGAAACTACTGAAGACATGGTTTTGTCATCAGTGTTTAGGATGAAACAGCAGTTGTAGAGAAACAACTAAGAGAAAGTTCTCATCAGTAGTTTTCGTCAATTCATAGCCTTTCAGCTGTTTCATACTGTCCTCAACACTTACTCATCAGCCTTTTGTCGTTTTCAGTTGTTTCATAGGACATCAGTACTTATCTGTTATAACAACATCAGTAGTTACAACTACATCAGTAGTTGTTACTTTATCAGTTGTTGTAACAGAAGCAGTACAATATGTGATATGGTCACTAATGATCATTAGTACTTATTTACTGAGATCATAGTAGTTATCACTTATTCTAGCTGCAGCATACCAAGCCTTAACACAAGGTTTTGGAAAGTAAAACTATCCAAGGCTTAGTAAAAATATCTGCAAGCTCATCAGCACTAGGCACAAACTTAGGATCAATCAGACCTTTTTCAAAACAATCCGAATAAAGTGATGTGTGATGTCTATATGTTTGGTCCTAGAGTGCTGGACTGGATTTTTGACAATACACGGAGCTGAAGCACTATCCATTAATAATGGAGTCTTAGTCTCTGTAATGCCATAATCCAGAAGTTGGTTCTGAAGCTAGAGTACCTGAGAAGTACAACTTGCAGCAGCAATGTTCGGCTTCAGCAGTTGATGTAGCAACAGATGTTTGTTTCTTACTCTGCCAAGAAATCAAACAGTTGCCTAGGAATTGACAACCACCAGAAGTTGACTTTTTAGTTAACTTGCACCCTGCATAGTCACTATCTGAAAAAGCAACTAATTTGCAAGAGTGTCCAGTGGAATACCATAAACCTAGAGATTATGTACCTTGCAAATATCTAAAGATCCTTTTGATTGCAATCAAATGAGACTCTTTAGGAGCAGCCTGAAATCTAGCACAGACACAAGTAGCAAACATGATATCTGGTCTAGAAGCTGTTAAATACATCAAGGACCCAATCATACATCTGTAAAGTGTTTCATCAACAGCTTACCTTTCTGATCTGCATCCGGTTGTATGGTGTTGCACATGGGAGTAGATCAGGGCTTACAGTTTTGTAAATCAAACTTATTCAAAAGATCTTTTGTATATTTTGACTGATGAATAAAGGTTCCATCAGCCTTTTCTTTAATTTGCAAGCCTAGAAAGAACTGTAATTCTCCCATTGCACTCATTTCAAACCTCTTTTTCATTAATGTTGTAAAATCATCACACAACTAGGGATCAGAGGATGCAAAAATGATATCATCAACATAAATCTGAACAAGTAGCTTATGCTGATCCACCTTCTTAATAAACAAAGTTTTATCAATGGAGCCTCTAGTGAAATATTCTTAAGAAGAAAAGTGGAAAGTGTCTCATACCAGGCTCTAGGAGCTTGTTTCAACCCATAAAGAGCCTTATCAAGTTTATACACCCATTCAGGATGTTTATTATCCTCAAAACCTAGTGGTTGTACACATAAACTTCTTCCTTATTTTACCATATAAAAATGCACTTTTGACATCCATTTGAAAAACTTTAAGATTGTGGAATGCAGCATAGGCTAAAAACAATCTAATTGCCTCTAGTCTGGCTACAGGGGCAAAGGTTTAATCATAATCAATACCTCTTGTGAAAACCCCTGTACAACCAGTCTATCCTTGTTCTTAACAATAAGCCCATTTTCATCAGTTTTATTCCTAAACACCCATTTAGTGCCTATTGCACACTTACCTGGGGGAAGAGGAACCAGTTCCCACACTTGCTGTTTCTTGAACTGAAGTAGCTCAAGCTGCATGGCTTCAACCCATCCATTGTCTCTCAAAGAAACATGATAGTTCTTTGGCTCTAGCTGACTGATGAAGAGAGCATAGAAGCAGAAGTTAGACAATTGACTTCTTGTTGAAACTCCAGCATTGATATCACCAATAATTTGAGACATTGGGTGATTCTTCATTCTTGATAAACAATGACATCTGTGCAAGTGTTTGTAGGACCTTCAGCAGCAGCAGATGTTGATGCAGACTCTTGAAACCAAGAATTGGATGGTAACTCAAAAGATGTAGAGGAATCAGAGATCTCATCAGCATTGTTGTGGATGGAACTGCTGAAGCTACAGGAACATCAAATTTAGCAGACACAGGCAGTTGGTCACTAAACTTGAATAGGTGAGTATTGATATGTCATATCATCATCAATACCACCAGGTGGAAGACATGCTGCAGAAGATGATTTATCCACATGATCTGCAACAGCTGGAGGTTGATAAGAAACATATTGCAGTATGTCCAAATCAAATAACTCCATAGGGTTTTGTGGAATCTTGTCCATAGGAGATTCATTAAACTTCACATGCAAAGTCTCTTCAACTATCTTTGTTCTGCAGTTGAAGACTCTGTATGCCTTGCAAGTAGATGAATAACCAA
Source organism: Flaveria trinervia (assembly GCA_025506515.1). Classification (NCBI taxonomy): domain Eukaryota; kingdom Viridiplantae; phylum Streptophyta; class Magnoliopsida; order Asterales; family Asteraceae; genus Flaveria; species Flaveria trinervia. Next base: position 32,407,535 of record CM046447.1, read on the forward strand.
CAAAATACCCTGCATCCACCTTAGGATCAAATTTTTGGAGTGATCCTTTGTGTTGAGAATAAAACAGGGACACCCAAATGCTTTGAAAAATGAAATTAGAGGAGCCAAGTGATGGAGAACTTCATATGGAGTCTTCATCAACCTCTGATTTACTAAGGCTCTATTCGGCACATAGCAAGCTGTGTTAACAACTTAGCCCAAAAGGTCAGTGGCAAACCAGAGTCAGCCAACATGGACCTTGCAGCTTCAATTAGGGTCCTGTTCTTCCTCTCCACTACTCCATTTTGTTCTAGAGTCTGTGGGATGCTAAACTGCCTTTTGATTCGCTTTGAAAGATAGAAGTCATCAAGTGTATGGTTTCTGAATTCAGTTCCATTGTCACTCCTTATACACTTGACTGAAAGGGAATACTGCTTCTCAACATACAACACAAAGTGAATAATCTTTGAGCAACCTCATCCTTTGAATGTAGAAAGAAAGTCCATACAATCTGGAGTAATCATCCACAATTCCCAGACAGTATTCTTCTTTGCCATGCTCATCACTCTCACAGGACCAAGTAGATCCATATGCAGTAATTGAAGCAGGCAGTGGACTTAGCTCTTCAATAGGAGGAATGAGACTTTGTGTTGTTTCCCTTTTAAACAAGCAGTGCAGGTTTCATCACAGTGGAACTCCTTTATTGGTAAGCCTCTGACTAAACTATTGTGGATCAGCTGATTCATGTTTTGAAATTAACATGACCCAGCCTTCTGTGTCACAGTTTAGATTCTTGAGGAGAGGCTTTGGAAAATAGGCAAGGATGGCCTATGAGATCTATTTTCTTGGAAAGATCTAAGGCATACACTCTTCCTGTCCTGTTGGCTCTCAGGAGAGTATGATCATCCAAACACTTATCAATCAAATGCAGAACTTTGGATGACAGAATCCTACAGTTCTGACTGGTGAAAAGAGCAACATGGCCTTTATCACACATTTGACTGACACTCAAGAGATTGTACTTGAGATTTTCCACATGATTAACATCATCAAACTTTATTTCTCC